>CM076584.1:132611104-133104700 GCA_034641835.2 Pinus albicaulis | reverse complement strand
ACATTATTCTAGCACTTTTCTGAATTCCTTTCTTCTGCTACATCAGAGTTACATCATTAACAACTCATCAAGTCAGTTTCCATCAAGGAAAACTTCATCAAGTAGGTTGCCATCAAGGACAACACATTGCATCATATCGCCAACAGTCTTATTTCGTAAAGTAGGTTTCCATCAAGGACAACACATGCCAACACACACGTCTAAAATCTAGTCATGGAACACGAATCATGAAATTTCGGAAACATTGAGAAGCTCTAAATAGGGAGATATGAAGACACCCAATAGGAATATTGAGGCCTTTCTTTGATAATGCATCAGCTCTAGTACTATTCTCCCTATAAATATGGTTCCAATTCAGCTCGTTAAACTTTGTAATCAGATGATTAACCCGGTCTATCCATCCTTGTGCACACTGTAAACATAGGCGATTTATACCAGAAAAACCTTCAAGGATGATCCTAGAATCACCATACACATGAGAAGATTGCAAATCTAGACTAAGAGCCATCTAAAGCCCACACCAAAGGGCCAATAGTTCAGCCTTGTTGTTAGTTCCATTCCTTCCATTCCAAGAAATGTGATATTTGTCCCCGTCACTGAGCTAAACCCTTGCTCCACATCCACAGGATTGGCCTTGTAGGGCACCATCGAAAAATATTGTCGGGAGGGAAATGGGATGAGGTCTGAGACGAACTGAAAAATATTTGATAGGATGAGTTTTCAGAGAGAACCCAATCAACCATTTCATGATAAAACCATGGAGCATAGAGACATTGGTTGGCCTATCTTCAAAAATCAATTTATTCTTAGCACCCCAAATCTCCCATAATATATAGAGAGGCAAATATTTTTACATCCCATTTTGTTACCCCCATGCCTGAATGGAATCTTCAAAATTCACAAGTTGCCAATCTGGTCTCCCTAATAACTTCGAAAATAAAGGCCTTACTATAGGAGAACAAGTAAAAAACAAATGGGAGGATTTCTCCTCCTCCAAGAGGCAGAAAGGGCATCTCCCCGGACCCTGGTACCCTCTTTTTTAAGGCCCTGCCAAGTTAAAATTTTGTTGCACCACAACAAGCAAACAAACAGGAGAATTTTTCGTGGGGATGCCCAAGACCATAAATGATGAAAGGGTGAAAGAGAAACATATTATATTTTATTGAAAATAGAGAAATGATAAATATACCTTACCTGTAATTCTCCATCCATTAAAACACCATCCCATATGATTTGATCTCCCCCACCATGATGTCTCAGACCAGCCAGCCGAAGAGCCTTAACAATACAATCCCACTCCTCCGCTTCCCTATTTTTCAAACCAATTTGTTCCCCGGTCTTCCAAATCGGAGAGCCCAAATTCCAGCACTAAATAACCTGAAATATATAAAAAAAATCTTCTGCGTGCTAAACAGTGAAGCAATCTCATGTTAGAAATAGGAAGGACAGTCACCCCTTGAACCCAATCCCCACACAAGGATATTTCTAATCCATTACCAAATCGCCATGATAAACGATCAGAAGGTAACATTTTATGGAAACTTCGCCAAATTTGAGATGTCGAAACCGAAAACATATAGCTACGATGGTATATGTATTTTACAGAGTTCCCATCACCATAATTGATCTAGAATATGGAAGACCATGTTCCCCGTCCGTTTAGAATACACCAAAAGGATTTTGTCAGCAATGCTTTGTTGAAAGTTAGAATTTCAAGTAGGCCCCATCCCCCATAGATTTTTGGAATTGTCACGCTGTCCAATATACAAAGATGAATCTTCCTCTTATGAAGTGAACTAGACCAAATGAACTGAGCTATAATGGAATTTATTTTTCCAACTTTGTGCTCAAGAATGAAAAAAATGTGACCCCAGTATACCACAAATTGAGATAAAACCATTAGAACCATTATGTACCAGCCTCCAACATATAGCCACTTGTTTGTCCATTTTGTAATTCGATTCTTGAATTTATCAATCAGCCATATCCAATCTAACACCCTATATGCAGAAGACCATAGTCTGAATCGTAAATATGTGAAGCCCTCCCCTATATTTCTATATTTCACCCCCATAAATCCAGCAATAAAATGTATTTATTCAATATATCCATATTCATATATTAGAAGAGATTTGTCTTTGTTTGCACATAGACTTGTAGCTGCTCCAAAACGTATGAGCATGAAGTGTAGGTAGAACTAGAATTTTTCTGAGGAGCCTTCCAAATACTAATAAATCATCTACAAATAAATACTAAGGTATGCAAATAGTAGGGGAGAAAGACAGTCCTGCAAAATAGCTTGCTTCGTTAGCTATATTTAACATTCTGCTGAAACTGTCCATTATGAGGATAAATATAAGAGGGGAGAGTGCGCATCCCTGCCTAAGACCTCTTTCAGCAATGAAAAAAATATTTGGCAGCCCATTCATAATTACTGCATATCTAACTGAAGTGATAGAAGCCATGATCCATCTAATATTTTCCATTGATAAACCCACTTTTAGAAGAATGAGTCTTATGTATGACCAATCCGCTGTATCGTATGCATGTCAATCTTCATAATAAGAGCCTCCATTTTTTTTGAGTGAATAGTATGCATCGCTTCCTGTGCTATAGCAACAACATCGTGAATCGATCGACCCTTTAAGAAACCAAATTGCTCCTCCGAGATGAAAGAAGAAAATATCCCTCTGATCCTATTTGCTATGATTTTTGAGAAAATATTGTAGATAACATTGCATAACAAAATCGAACGATAATCAAAAAATAAATTGGGTGTCGAAGCTTTCAGAATCAAGGACATAAATGTAGCATTAATGTCTCCATGAATAACACCCGTATTTAGAGCATGTTCAATGATCAAAACTAATTCATCCGCCAAAATCTCAAAAAAGAAAAGAAAGAACTCAGCGAGCCAGCCATCAGGTCTCGGGCTCTTGTCATGCACGAAATATTTTAGAACTTCTTCAACCTCCTCTTTTGTGACAACTTTCCCCAAGGAATCATTGGATCCCTGGTCAAACATGATAGACATGTGTTGCAAAAACCAGTTCTAACATTGATGATCGATTTCCCCATCAGCTTTATATAAATTTGAGAAGTATTGATAAGCCGCTTGTTGAATATCAGAGGTAGAATACACCTTAATTCCATTTTGGGCCACAATATACCATATTTAGTTTTCATTTTTTCCTTTCGTTTGCTATTTTGTGGAATAATTTTGTATTAAGATCCCCCTCCTCTAGCCACTGAAATCTACTCTTGAGTTTCCATTTTGTTTCATGCACCTTTAGGATCTCCGTAATTAGGCTTTCATATATCTCCAAACAGGAATAAACAACAGCATCCAGTGAGACCCCCATCATTTCTTCATATATTTTCAATACCACTTCTTTGCATATTTTTAGATCACACCGCATCGCCTCATTTTTCCTTTTTTCCCATGACTTTACCTTATGTTTCAAACATATGAGCTTTCCACATGCCATATTATACATGTCAAGGATGCAATGTGATCTTAGTTTTTGAGAGTTTGGAGGTTCAGCCATCAGATTCCATTATTTGCAGTGTGAGATTATATCACCGGTGTGAGATATATTATTGTCTCTTACTAATCATATTTATATAGAAATAATTGCCTTAATTTACAACTTCCTACTTCAATCGTTCAAAATAATGTGCATACCACAGTGACACTTTAAAAAAGTAAATTAATTTAATACAATATCGGTCATATTAACACTTTTACAAAATGAATTAATAAAATTCAAACAAGACAACATCGAATAGCTGCGAGTGCGTTTGTTTTGTAGCCCATTCCTTTTCTTTAAGGTATATTTTATTAAAATACTTGAGAATAAAAAACACTAATTCAATTTTGTTGTAATATTGTAATTATATATTACATAATTTTTGTTATTATTATGTTGATCAGTATTTTTATTCAATTTTGTTATAATTATAGATTATATATTTGTTATGTGTTTTTAATTTGGAATAGGTTTTTAAATTGTTAATTTAATTATTAATAATTTTATTAATAATTATGTGATGTATAGTAAGGATTTAATTTCTATGTAATATTCTAGAATATTCATATTTGTATACACAAATCAATTATTGAGATTTATCTCTAAATAATTATGTCATTTTTATCCTTATAATTAAATTGATTAATTACAAAAATGTTATCTTAAGTGAGTTATGATATTTTGGTCATGTGGTATTGATAAGGCATGGTATTGACCTATTATATTATAGGATATCATATTTATAAATGAAATATCTCCATAATAAAAGGGGGATTATTTTTTATGGTTAGAATTTTGTTCGATGTTTTTTTAAATGTATATATGTTTAATTTATATATTAATTATTTTAATAATAATTATAATATTAAAGCTATAATTTAATTAGTTTTTTTATGATTTTTGTCAATTTTAGCAACTTGATATGTACCATGAAGTGAGTATTTTTATGTTTATTATGGATTGATGTCTATCATCCACTAATTTAATTTATATTCTTCCACTAGTTATATAATACATATTTTTTATATTAAAGGGATTATTATTATTTTATAAGTTTTAAATTTTTATAGAAAAGTGTTTCATATAGATTTTCCACCACTACTACTATAATCTCTAGTTGAGGGTTGGGTAGGTGGGACACCTTGATGGTTTTGAACAAGTGCCCATTATGCAAGGAGTGACATTGATTCATCAATTGTTCTACACCTCATGGGTGACACATCTAACTTTTATTATCAATCAAATTCATAATTTACAATACAAATCAAGACCCTAATTTGTCGACCTAAACTAGATTCCTTTATCACAATTATATTTAATGGAACAAAAATCCATTGGCAGAAAGACATCAAAAAAGGAAAAAACAAGACGAAAAAAAATCTAAAAAAAGTCTTGGTGGCTATGCCCTTGAATCCCCAAATAGGAGGTGCCCAGCTAACCCCTTTTCATCGCATATCAGTTGTAATATATGGGATCAATAATGCAAAAAATATAATACACACCCAACACTCTCTTGCTTGTTTTTTATTGTCATATAGTTATCCACAATATTACATTGTCAATAATTGAGGGAAACAACACCTATTGTTTTTATATGCCAAGAAAACTACTTAGTGCTCACATATTTTGTTAATAAATTTGCAACATTCCTCAATGTGTATACCTTCACTAGTAAGATGGTTTTATATTCAAACATGTATTTAACAAAGTGGTATTGAACATCAATATCTTTTATCTTATAATGATAAGTTAACGTTTTTGCTAGAAATATTGCACTCTAATTGTCACAATCGAATCTTATAAATTCTTCTACAAACCCAATACCTTAACACAATCTATTTAACCATATAGACCCCTTTCTTTCATGAGTGGTTGTTTTCCATTCACGTCACGTAGTTGAGAGTGCCACTACAAGTTGTCTCTTGCTCATCTAATCGATTTCTCCTTGAAATAGGTTAAACACATAAGTACATGTAGACCTCTTATGATCTAAATCTCTAGCACACTCTATGTCAACAAAGGCAAGCATGTCTAACACTTTGGCTACTCCAAGTCTTCATTGCTAGAATTCCATAATCTATAAGGTCATGAAAATATTTGAAAGCCCTCTTTACAAATACCTAATGCTCCTTCCCTAGTTTTGACATCTAATTGCTCAAAATTCCCATTACATGTGTAATGTCTAGTCTAGTATAGGCCATTGAATACATAAATTTTTTAATAACACTAGCCAAGGGAACATGAGACATGTCCTCTTCCTCTTCTTGTGTATTGAGACAAGATCTGTAAATAAATTTACTCCTACAAGAATAGAGGCTTTCACTGTTTTAAATTCATGCACATTAAAGCTCCACAATATTGTTTCAATATATTTCCTCTAATTTAACTAGAGTTTCCTATTTTCCCTGTCTATTTTAGTTTCCATGGTCAAAATAATTTTTTTAACACTGAGATATTTTACTATCTATATTGGATCATTATATTTTTTTTCATCCATCTCAGTGTTTCCAAGGTCAAAAAATCAAAGAAATAAGTTTAGAGGAGTGCCTTTAACATTGAGGCATATTTTAGAGAATTGGGTGAGAAAACGTTTGGGGCTAGTTTGAGGCCTTAAACAAAGTTTAATGAGGGGGGAGGGGGGAGGGGGGTGTGGGTGCTAGAGAAAAGGACTTTGTTTCTTAAATGTCGCACCCCTAGCTCTATTCAACAATTGAACACCTTTTTAATGGTGCAAGAATCATGTTAATAAATGTCTGAAAAATTATACTTCCCAAAATTTAACTATTTTGATTAACCACCATAATTTGAGAAAATATAGTTATCTATCAAACGAGAAAATTACCAATTACATGTTTTTTGAGGTAGCAAAAAAATCACCCAGTTTTGAAAAATGATTACTCATAATACACCTTTCTTTTGGAGCATATTTTTGACACTTAAAATTTTATTATGTAAATTTTTTTTTAAATGTTAGTGATTTTCATGTTGGTTTTGAAAAATGTTGATGCAACATCAACCCATTGTTTTTCGAGGGCTTATTTTTTACAGTTCAAAACTTTTTGTGTATGAACTTTTTTTTTAAATGTTAGAGATTTTCATGTTGATTTTGAAAAATGTTGATGTAACATCAATCATTTTTGTTTGGAGGGTTTATTTTTTACACTCCAAATTTTCTAATGTATTATATGTGGATAAATGTTTATTAATATTGGTGATTTTTATGTCCCCTTCCTCTTCTTGTGTATTGAGACATTGATCTATAAATAAATTTTCTCCTACAAGAATAGAGGCTTCCACTGACTTAAATTCATGCAAATTAAAGCTCCACAATACTGTTTCAATATATTTCCTCCAATTTAACTAGAGTTTCCTATTTTCCCGGTCTATTTTAGTTTCCATGCTCAAAATAAAGTTTTTAGCACTCAGATATTTTACTATCTATATTGGATCATTATATTGTTTTTTATCCATCTCAATGTTTCCAAGGTAAAAAAATCAAAGAAATAAGTTTAGAGGAGTGCCTTTAACATTGAGGCATATTTTAGAGAATTGGGTGAGAAAACTTTTGGGGCTAGTTTGAGGCCTTAAACAAAGTTTTATGATTTGGAAATGGAGAAAAGGACTTTGTTTCTTAAATGTCACACCCCTAGCTCTATTCAATAATTGAACACCTTTGTAATGGTGCGAGAATCATATTAATAAATGTCTGGAAAGTTATACTTCCAAAAATTTAACTATTGTGATTAACCACCATAATTTGAGAAAACATAGTTATCGATCAAACGAGAAAATTACCGATTACATGTTTTTTGAGGTAGCAAAAAAATCACCGAGTTTTGAAAAATGGTTACTCATGATACACATTTATTTTGGACTATATTTTTGACACTTTAAATTTTATTATGTAACATTTTTTTAAATGTTACTGATTTTCATGTTGGTTTTGAAAAATGTTGATGCAGCATCAACCCATTGTTTTTAGAGGGCTTATTTTTTACACTTTCAATTTTTTTATGTGTATGAACTCTTTTTTTTTTAATGTTAGAGATTTTCATGTTGATTTTGAAAAGTGTTGATGTAACATCAATCATTTTTGTTTAGAGGGTTTATTTTTTACACTTCAAATTTTCTAATGTATTATGTGTGGATAAATGTTTATTAATATTGGTGATTTTTATGTTGGTAATAAAAAATAAAAATAAATAAAAATGTTTGACAAAAAAATCATCTATATATATATATATATATAACCATAAAAATTAAAAAAAACAAAAAACAAAAAAAAAAAAAAACTATTAAGTTTAAATTAAGAAAAAGAAATCGAAACAAAACATAAAAAACATTTTTTTAAGTTAAAAAAATAAAATAAAATAAAATAAGTATAATTAAAGAAAAAATTAAAGAAATTAAAAGAAAAAAAATTCAAATTGAAATTAAAAAAAAAATAAAACAAATTTAAAAAAAAAAAATTGCACAGAATCGACCTAGATTGGCTAGGCTTTTTGCCTTCTTTTTTTAAATCTATTTATTTATTTTATTTTATTATTATTATTATTATTTTTATGTTTTTTTTATTATGAGGTTTTTATTTATTTAAAAAAGAACGCTTTTGATGTTTTTTTGTTAATTTTTGTTTTTTTCCTTAAATTATGTGTTTTTCAAAAAAAAAAATCCGTGTTTTTTATTTTCATTTTTATTTTTTTTACAGCTTAATTTTATTTTTGTTTTTTTTACATTTTTTTTCGTATTTCTTTTTTCGGTTTATTTTTCATGTTTAAAAAAAAAATATGATGATGATGATGATGATGATGGTTAACGTCCACTCAAACCAATCTTTGGTCTATCGAACCTAAAGAAAAGAGTTATTTAGTTTGATTTAAGATTTTATTCCTATGCTCAAAAAGCTTTGAGAGAAGCCTCCCGAGCTCACTATAATTTTGACATCTTAAAAGGCTACTGAGGTAAGTATTGCAACAAAGATTATGAAATTGAGCTCTAATGTGGTTGTACTCGGGGCACTCTAAGAGGAAGTGATTTTCATCCTCGATGTTCATATTCTCACAGAGATGGCAAATCCTTTCCATCCAAGGTGTTTTAGGAACTGTCCAACGACCTATTTCACTATGGAGCTCATGAGAGTTCGTTCTAATCTTGGCTATATTAATTTTCTTCTTTGAGCTAGTTAAAACAGAGAGATACTTTTGATCTTCTAGGGTGGGGTTGATGACCTCCTTATAATATCTTAATTTTCTTTTGGCTGTTAGATCTTTCTCACACCACATTTTTTCTTTGAACTTAGAAATAACAATTTTTTTAATGTTATTAATGTTTTGCAATGCAACATTCTCGTCGATCTCCCAATGGTTTAACCAGGCCCTGGTGTCTTTATACCAACCTTGTTTAAGCCTTAGGTGGTTTTGGCTGGAATTTAAAGCTAGCTTAGGAAGTCTATGGTCTCCTATGCTATTGAGCTTGTGCTTGTACAACAGAATCCTAGTCATAGCTAGGCTCTCAATAGGGGAAAGACCCATTTCTATAAGGAGAATAGGATAGGGTGTATTACTTTTAATTTTAAGGTTATAAGTTATAAAACGCTTCTAGATTTGCTCAATATTTCTCCAGGATTCTCTATAGATGCTGCAACCCCAAACCTCACATCCATATATCATTTTTTTAAATTGTTTTTTTTTAATTTTTTAATTTTTGTTTTCTTTTGTATTTTTCGTTTTTATTTGTTTTTTATTTTGGTTTTATTTATTTTTATTCTACACAGTCCATGTCGATGCTCGACTACCAACCCGATCTCATTATGTGCAATTTGATAGTTGATTTTAAAATTTTCATTATAATGAATCTAGTTTTCCCACACAATGTGTCAATTTCATGGTTGGTCTTCAAGTTTTCACTATAATGGGTCGATCACCTACACTGCGTGTCAATTTGATCGTTGATTTTTAAATTTTTGTTGCAATGTGTCAAGTTGTCTTAGGCTAAGATTTTAAAATCAGTATACATTTAGCATTAAAAAATTAATTACCCTTGGTATAATGACTTTTATTTAGGTGTTAATTTTTAAATTTTTTTTAGTCATAAAAATTTTCCATAATGTCGTGCTTGAAATATTTCAAAAACCTGAGGTTTGTTTTGTAATAAAGTATATAGGGGTTTGGGAATCCCAAATTGGTTAGGTGTCCCAAAGGTGCCCCTCAAGTCAGTTCAACTCTCAAGTATGAGATGCCCCTCAAGGTAAAGTAACCTCTCAAGTCTAGCATAGTCATAATATTTGGTTTTAATTTCATGGTTGAAAAAATGTCAAGATTTTAATGTTTTTCTAAGTCATGATATTTTATCTTTAATGTTATGGTTGAAAACAATTATAAGTATTTTATCTTTAGCACCATGAGTGAAAATTGTTAGAATTTTAAGGTTTTTCAAAGATGTGTATTTTATATTTAATGTCATGCCTAAAAATCGTTGGAATTTTAAGGCTTTTTAAAGACGTGATATTTTATCTTTAATGTCATGCTTCAAAAACATTGGAACTTTAAAGTTTTTTGGATTCTTGATATTTTTTCTTTAATGTCATTATTAAAAAATGTTGAAAATTTACCTAGAAAAAAAAATGTTATTCCAACATCAATACTTTTTGTTTTCAAGGTGTCTTTTGCACAAAAAAATGTTTTTTATTACCATTTAAAAAAAACGTTGAAAATTTACCCCGAAAAAATAAAGACGTTATTTCAGCATCAACACTTTTCACTTTCAGGGTGTCTTTTGCACAAAAAAACTTGGTTTTATTGTCATTTTTAAAAAATGTTGAAAATTTACCCAAAAAAAAAAAATGTTAGTCCACCATCAACACTTTTCGTTTTTAGCCTCTTTTTTCATGGTTTTTTGGGGGTTTTTTTGCTACAGTTCTCGTTTTGAGTTAATACTTATCATTTGATCTATAACTTTGTTAGAGGATGGCATGCCAGATATGGTTACTATGGAAAAGGAGCTAGCAGCATGGGAATGATGACGAAGACACTAGAAGGGTTGATATGTAATTGATATTGAGGGTTACACGAGCCAAATGTAACCTATATTTGGATACTAGGTTGTGTCATACCTAAGCCACTAGGAGGAAAAGGGGTTTCATTCTATTCGAGTGTGTTGTTGTTTCGTAGTAGAGAAAACTATTTGAGAGTGGAGAGAGACAGAGAGAGATTAGGATATAGGGTGTTTTTTTCTAGAGAAACGCATGGGAAACATATATCGGGAAATTTCATAAAGAGTGACTACTCTGTATTTGCATAATTTCCATTCAAGAAAAAAAGAATAAAGTAGCCTCACCTTCAAACTACGTTTTCTCCCAAAAGGGTTTCCTATATCATATTTTTGTGTTTACGATGTGTTAGTATCATATAGTCATATTAGTATGAATTTATTTATTATTTTGGTTTTCTTTTTTTCTTTTTTATTTTATGGAGGATCCATGTCGATGCTCGACTACCAACCCGATCTCATTATGCGCAATTTGATAGTTATTTTAAAATTTTTGGTATAATGAATCTAGTTTTCCCCCACAATGTGCCAATTTCATGGTTGGTCTTTAAGTTTTCACTACAATGGGTTGAGCACCTACACTGTGTATCAATTTGATCATTGATTTTTAAATTTTTGTTGCAATGTGTCAATTTGTCTTAGGCTAAGATTTTAAAATCATTATACATTTAGCATTGAAGAAATTAATTACTCTTGGTATAATGACTCTTTCATTTAGGTGTTCATTTTTAAAGTTTTTTTATTCATAACAATTTTCCATAATGTCATGCTTGAAATATTTTGAAAACTTGAGATTTGTTTTGTAGTCATAATCTTTGGTTTTAATTTCATGGTTGAAAAATTGTCAATATTTTAATGTTTTTCTAAGTCATGATATTTTATCTTTAATGTTATGGTTGAATACAATTATAAGTATTTTATCTTTAGCGCCATGAGTGAAAATTGTTGGAATTTTAAGTTTTTTCAAAGAAGTGATATTTTATATATAATGTCATGCCTAAAAATCATTGGAATTTTAAAGCTTTTCAAAGACGTGATATTTTATCTTTAATGGCATGCTTCAAAATTGTTGGAACTTTAAAGTTTTTTGGATTCTTGATATTTTCTCTTTAAGGTCATAATTAAAAAATGTTGAAAACTTACCTTGAAAAAAAAATGTTATTCCAACATCAATACTTTTTGTTTTCAAGGTGTCTTTTGCACAAAAAAATGGTTTTTAGTACCATTTTTAAAAAATGTTGAAAATTTACCCCCAAAAAAAGACATTATTCCAGCATCAACACTTTTCGTTTTCAGGGTGTCTTTTGCACAAAAAACTTGGTTTTACTGTCATTTTTAAAAAATATTGAAAATTTACCCAAAAACAAAAATGTTGGTCCACCATCAACACTTTTCGTTTTTAGCATGTTTTTTCATGATTTTTTTACGGTTTTTTTGCTAGAGTTATCATTTTGAGGTAATACTTCTCGTTTGATCTGTAACTTTGTTAGAGGATGTCATGCCAGATATTGTTACTATGGAAAAGGGGCTAGTAGCATGGGCATGATGAAGAAGACTCTAGAAGGGTTGATATGTAATTGATATTGAGGGCTACATGAGTCATATTTAACCTATAGTTGGATATTAGGTTGTGTCATACCTAAGCCACTAGGAGGAAAAGGGGTTTCATTATATTCAAGTGTATTTTTATTCCATAGTAGAGAAAAGTAGTTGAGAGTGGAGAGAGAGAGAGAGAGATTAGGATATAGAGTGTCTTTGTTCTGGAGAAACCCATGGGAAATAGATATCAGGAAACTCCATAGAGAGTGACTACTCTGTATTTTCATAATTTCCATTCAAGAAAAATAATAATAAAGTAGTCTCACCTTCCAACTACATTTTCTCCCAAAATGGTTTCCTAGATCATATTTTTTTGTTTATGGTATGTTAGTATCATATAGTCATATTAGTAGGAAAACAAGTTTTATATTTCAAATTACAACAAATGTATAAAGGTTTGGCTATGATATTGTATAATATCAAGCTATGGGTCTTATTTTATAATAAAATTTTCATTATTCAATGCAATTATAGTGTGTGTGAAAGGTCATGCAAATGGTCATTTATATTCTAAGAGGTCAAGTTAAGTGATTCTAGGGTTATGAGCCATTTAAGTCATGAGTGGGGTCATAATGGTCTCGGTCTTGCATCATTGGGATGAGCTAGTGACATCTTGTCAAGCAGTTTTGTGATTAAATCAGACATGTACTATTGATCATAATCGGCTTCCTATTAAATTTTCACACGCAATCTGACTTAAACCTCGCAAATCCCCTCTTGCAGCCTTAAAAATTCTTTTGCTGATTATCACTGTCGTTTCCTGCCCCCAAATCACATTATAAAAGGCCGCAAAACACATATCTGAAATCTATCAGGCCTAGCCCCTTCGGCCAAGCCTCTGCTCCTTTTCCTCCACGTAACTGAAAGCCAAAACCGAGTGCTAACCTTGAAGGCGCTTATCGCATATGAATATCGGGTGCGCCCACAACCATCGATCTTTACAGATCAAACGGCATTCGCAATGCTCCACCACACCCGTGGCCCACTCCATTCATCGCCCGAACCACATCTCGGCCGTCCATTCACCCGCAAATCCGACGGTTCATATCTCGCTTGCCCCGGTGGTCCCCTCCGTGCACTACCCCAAAACCCGGTGGTATCTATCACAACGCCTTTCGGTGGTGGGTGGCAATTCTTGTTTGGCCAGCGATTCCACTCATCGCTTGCCACGTGTCTCCGCGTACGGCCCAAAAACCGCCCTCCATCGCGCGTTATTTTCCGTCCATAGTCACGGCGCGATATTCATGACAGTTGTTGGATCTAGAGATCTTCATCTAATGGTCGTCGCGCATCGAAGCTACACGAGTTTTAATCGACGGCAAATACACCCCTGGCCCACTGTCAATCGCTCCCAATGCCTTTTCAACCATCGATCTCCCCTGAGATCGGACGGTCCAGGTTTAGTCACATGCCCGTCATTGACCTCGCATCACCACGTCATCCTTTCCGCATAGTCTTTAGTACGTCCACCCGTCACCGTCCCATGGGTTTATTGCATTTTTCCTCCACCATTTATATATTCCATTCATATGTCTTATTTTAATGTTTTACGTTAAAAACCTCTACCCAGTCCGTCCACCATTGTCCCACTGCATTTTTCATCGCCACCCCACATACTTCCACCATTTCATCATGCTGCGTTGCTACACAGTCATCCCCACTACATCACCGTCCCCATACATTTGTTTCTTGATGAGTTTGCAGGTTTTGCAGGTTTACAGCTGTGGAAAACTATCATGATCCACAGTCGCTATTACTGTGATAGAGAGCAAGTCAAAGGACCATTTTCAAAGATGAATTATGGAGAAAGGTCTGGGAGGTATATCGACAAGACTTCCATTAAAGATGCAGGGTTAAAATCTATCAAACCCTGCAGAGCCATTCAAAGCACACATGGTGCAGATGAATGTATTAATGTTGCGGCAAAGAGTATCAGTGGGAGATTAGAGGAATTCAACATTCAACATTAAATATTTTAAGCCGTAATTCAGGGTTTCGAAGGCAGAGGGTACCATTCACAGATAAAATACCTCAGGGCTTTCTTTTCAGCACCATTTTCTTTCAGGAGAGGACAGAATGTTCATATGGTTTTATCTCTATACCGTGTCTCTGAAGAGAATTTCACCCAGTGCATTTATTTCAGAAAGCAGGCTACAGAGAACATACAGCACCACAAAGTCATCGAGCAGTATGGGCGTGCATGTTTCCGCCATCTCTTCTTTATGAAGAAAATTGATGGTTCATCACCTACTTCATTTATTAAGTTTTCTTTTTCTCTATAAAACCCCAGAAGAAAATATTATTGAGGGTTCCAGATTTTATCAGAAAATTATGCAGTGAAAGGCTTTTTGTATACATTTTGTAGAACTCTTGTATGGAGGCACAGAGCCCATAGGGTTTCAGTGAGGAGGAGTTCCATCTGTTAAAGAGGATTCTGGTCTTTGGTATTTCACAGTCTGTAACTCTCTCTTATGTGTTATTTTAATATATCATTTCATTTCATCCATCCTTCCTATATCATGTTTTGGAATGCGAGTGGATCACTAATTTTTGGTATGGATTTATCCTAGTTGATACCCATGCTTGGATTATTCAAGCACTTTAAATATGGCTCATGCATGATATTTTGTTCCATTATTCATCTAAACCGTATTTCTGCTATATTAGTTTCTTTGGGAGGGTGCTTTTAAAACGCTATTGTCATGTATGGATTCTTAGATTAGTAAGCCCATGCACAGTGGTATTGTGTATCTGGATATCAGCCCAATGTTAAATAATATCTTCTCGATATTTCATTCACTACATACACCTTCTGATAACTTATTTCTGTGAGGTATTTCTGAATCGGCCCGCTTTGCAGTAAGCTGTCTCTGAATTGTCTGTTGCTTTTGATATTGGAGTTTTGCATGTGGCCTCTGCAGTATTCCTATATCTATATCAGTTTCTGAAGGTCTTGGTCCAATTCAGATTAATATTCCTTATTTTACAAGAGATTAGCATGAGAGTTTATTATTGATAACTTCCTCAGTTATATCATATGCTCCTTGCTATATAAGATGTCCTAGGCACTGGTCTATCACAACTCTAGGTTGTCTCTAGGATCGACAACATCTTTCTGGCACCGTTGCTGGGGACCGAAGTTGAGAAAATTAGAATCCCTGGGCCTCGGAAAAACCTATTCACTCTCTAAGTAGGTGAGTACAGAGAGTTGAGAGTTGTAGATCCCTCACCTTGGCGACTCCACATTCATTTATTAGAAGAATTTACTTGCAGTACTGACTCCGCTGGGGAAGAGACAAATGGCTTTGATTTGGAAAATCACTGTGGTGGACAGTAAGATCTTAAATCATCCACCTAGCGACTCCACAGTTCCCAAATGATTAAGAGACTCCACTGATGATCAATAGGCCACTAACTAGCTTGGTTTCACTAGACTCCACTGGGAGACCATGTCATAGTACAGTATCAGCCATGCTGAAGACCAAGCCACTTCATCAATGGAAGACCCTGAATGGTTTGCAAAAATGCATCCAGATTTCATGGCTGACTGCTAAGACGGCTTGGAAAAATTTAAAGTGGAGGACCTTCCACGGATGGTTCGTCATAGCTCAAGTTTCCACCCTGTGCTTAAGAAAATCTTTCTAGAATTAATGGTTGAAAGATATGAAGCTGAGATCGAACTCTTGAACTCACAAGAACAAACTCTTGCCCATTCATCTTATGAGTTCGATGATACAGATCCAGAAGACTCCTCTGTGTTTCAGGACGAAGAAAAACCTGCTGAGAATCTGACAGGTTTGATTGGTGACATTGCTTATGATTATGACTTTCCTAGTTATGATCTATTTGATGATGATTTTTTCCAGAGAGAAGCTGAGCCTGTAGAACCATCATCAGTATACCCATGGGAGGAAAGCCAGTGCCAGCAACTCCAGAGGAGAAATGAGCCTAGTCAGCCTATCTATGACACTGATGGGGAAAGTTATGAAAGCATCAGTGATGAGTGTCATGTGATCGGTGGTCAACAGTCCTTCCTTTCAGAAGATGAGGAGGAGAGAAAAGAAGAAGTTCTTGAGCAAGATGAAAATAACGAGCCTTCTCTTGAAAAAGATGAAGCAAAGGTACAAGCCCCTGCTCAAGAATACATAGATCTTTTCACAAAGCTCAGCACAACAGAGCAGAATATACCAGAGCTCCAAAAGGACTCAGCTCCGATATACGATGATTCCTCCAGTTTAGAAAATGAAGAAGATGAGGGAGATTCTCTCTCTCAAGAGAGTCTTCTTCTTGATCCAGTGGAAGAAGAAGAGATCCTGGTTGAAGCCTGCCCGCCAAATATTCATAACCAGGTATCATTTCATGACCCTTATACTCATTTCCTGCAAACATTTGAGGAAGGATCAAAGGTCTTTTTGAGAAACATGTTGCAAGCAGAAAGGAAATTTTTCAAAGTTGCACAGGATAAAGACAGCCTACCACCCATAGAAGGCCTGAAGGAAGACAGTGTACATCATCTGTTCATTGATCCTGTGGCAGAATATATGGAGGCCTTGATTAGCTCAAATTCTCCAGTATTGATCCTTCACCAGGGCCAGATTCATCAAGAGTGGTCACCAAAGATGGTGACCACATTTTTGAAGAACCACATGCAGAGCACCATTTGGTTATCTCTGATAGGCAGTCCATACTTTTATCCTTTTTTGTCACTTCTTGACTGGCTGCACTGGCATTATTATATCACCTAGAGCATTAGAGACTTCCAGGTTAGAGTAGAGTAGGTAGGAAAAGCTCAATAAACCTCAGTCTGTGAGTATGTAGTTAGTTGTTTTAAATTCTGCAAAGTCTAGCGAGCCAGACAGTCTAATCTTGGCTTTTTCTGTTTTAGAATGTAGAGAAGAAATCTGCTAGACAGTTTAACCCAAGCAGATGTAGCTTAGGTAGAGAAAATGTGAGACCAACAGTTTAATCTGGTCTCATGGAGTAATAAGGGTAGAATTAGAATAGGTTTATTGTTCCTATTTGTAAAAATTGATGATCAGGTGGTCTGCAAAGTTCTCGACACATCCAGGGATGAACGTGCCATCCCCGGGTGGAGCCAATGTTGATCATAATCAGCTTCCTATTAAATTTTCACAGGCAATCTAACTTAAACCTCACAAATCCCCTCTTGCAGCCTTAAAAATCCTTTTGCTGATTATCACTGTCATTTCTTTCCCCCTAATCACATTATAAAAGGCCGCAAAACCCATATCTAAAATCTATCAGGCCTAGCCCCTTCGGCAAAGCCTCTGCTCCTTTTCCTCCATGTAACCGAAAGCCATAACCGAGTGCTAACCTTGAAGGCGCTTATCGCGTATGAATATCGGGCGCTCCCACAACCGTCGATCTTTACAGATCGAACGACATTCGCAATGCTCCACCACGCCCGTGGCCCACTCCATTCATTGCTCGAACTGCATCTCGGTCGTCCGTTCACCCACAAATCCGAAGATTCGTATCTCGCTTGCCCCGGTGGTCCCCGCCGTGCACTACTCCAAAACCCGGTGGTATCTATCGCACCACCTTTCGGCGGTGGGCGGTAGTTCTCGTTTGGCAGCGATTCCACTCATCGCTTGTTGCGTGTCTCCGCGTATGGCCTAGAAACTGCCCTCCATCGCGCATTATTGTCCGTCCATAGTCACGGCGCGATATTCATGATAGTCGTCGGATCTGGAGATCTTCATCTAACGGTCATCGCGCATCGAAGCTGCACGAGTTTTAATCCACGGCAAATACACCCGTGGCCCACTGTCAATCACTCCCAATGCCTTTTCAACTGTCGATCTCCCTTGAGATCAGATGGTCCAGGTTTAGTCACATGCCCGCCATTGACCTCGCATCACCACGTCATCCTTTCCACATAGTCTTTCATACGTCCACCCGTCACCGTCCCACGAGTTTATCGCATTTTTCCTCCGCCATTTATATATTCCATTCATATGTCTTATTTTAATGTTCTACGTTAAAAACCTCCGCCCAGTCCATCCACCATTGTTCCACTGCATGTTTCATCGCCAACCCACATACTTCCGCCATTTCATGATGCCGCATTGCTACACAGTCATCCCCACTGCATCGTCATCCCCATACATTTGTTTCTTGATGAGTTTGCGGGTTTTCCAGGTTTACAGTGGTGGAAAACTATCATGATCCATAGTCGCTATTACTGTGATAGAGAGCACGTCAAAGGACCATTTTCAGAGCTGAATTATGGAGAAAGGTCTGGGAGGTAGATCGACAAGACTTCCATTAAAGATGCAGGGTTAAAATCTGTCAAACCCTGCAGAGCCATTCAAATCACAGATGGTGCAGATGAATATATTAATGTTGTGGCAAAGAGTATCAGTGGGAGATCAGAGGAATTCAACATTCAACATTAAATATTTTAAGCCGTAATTCAGGGTTTCGAAGGCAGAGGGTACCATTCACAGATAAAATACCTCAAGGCTTGCTTTTCAGCACCATTTTCTTTCAGGAGAGGACAAAATGTTCATATGATTTTATCTCTATATCGTGTCCCTGAAGAAACTTTCACCCAGTGCATTTATTTCAGAAAGTAGGCTACAGAGAACGTACAGCGCCACAAAGTCATCGAGCAGTATGGGCGTGCACGTTTCCGCCATCTCGTCTTTATGAAGCAAATTTATGGTTCATCACCTACTTCATTTATTAAGTTTTCCTTTTCTCTATAAAACCCCAAAAGAACAGATTATTGAGGGTTCCAGATTTTATCAGAAAATTATGCAGTGAAAGGCTTTTTGTATACATTTTGTAGAACTCTTGTATGGAGGCACAAAGACCATAGGGTTTTAGTGAGGAGGAGTTCCATCTGTTAAAGAGGATTCTAGTCTTTGTTATTTCACAGTCTATAACTCTCTCTTATGTGTTATTTTAATATATCATTTCATTTCGTCCATCTTTCCTGTATCATGTTTTGGAATGCGAGTGCCTCACTAATTTTTGGTATGGATTTATCCTAGTTGATACCCATGCTTGGATTAGTCAAGCACTTTAAATATGGCTCATGCATGATATTCTATTCCATTATTCATCTAAACCGTATTTCTGATATATTAGTTTCTTTGGGAGGGTGTTTTTAAAATGCTATTGTCATGTATGGATTCTTAGATTGGTAAGCCCATGCACGGTGGTATTGTGTATCTGGATATCAGCCCAATGTTAACTAATATCTTCTCGATATTTCATTCACTACATACACCTTCTAATAACTTATTTCTGTGAGGTATTTCTGAATCGGCCCGCTTTGCAGTAAGCTGTCTCTGAATTGTCTTTTGCTTTTGATATTCGAGTTTTGCATTTGGCCTCTGCAGTATTCCTATATCTGTATCAGTTTCTGAAGGTCTTGGTCCCATTCAGATTAATATTCTTTGTTTTACAAGAGATTAGCATGAGAGCTTATTATTGATAACTTCCTCTGTTATATCATATGCTCCTTGCTATATAAGACGTCCTAAGCACTGGTCTATCACAACTCTAGGCTGTCTCTAGGATCGACAACATCTTTCTGGCACCGTTTCCGGGGACCGAAGTTGAGAAAATTAGAATCCCTGGGCCTCAAAAAAACCTATTCACTCTCTAAGTAGGTGAGCACAGAGATTTGAGAGTTGTAGATCCCTCACCTTGGCGACTCCACATTCATTTATCAAAAGAATTTACTTGCAATCCCGACTCCGCTGGGGAAGAGACAAATAGCTTTGATTTGGAAAATCACTGTGGTGGACAGTAAGATCTTAAATCATCCACCTGGCGACTCCAAAGTTCCCAAATGATTAAAATACTCCACTGATTATCAATAGGCCACTCACTAGCTTGGTTTCACGAGACTCCACTAGGAGATCATGTCACAGTACAACATCAACCATGCTGAAGACCAAGCCACTTCATTAATGGAAGACACTGAACGGTTTGAAAAAATGCATCCAGATTTCATGGCTGAGTGTCGAGACGGCTTGGAAAGATTTAAAGTGGAGGACCTTCCACGGATGGTTCATCTCAGCTCAAGTTTCCACCCTGTGCTTAAGAAAATCTTTCTAGAATTAATGGTTGAAAGATATGAAGCTGAGATCGAAATCTTGAACTCACAAGAAAAAAATCTTGCCCATTCATCTTATGAGTTCGATGATACAGATCCAGAAGACTCCTTTGTGTATCAGGACGAATAAAAACCTACTGAGAATCTGACAGGTTTGATTGGTGACATTGCTTACGATTATGACTTTCCTAGTTATGATCTATTTGATGATGATTGTTTCCAGAGAGAAGCTGAGCCTGCAGAACCATCATTAGTAGACCCATGGGAGGAAAGCCAGGGCCAACAAATCCAGAGGAGAAATGAACCTAGTCAGCCTATCTATGACACTGATGGGGAAAGTTATGAAAGCATCAGTGATGAGTGTCATGTGATCGGTGGTCAGTAGTCCTTCCTTTCAGAAGATGAGGAGGAGAGCAAAGAAGAAGTTCTTGAGCAAGATGAAAATAACGAGCCTTGTCTTGAAAAAGAGGAAGCAAAGGTACAAGCCCCTGCTCAAGAATTCATAGATATTTTCACGGAGCTCAGCACAGCAGAGCAGAATATACCAAAGCTCCAAAAGGACTCAGCTCCAATATACGATGATTCATCCAGTTTAGAAAATGAAGAAGATGAGGGAGATTCTCTCTCTCAAGAGAGTCTTCTTCTTGATCCAGTCGAAGAAGAAGAGATCCTGGTTGAAGCCTGCCCACCAAATATTCATAACCAGGTATCATTTCATGACCCTTATGCTCATTTCCTGCAAACATTTGAGGAAGGATCAAAGGTCTTTTTGAGCAGCATGTTGCAAGCAGAAAGGAAATTTTTCAAAGCTGCACAGGATAAAGACAACCTACCACCCACGGAAGGCCTGAAGGAAGACAATGTACATCATCTGTTCGTTGATCCTGTGGCAGAATATATGGAGGCCCTGATTAGCTCAAACTCTCCAGCATTGATCCTTCACCAGGGCCAGATTCATCAAGAGTGGTCACCACTGATGGTGACCGCATTTTTGAATAACCACATGCAGAGCACCCTGTGGTTATCTCTGATAGGCAGTCCGTACTTTTATCCTTTTTTGTCACTGCTTGACTAGCTGCACTGGCATTATTATATCACTTAGAGCATCAAAGACTTCCAGGTTAGAGTAGAGTAGGTAGGAAAAGCTCAATAAAGCTCAGTCTGTGAGTATGTAGTTAGTTGTTTTAAATTCTGCAAAGTCTAGTGAGCCAGACAGTCTAATCTTGGCTTGGATGTTTTTCAATTTCTATTTTAGAATGTAGAGAAGAAATCTGCTAGACAGTTTAACCTGAGAAGATGTAGCTTAGGTAGAGAAAATGTGAGACCAACAGTTTAATCTGGTCTCATGGAGTAATAATGGTAGAAGTACAATAGGTTTATTGTTCCTATTTGTAAAATTTGATGATCAGGTGGTCTGCGAAGTTCTCGACACATCCAGGGATGAACAGTGCCGTCCCCAGGTGGAGCCAATGTTGATCATAATCAGCTTCCTATTAAATTTTCACAGGAAATCTGACTTAAACCTCGCAAATCCCCTCTTGCAGCATTAAAAATCATTTTGTTGATTATCACTACCGCTTCTTGCCCCCAAATCACATTATAAAAGGCCGCAAAACCCATATCTGAAATCTATTAGGCCTAGCCCCTTCGGCCAAGCCTCTGCTCCTTTTCCTCCACGTAACCGAAAGCCAGAACCGAGTGCTAACCTTGAAGGCGCTTATCGCGTATGAATATCGGGTGCGCCCACAACCGTCGATCTTTACAAATCGAACGGCATTCGCAACGCTCCACCACGCCCGTGGCCCACTCCATTCATCACCTGAACCGCATCTCGGTCGTCCGTTCACCCACAAATCCGACGGTTCGTATCTCGCTTGCCCCAGTGGTCCCCGTCGTGGACTACTCCAAAACCCGGTGGTATCTATCGCACCGCCTTTCGGCGGTGGGCGGTAATTCTCATTTGGCCAGCGATTCCACTCATCGCTTGCCGCGTGTCTCCGCGTACGGCCTAGAAACGGCCCTCCATCACGCATTATTGTCCGTCCATAGTCACGGCGCGATATTCATGACAGTCGTCGGATCTGGAGATCTTCATCTAACGGTCGTCGCGCATCGAAGCTTCACGAGTTTTAATCCACAGCAAATACACCCCTGGCCCACTGTCAATCGCTCCCTATGCCTTTTCAACCATCGATCTCCCCTGAGATCGGATGGTCCAGGTTTAGTCACATTCCCGCCATTGACCTCGCATCACCACGTCATCCTTTCCACATAGCCTTTTGTACGTCCACCCGTCACCGTCCCAAGGGTTTATGGCATTTTTCTTCCGCGATTTATATATTCCATTCATATGTCTTATTTTAATGTTTTATGTTAAAAATATCCGCCCAATCCGTCCACCATTGTTCCACTGCATTTTTCATTTCCACCCCATATAGTTTCGCCATTTCATCATGCCGCATTGCTACACAGGCATCCCCACTGCATCGTCGTCCCCATACATTTGTTTCTTGACGAGTTTGCGGGTTTTGCAGGTTTACAGCGTTGGAAAACTATTATGATCCACAGTTGCTATTACTGTGATAGAGAGCACGTCAAAGGACAATTTTCAGAGCTGAATTATGGAGAAAGGTCTAGGAGGTAGATCAACAAGACTTCCATTAAAGATGCAGGGTTAAAATCTGTCAAACCCTACAGAGCCATTCAAAGCACAGATGGTGCAGATGAATATATTAATGTTGCGGCAAAGAGTATCAGTGGGAGATCAAAGGAATTCAACATTCAGCATTAAACATTTTAAGTCATAATTCAGGGTTTCGAAGGCAGAGGGTACCATTCACAGATAAAATACCTCAAGGATTTCTTTTCAGCACCATTTTCTTTTAGGAGAGGACAGAATGTTCATATGGTTTTATCTCTATACCGTGTCCCCGAAGATACTTTCACCCAGTGTATTTATTTCAGAAAGCAGGCTACAGAGAACGTACAACACCACAAATTCATTGAGCAGTATGGGCATGCACGTTTCCGCCATCTCGTCTTTATGAAGCAAATTGATGGTTCATCACCTACTTCATTTATTAAGTTTTTTTTTTCTCTATAAAACCCCCGAAGAACAGATTATTGAGGGTTCCAGATTTTATCAGAAAATTATGCAGTGAAAGGTTTTTTGTATACATTTTGTAGAACTCTTGTGTGGAGGCACAGATCCCATAGGGTTTCAGTGAGGAGGACTGCCATTTGTTAAAGAGGATTCTGGTCTTTGGTATTTCACAGTCTGTAACTCTCTCTTATGTGTTATTTTAATATATCATTTCATTTCATCCATCTTTCCTGTATCATGTTTTGGAATGCGAGTGGCTCACTAATTTTTGGTATGGATTTACCCTAGTTGATACCCATGCTTGGATTAGTCAAGCGCTTTAAATATGGCTCATGCATGATATTATGTTCCATTATTCATCTAAACCGTATTTCTTGTATATTAGTTTATTTGGGAGGGTGTTTTTAAAACGCTATTGTCATGTAGGGATTCTTAGATTGGTAAGCCCATGCATGGTGGTATTGTGTATCTGGATATCAACCCAATGTTAACTAATATCTTCTCGATATTTCATTCACTACATACACCTTCTGATAACTTATTTCTGTGAGGTATTTCTAAATCGGCCCGCTTTGCAGTAAGCTGTCTCTGAATTGTCTTTTTCTTTTGATATTGGAGTTTTGCATGTGGCCCCTGCAGTATTCCTATCTCTGTATCAGTTTCTGAAGGTCTTGGTCCCATTCAGATTAATATTCCTTGTTTTACAAGAGATTAGCATGAGAGCTTGTTAATGATAACTTCCTCTGTTATATCATATGCTCCTTGCTATATAAGATGTCCTAGGCACTGGTCTATCACAACTCTAGGTTGTCTCTAGGATTGACAACATGTACTATGACATCAACCTCCACTACAATAATTTGAAAGGTTCGCTGTGCAAAGTATGCAGGGGGTGCTTCGCTTCTACCAATCCAATTTTGATGAGGAATCAATATTTTTTCACTTTTTTCCAGGTAGGAGGCTTTTGTGAATATTTGGATAAGCTCCAAATTCTTTTTCTCAGTCGGAATATTAGTGTTTGGTCAAGTCATGAAGATGGAGGTGAGCTACGCAACAACGTTTCGCTCTGCTGCAAGAAAAGATTTTTAATTTTGAAGGTTTTTTTTTGCCTAGAAGCTTTCGCATAGGTTTACAATATTATATAGACCATTCCATTCCATCCCAATACCCTCAAAATTTCATATGATGGCTGGAGATAATATAATCTTGGACAATTACGCTTTTGCGCTACGCTTTCACACAGTCACAATATTTTCACCGTATCTCTAAAATCGTGCACCTATTAGCCATGAAATTTTTACAGTAAATACATGGGGGTTAGATGAATAATTTGATTTAATTTCAGGTCAAAATGCTTCACAATTTTTGAGAAATAAACCATCGTCATCGATAGCCATTTTTCAATTTTCTCAAGAATAGTGAGTCATATTTGGCTAAAAATTTGTGTGGAGAAGGGCTATAATTATATTAAACTTATGTATTTGTGGAAGCAAGAGAGTGTGGTTAGATCAACTGGCTAGACCCAATGCTTCTCTGGTCTAGTCAGTTGGACAAACACATTCTCCTCTCATTTTGCAATTTCGTAGCATTCAAGATTCTTTCCTGAAATTACCTCGCCATTAATCAAGACCATCCTCTATTTCCCAAGATCCAATACATGATGGAGGTCACTCTGATGAAACCTACAGATGTAGTTGAACATACAATGAACATGGTTGACCATCCCACCATTTCCCTCGAAAACCTAATTGAAGCTCTTCGTGAGGCCAAGGAAAAAGCAGGAAGTGCCTCTTTGAAGGGCATTTCAGAAGAAAATTCTTCCATGACAGACACTCAAAAATAATTTCAGCAAAGTAGTTGCAGAAACAAATCTTCGCTTAGAACTCTGACATCCAATTGAGGTTCTCTGCAGCTGAGCACAATTATGCAGAAGAAATTATACATATATTATAATAGAGGGCATATGCAGAAGTAGTAGAGTGGAGTAATAGTGGCGTGTCGAAGTAACAATGGAGAAGAATAAGATGAAGTAATCGATTATTAATAATGGTGTCAAGTGTCACATTCTATATCATACATGTGATGGATGCAATGTGATGTTATATTTTATGAGTTCAGAGGTTCAGACTCCTGATTCATTTAGAAGAATATGTTTATGTGTTGTGTGAAATTGTATACGTTGAACATCATTTCTATAATATAGATATTGTATTGTTCCTTACTTTTCATATTTATGCAACCCTAAATGCCTTAATATATGAAAAATATGTGAATACAAAACGTACAATTTAAAATGGAAAATTGGAGAAGGTAAATTTATATTGGAAAAATCGGTAAATTTATTGTGTTGATATGCAGTCTACAACTCACTATGAGATATTATCTCACGTAGCATTACATTTAAAAATAGTAAAATGAAATAGTTTAAATTACCATTTATTTCACCAAGAGGTAGATTATCTCACTTAGCATTACATTTAAAAATAGTAAAATGAAATAGTTTAAATTAACATTTATTGCACCAAGAGGTACTCTATATCTCATTATGAGAAAGATGTTTTCAAGTAACATTACATTTAAAAATAGTAAAATAATACTTGAAATTAATAAATAAAAAATTTAATAACAAAATAATTTAATGTTGGCCATAGTTAAAATACTTCAATTTGCATCTTAATTTTTCATAACTTTATATAGAGACATTAAGTAACCAAAATTGAAAAAAATAATTTACCTCCTAATATGAGGAAGAAATGTAATTTCACAATTTACTTTTTATTACGAGGAAGAAATGTAATTTCATCTCTACTTAACATGGAAATGAGAGAAAATTCATTTTAGGTTCAGGTTACATGTAATATTTAAAACAAAAAAATTGTTAATAACAAAAACTATTTCACTCTCAACCATAAGTAAAATATTTCAATATCCATATTAAATAACATAATTTTATATCTAATGTGTATACAGAAAAACAAAGTAATTTAAATTAAAAAAATCTTATATTTTCACTTTCCATAACTAGGGAGATGTGTAGTTTATTTCAGTTTTTACATGGATTTGATATATAAGATTTTTAAAATATCAATAACAAAGAAAATATTAACATGGGTTATAAATAAAATAATTCAATACAGGGGTTGAGTAAAAGATTTTAACATGAAACATATATAGAGAATAATTGTTTCTAATTCAATGTATGAGGGAAATTTGTAATTCTTTCAATGCTTAATATGGATTTTATATGTAATATTTTAGAAAAAATTAATAATAAAAATAACTAAATGTGTAGGAAAAAATATGAAGTGCGTGTTTTAATATTTTAATATGGAGAAAGTGAATTATAAATAAAATATTTCAATGTCAACTACATATATATTAAACTAGCCTAGATCCATCTTAACTTTGTATCTACCAAGCCGACTCAGTAGATCCGAAGTTAAGATGGAACTAAGTTAATTTAATACAATATATGTTCATATAAAATTTTGTACATATTTATACAAAATAAATTAAAAATTTGAAAAATAACATGAAATATATATATATATATATATATATATATATATATATATATATATATATATACCCTTGTTTTAGAGCCATTTTTACAAAGTACACTGGCTAATGGTTCTTATGTTAACCTAGCTTCATCTTAAAATATTTTAAGATAAAAAGTACTAATTCAACTTTCTTATAATTATATTGTGTTATAATTATATATTTGATATTTTAAGATTAATTGGCACAACCACATTAGTAAATTTTGTTGATATATGTGAAAGTCATATAAATATGATTATTGCTATAATTAATATTACTATTATTATTAATAGCTTTAAATTGATAAATGTTAATAATAATAAATACAATTCAATATTAATAAATATTATGAAAAATTCATTTATTCATGAAACATTTATTTAAATAATTAAATAATTCACTAATTATTAATTAATATTTATTTTATTCATTATTAATTAATTCATTTAATAATTTAATGCTAAAAACCCAAGGGATTATATACCTAAGGGAAAAATATTAAACCCTAAGAATATGAATCTTTGGATTAATAAACAAAGGGAATGATATTATAAATTAAAGGGAATAATAAACCTACGGTATATATTATAAACCATGTAATAAACGCGGTTAATCATGGTCGACCATAGTTGATTTGCATATTGAGACAATCCTTGTCATAATGCGACGTAGGACCATGCTTGACCATGGACAGTGATGGTTGACCATGGTTGTTCAAGGTTGACCATGATTTACCATGGTTGATCGTGATTACCATATTGAGACTATATTTGTCACAATGTGACAATGGATCATGGTTGAGAGGATGATTGACTTTCGTTTTGAGACAATATTTTTCATAAAGCAATGTTGGACCATGGTAGACCATGCTTAACTATGGTTGAATGCGATTGATTTTATAAAACATGGTTGGACATGGTTGAATATTATTAAACCGAAGAGACCAATATTATAAACCCTAAGATAAATAATATATACACTAAAACAAACATGCTTGAATCATCTTGTGATCAAAACTTAGCTCAAAAATTAAAGTTCCCATAATCTTTCAAAACTAGCGTCAATTTGTAGTGTTCACCATTCTGATTCCAGGGACACTTATTTCACCTCAATTCGATGTCATATGACAAAGATATGATTTTCTGATCGTTTGGACCAACAGTGAAAAAATTAGCAGGGTTTCTCACTGGATTGCTGACTAGGCAATTTGTATTGGTTGATGTCAGCATGCTAACTGGGTGTATCATCAGGTCAAGGAGCAATCAGGATTCGCCAACTTCCATATTGTGGCTCGTTCAATTGTTCGATTTTTATTGGTTGAGGTTGGTTTTCGTGGGCCAATAGAGGATGCCATGTCACCCAATTTGTGGTTGCCACCTGGCACCTCAGGGTTGTATAAAATTTTATGGGGTCGACCCTCAGGCCAGGCGAGATCGAACCCCAAACCTATCGAAAAATAGTGTCACACCTTGTCAACTATGCCGAATGTGTTTTTTATAATACATAGATCACAACTTTAATTTAAATTTTTTATGGATTGGTATTGGGGGAATGGGTTGGGGCTAAACCCTAGACCTCGGTCATCAGCACCCCAGATGACCTCGACGTAAGTGACAACAGCGGGGCTCGGTCTTACCCTAATCCATGGTCATGGTTGAAACCACAAGACCCGGTGTTATGGATTTGGTAGCCGACAGATTTGGGGGTGGGCTCAAGGCCCTAGCCCATGCCCATATACAAGCCCATCGACTAAGCGAAGGTGTTAACCGGAGGTTCGGATGATGGGGACCAGACGCAGGTCTCGTGGCGGTCCATAAATCTCCAGTGCAACTTTTGGGTGCTAGCCTCATGAGGACGTGGGGTTAGGCCCGACCCCTAGCCTTATGGGGTTTAATACGAAGGCTCGTTTCAGAGGGAGGTGCAGAGTGTATGACCACCACACAGGGATAACTTTTTGGGCGCATAGAGCTATTGTGTAACTTAATGGTTTAATAAATTGCACCTTCGGTGGGTGAATTTTTCATCTCCCCAGCAGAAAACAAGGTATATTTGTAGCTTTGTTAGACAATTTATCAATTTTGTAGAACGAATAAAAAAAGAATTTTTTTAAAGCTTGTTTGAGCCATAACTTGATGAGTATTTTCCTTCTGGGAACTCAAGAAGAGTCCAGATAGGGGTTTTTGAACATTATGGATCCAATGGAGACCTTTGTTTTTTGATTGGAGCTCATCTACATATACTCTTTGCACGTTTGAGTCCATGGGTGTCATGGCCAATCAATATTTTGGAGCATTTTCTTAAGGTTTGTGAGCATGGAGAGGACTTTATAGGGGTTTTCTTAACTTCAAATATTTACTGCAACAACTATGACTTATAGTGTGCAACTCATGTTTTCTTTTCTCACTATTTCTTGTTGAGGAAAGCTCTCTTTTTGTACGTCAACATGGAATTTTAGTACTTGTATGCTCATGTTTTGCTCATTTTCAGATGCATTACAGGTTCTTTGTAGGATAAGCCTTTTCTTTATGATGGTTTCATGATTGATTGTAGGTTTTCATGCTTTATAAAGTGAGATTTTTTTGCAGAATAATGTTTCCTTGAAGGTAAAACAAGCCACTTGTTTTTTCAGAAAACTTTGTGTACTTTTTTTCATTGAATATATGGAGAATTATAGCTATGTTAGCAAGCCCAGAGATGTAACCCAGAAGGAGTGAACTCCGTCACCAAATTTGTGTTTTTTCTCTTCATGAATGCCTAAAAGAGTTAAATGTTAAGATGGTGTTTATGTTTTAAGTTTACATGAAAAATTAACTCATAGTCCTTCAAGAGACCTTAAAAACATGTTTTGTCATAAGACCCATTTTTCCTTGCAAAGCGTCAAAGGATGATCATTTCTAGGAAGGATAAGTTCTCCTCCAACTTTCAGATCAAGTGGTATCACATCTAGTTTTGACCAAGTTGCAAGGATGGGAAAGAAGAGTCTCCAAGAGCTAGAGGAGATGAATTTGTCTCTTCGAATGGAGAATATTGAATTGATAATAATGCTTGAAATTGTTGAAGAGGAGAAGATGTATATGCGCATTTAGTTGCAACATGTGCTTGAGGAATAAGTTGATGAGATTTCCACTCCAATGACAACAAAGGATACCTTCAAAGTGAAGTGAATTTGTGGGCATGGTTCAAACAGAGGTTATGGACCCTATATAGAAGTAATGCTTTCATGTATTTTAAGTTGTTGCGAGTTGTTGTTGTGAGTCTCTAGGTGTGATTCTAGAAGTAGTTACTTCCCTATGTATGTGAGTTGTCTATGAGTCATAGATCCACTTTCTTCGGATCTTATCATCTAGAAGTTGGTGATTTACCACTATATATGCAATTTTCCATGTGATATCTACCTTCTTCAGATCTTATCATCTAAAAATTAGTAATTTACAACTATATATATAATTTGCTATATGATCAATAATAACAAATGTGTGTTTTTTTGTTGTTGTCTATAATCATCAAAATTCATTGCAAACGATCACTCTCTATTATATAGAGTACATGTAGCATGTGGTAAAAATATTTTCAGTTCTAATTTTTTTACTTGTGATTATCCAATTCTTCATTAAACGTTATGAGCCATTAAACCGTCTTTATTTTGTTTCCTCTCTAAGAAGTCATGTAAAACCACCACTATTTATATAATGCATGTGATCTCGGTTTTCTCTCTTTGAATTTTTATTTATAAATACAAGTAAAATATAGAGCATATTTTGACTAATAAGTGTCACGAATATTTCCCATTCACGGGTGAACATCAAAAACAAACAAAAACATGATAGGTGTATTAAAACGTAAAGGAAGGAAAATTACAAGTGACTCGTCAAAAAGATATTGGATTGCAGGAATTGAATCTAATTAAAAATTAAATGGATGACTTCCAAAAGAATTCTCCAATCTCACCCTGTCCATACAGGTTTTATTTTGATGTTTGATTTTGGTGATATTTTAAAATCGAATAGATATAATTGAGGTAATGGGATAAACCGAATAAGATTTAAAAAGAAAATTGGTTTATTTAATTCCAAAATACTTTCCTAAATCTATAATAAAATCAAATTAAATTAAGCACGTTGATACTACGGGGAATGAAATTCATTAGTCGGCCCAAATTCTTCAAAATAGATTTATCATATTCGTGAAGTGGTTATTTTTTAAATGGATTAAGCGGAAATAAAAACTAGTGAATACCTTATTAAAAAAATATAACAGAGATCAATTTTATTGTTAGAGATAAATATAATTGTTATAATGTGTGTTTTTCTAAATGTATTTTCTCTTCTAATTTATTTACTTGTATTTTTTCACTCAACGTTTTTGCGTCAACAACATGTTTTTATGGTAGTAACATCAACGACGAAGTGAGCCTTGTCCAATGCATACTTTGAATTGGTTATCCGATTTAAAAAATCCATGTGCATTTAAAAGTCGGGCATGGAGTCAAGTTAACATAACAATGGCTAGCGATCAAATCTAAGAGTTGATAAAAGTTTTCATGTTTGGAATTTATTTATAACTTGACTTGGCGTTAACATTGTCTCTGCATTCTGAAATCATCCATAGTGTTCAGCAGGGCCCAACAACAACATGGCATCCCATCAAGGGTCCTTCAACAACAACTTCCCGGTAAGTAGTAATGAAAACATAAAAACGAAATTCCTGTCCAAGAATAAATTTCCATGTAAATTCTTCGTTGTTTCAGATTCTTTCCCGAAATTACTGTTGGAATTTCTGAGAATTCCAGAAAAAATTATAGAGACAATAATACTCTCCTTCTTAACACAGAGAAAAATAAAATGTTCTTGTTGGAGACAGAGTTTCAGCACTTTGAGAAACTTCTATTCATTAACATAAAACAATTGTTACAAATTCTTCCTCTAAGGAATTACAAAGCTGGACTGCTCCACAAACACAGTGCCATAAATCAACTCTCTGCTTCTCTCAAAAACAACACTTGTCTCACAAAACAAAACACTCTATTCTACACTTTGAAAATACACTACTGTGTATTCAAAAAACTAAAAACACTACGCACTGCTGTGCAAATACAAAAAAAAATACCAAATAGCCTCACAGGCTTTTACATTATATGCCTCAGCATTTTAACATAAAATAAAACTATATTAAAAACTAAAACAAAATCTATTTAAACTGTCAGGGCCCACACTTTACGACGCACATATGTTTATATAACATAACATATGTTGAAACATATGTATATATAATAAACCATATAAAACATAAACCATTCATCGTGTGATGTAAAAACATTACAAAACGTTTAAACAAACCATATCAAAACAAAACTTTAACCTTTGCAAAACATTCGCCGGATTTCAAAATGACTAAACCAAAATGCATAACAAAATCGCATTACGAATTTGGGTTTGGGTACGGTGGGTTTTTTGCACGCGATGAGTTATAAAATCTGCCCTATAAAGCCACATCGCGTCCGAAATCCTGCTGTTGACGTCGATGAGGATTGTAACACGAAAAGGTTTATTAACTGTGGTTTAAACCTTTTCGGTTCCGGATCAAAACAATGCGAACGGGCCAAGAAATAACGTGCTCCAATACAAACCTACCATGTGCTATGTTTACTGGTGAGTGGGGATCACTGCTCTTTGTTGGCTGAAGTTGACGTGGCCTGTGGGACCACTGAACCTGTGTTCAAAATCAACCAAATAAAATGCTTGGCTGTGTAGTATGAAAGCCTTCTCATGTTCAAACAAAACTGTGTATAAAAAAAATGAAATTGCTATGTTTTCAGATAGACCGCTCTGTTTTCAAAGGACAATACGAAAGCTCTGTTTTATCAATGTAGAGAGGCTCTGTTTTTAAATACAACGACTGTTCATCAGTTTTAGAAAGCGGCCAATGACAGGGTTTTTCAAACATTTTTGGGAAGCGACTGGAGTACCTGTGCAGTTGAAAGTAACATTTCAACACTCCCCCTTAATTTCAACTGCTGGGTTATCAGTCATACCCATAAATTTTCTTAAAAACTCAAAACTCTTCTGCCCCAATGTCTTGGTCAGAATGTCTGCAAACTGCTCCTGAGTTCTGCAGTGTTCTAAAAAAATTTCTCTATTGTTCACTAATTCTCTGATGTAGTGAAACTTTGTGTCAATGTGTTTCATTCTCTTGTGAAACACAGAATTCTTTGATAATGCAATAGCTGAGCTATTGTCACAATATATCACTGTGCCTTTTACCTGCTCTTGGCATAAAATTCTCAACATCCTCCTCATCCAAATTGCTTGACACGCTGCTGCTGTAGCTGCCACATATTTTTCCTCTACTGTAGATAATGCTACAATAGGTTGTTTTTTAGAAGCCCATGAAATGGTTCCTGAACCCATGTGAAAAACATAACCAGATGTGCTTTTCTGGTCATCTACACTTCCAGCCCAATCACTGTCAATGTATCCAATTAAATCTGAACATTCTGAAGCAGTATATAAAATACCAAACCTTTTAGTACCTTTAACATACCTCAGAATCCTCTTTGCTGCCTGCCAATGTGCTTCTTTTGGCCTCTCCATGAATCTAGAAATCAAACTAACAACGTGCATTATATCCAGCCTAGTTGCAGTCAAATACATGAGGCTAACAACTATGCTCTTGTACAAACTAGGATCAAAATCCTTGTTGTTGTCCTCTCTGCTGAGTTTTAATCCCATCACTGTGGGAGTTATTGCTGCTTTTCTCTCCTGCATATTAAATGTTTCCGACACTTCATTAACATATTTTACATGTGAGATAAAAATCCCATTTTCATTTTTCTCTACTTCTATTCCTAAGAAGTACTTTAGCAAACCCATATCAGTCATTTCAAATTCTTCTTTCATGACCTTTTTAAAACTTTCAGCAAGGCAATCATCATTACCTGTAAAAATAACATCATCAACATATAACACAACAATTAGCATTTTACCATCCTTTTCTTTAATGTAAAGGGTGGGTTCTCCCTCACATTTTTCAAATCCATTTTCCAGTAGATAGGAATCTATCCTACTGTACCACGCTCTTGGTGCTTGCTTCGGCCCATAAAGATATTCCTTCAATTTGTACAGTTTGTGCTCTTGGCCTTTATTTTCATAGCCTAGAGGTTGTTCAATGTAAACCTCTTCCATCAACACTCCATTTAGGAATTCTAAATTCACATCCATTTGGTAAACTTTCCACTTGTTTTTTGCTGCTATGGACAACACTGCTCTCACGGTTTCCATTCTATCAACAGGTGCGAAAGTTTCCTCATAGTCTCTCCCATGCTACTGCTTATACCCTTTGACAACAAGTCTGGCCTTATGTCTCTCTATTTTTCCTTCAGCATTACTCTTGGTCTTGTAGACCCATTTAACTCCAATAACATCTTTACCTTTTGGGAGTTCAACCAAATCCCATGTCTTGTTTCTTTCTATGGCATTAATTTCCTCATCCATAGCTTCTATCCATTTCCTATCTTTAATAGCTTCCTCAAAATGAATAGGGTCATCAACATGACAATATAAAGAAAACAAAGAGTTCATACCTTCATTTGCTGCCTCTTGCTCATAAATGTCATTTAAATTTATGAACTTCTTTCCTCTTTCATTTGGTGTATGAGTGCTTGAAGTAGCACTTGAATCTCCTCCTTGTGGTGTGCTTGGAGAAGCACTTTAATTTCTCCTCAAGGGTGTGCATTATTGCCCTTGTGTTGGTGCTGCTGTTTGGGGATGTATTTCAGCCATCTCTTCATCATCTTCATCATGAGACAAATAGTGTTTAACATTCATTGTTTTCTCTATGCTTCCATCCCAAGCTTCCTCCTCAATAAACTGAACATATCTGCTCACAATAAACTTCTTGGTGGATGGGTTATAAAACCTATAAGCTTTGGATTCCTCACTATATCCAATGAAAATACATTTCTCCCCCTTGATTTCCAACTTCTTCCTTAGCTGATCTGGTATGTGTGCATAAGCCACACAACCAAAAACTTTCATGTGGGTGACTCCTTGCTTTGTCCCACTCCATGCTTCTTCAGGAAATTTGTTAATGATTGACTTTTTTGGGCACCTATTCAAAATGTACGCTGCACAATGTACAACTTCAGCCCAATAATCATTCGGCAAATGCTTTTCCTTTAACATACTCCTTACCATATCCATGATTTTTCTATTCTTCCTTTTGGAAATTCCATTTTGCTGCGGAGTGTACCTTGCTGTAAACTTCTTATGAATTCCATTTTCTCTGCAAAAATGCAGAAATTATTTAGATATATATTCACCTCCTCTATCAATCCTTAGTACTTTTATATGTAGCCCACTTTGGTTCTCTACAAGTGCTTTGAAATTGCAGAATCTTTCAAACATTTCACTTTTGTTTTTCAAAAAGTAAACCCAAGTTTTTCCTGTAAAATCATCTATAAATGTTAACATATAGTGGGTGCTAGCAAGTGATGGTGTTTGCATCGGTCCACATAAATCTGAGTGGACAATCTCTAAGGGTGCTTTTGCCCTTATGCTTTTCCCGGATGGAAAAATTTCTCTGTGTTGTTTCCCCAAGATACAACCTTCACAAAGGTTGTCCAGCTTCTCAATCAATGGCAATCCTCTTACCATTCCTTTTATGTTCAACAAGTTAAGACCTCCAAAGTTGAGATGTCCAAATCTCAAGTGCCACAACCAATTTTCATCTTTTGGTTCGCTTTGGAGAGCCTCTTGTGTCACTGCTGCTATTTCTTCTCTATTTTTCAAATCTGCTCTCATCCTGAGAGGGAACATCCTGTTCCTTGTCATCTTCACTTCAAAAATACATTGTTTGCTGGGTGGTTTATCCATGATGGTGCATACATCATCCTAAAAGAAAACATTGTACCCCTTTTGAACAAGTTGTCCAATACTTAAGAGGTTACATTTCATTCTAGGAACATAATAAACATCTGTTATGGATTTCTTTTCTCCTTTCCTTGTTAAGACATTTACTTCTCCTTTTCCCATAACAGAAACTTTACTATATGTCCCTAATGTGACTTGTAACTTCACATTCTCATCTAACATAGAAAACATGGCTATGTTTCCTGTCATATGGTTACTACAACCGGAGTCTAGAAACCATAAATATTCACTCTTTACCTCAGCCATATTACAAGCTAAAAACAATTTATCTTGACTTATATTTTCTCTAGTGAAATTTTCACTAGTTCTATTACTCATATCATGCTGCTTCTTCCTACATTCATTTGCATAATGCCCATATTTTTTACAATAATGACATTGGAAATTGGATTTATCATATCTTTGTCCTTGAGCATGTTGCTGACCACTTTGTTGGCTGCTACCTTGGCCTTGGTTCTGATTTGGATTGCTACCCCTTCCTTGAGCATTTGCTGGACTATTTCTTCCACCTTTGTTTTGGCTTCTGCCTCTTCCTCTCTTGTTTCCTCTGCCTTGACCTCTTCCTCTTCCAAAGGATATCTGGGTCTTAAAGGCATGCTCTAGAGATGAGTTTTCATTTCTACCCAATCTCTGCTTGTGTGTCATCAGTGATGCATGTAGCTCATCAACTGAAAAGTTTGTGACATCCTTAGTCTCTGCTATGGTGGTGAAAATCACATCAAACCTTGAGGGTAGGATCCTCAAAAGTTTCTCCACAATCCTCCTTTATTCAAGAATCTCTCCATGAGACCTTATCTGTGTGACCATTCCAATCACATGTGTGAAGAATGAGTCAATGTTATCTGACTCCTTCATGCAGAGAGTCTCAAAGTCTCTCCTCAACAATTGTAGTTTTGTTGTCTTCACTTTCTCCATGCCTTGATAGGCTGTCTTGAGAGTTTTCCATGCTTCTTTGGATCTCTTAGCTGATGCTATCCTTGGAAACACACTCTCATGCACTGCTTGATACAAAAAGTAGAGGGCTCTAGAATACTTCTTCTATTGCTCTTCAACAGTTCCTTCTCTACCTGAGTTAAATCATTAAACTCATTTTCATCCACTAGTTCTTCAAAACCATCCTCAACAAGTTCCCATAGGTCTTGAGAAGCAAACAGGGCTCTCATAGTTATTGCCCAGTAGTCATAGTTTTTCCCATTAAATTGTGGGAGCTGAGTATTACCTATACTCATGCTATTGCTGGCTCCAGCCATTCTTGCACTCTGAACTATGCTTCAAAACACTTGACTATGTATTTAAAATAACTGACTGTCTTCAACAGTAACACAATAAAAATATGACTTGATAAATACCTTGGATTCTTCTTGACTGAGTATTCACTCTACTGGAGAAGCTGATGCAACAAGAAATCCTTCCTTCAGCTTCTTTGACACCTTCAAACAGCCTCGACTAGCTCCGATACCATGTTGGAATTTCTGAGAATTCCAAAAGAATATGGAGAGAATGATGCTCTCCTCATAACACAGAGAACTTAATAAAATTTTTGCTTCAGGAGACAGAGTTTCATACTGTTAAAAATTCTATTCATTAACCATAAAAACTATTACAAACTCTTCCTCCTCAGAGGGATTACAAAGCTGGACTGCTACAAAACGCAGTGCCAAACAGACCTCACTTTCTCTCTAAAAAAACTCACTCTGTCTCACACAGAGAATACACTTTGTCTCTCTGTTCAGAAATAACGCACTGCTGTGCTTACAATGCAAAAACAATACACTGTTGTGTATCACCAAAAAAAAACGCACTCTGTTTGTTCTATTTATATACAATACACTTACATTACACTTTTTTTTCATTAGCCTTTGGGCTATTTTAAAACATATATGGCACGCCATATATTAATAAAAAAAAACATTATAACTAAAACTAAAACTAAAATCTGTGGGGCCCTATTACAAAGTGCATAAAACAATATATATGTTAAAACATATATATGTTATAACAATACTCCGTCGCGCGATATTAAAACAAATAACAAACAAAACAAAAACTATATCATACCTCCACCAGACTTAAAAGAAAAAAATTTCACCAAAACGCAATAAGGGATTTCGCGTTACAAATTAGGCTTGTGATGTCAACGCTCTGAACGTGGGATCAATTATGAAATCCACCTTATAAAAAGACATCGCGTCTGAAATTTGGCCTGGGGTACGGTGAATTTTGTCCACGCGATGAACATTGCAATCAGCCCTATAAATCATGTCGGGTCCGCCAGAGGGTTGCTGACACAAGCGGAGATTGTAACGCAAAAATGTTATCAAATTCACTCCATAAACATTTCATAAACATTTCGGTCTAGAAAATTGCAATGCAAATGGGCCAAACAAAAACCCGCTCCAATCCACAACTGCTGCGTGTCCTCCGGTTGACTGGTTGTGGTGTGGGACCACCAAAACACTCCCGCGTACACAAAATAAAAAAGAAATCTATTTTATAAAAAAAAACTTTGCTTTCTATATTAAACCCAAATGCATTGTTTCCATGTAAATGAAAGCTCTGTTTTTCTTTTTACAAGGACAGGCGCCGAAAAAAAACAACAGCTCTGTAAACACAGGACTATAAGGGTTCACAAATAATTTGATTGTTCACCATTTTAGCAAGCGGCTCTTTGACAGAGCCCTTCAAACAGATTTGGAAAGCTGCTCACAGTACAAGAGTGTTGAAATATTACTTTCAACTGCCCCTGTACTGTGAGCAGCTTTCCAAATCTGTTTGAAGGGCTCTGTCAAAGAGCCGCTTAGTAAAATGGTGAACAGTGAATTTTTTTTGTGAACCCTTACAGTCCTGTGTTTATAGAGCTGTTGTTTTTTTTCGGCGCTTGTCCTTTGTAAAAAGAAAAACAGAGCTTTCATTTACATGGAAACAGTGTGTTTGGGTTTAATACAGAAAGCAGAGTTTTTTTTTATAAAACATAGTTGTTTTTTATTTTGTGTACGGGGGAGTGTTTTGGTGGTCCCACTCCACGACCAATCAACCAAAGGACACGCGGCAGCCGTGGATTGGAGCGGGTTTTCGTTTGGCCCATTTGCATTGCAAAGTTCCGACCCGAAATGTTTATGTAGCAGATTTGATAACGTTTTCGCGTTACAATCTCCGCTTGTGTCAGCAACCCTCTGGCAGACTCGATATGATTTATAGGGCCGATTGCAATGTTCATCGTGCGCACAAAATTCACCGTACCCCAGGCCAAATTTCAGATGCGATGTCTTTTTATAAGGCGGATTTCATAATTGATCGCGCGTTCAGAGTGCTGATGTCACAAGCCTAATTTGTAATGCGAAATCCCTTATTGCATTTTGGTTAATTTTTTTTCTTTTAAGTTCGGCAGAGGTACGATATAGTTTTTGTTTTGTTTGTTATTTGTTTTAATATCGCGCGACGAAGTATTGTTATAACATATATATGTTTTAACATATATATTGTTTTATGCACTTTGTAATAGGGCCCCACAGATTTTAGTTTTAGTTTTAGTTATAATGTTTTGTTTTATTAATATATGTCGTGCCATATATGTTTTAAAATAGCACGAAGGCTAATGAAAAAAAAGTGTAATGTAAGTGTATTGTATATACACAGAACAGACAGAGTGCGTTTTATTTTTTGGTGATACACAACAGTGTATTGTTTTTGCATTGTAAGCACAACAGTGCGTTATTTCTGAACAGAGAGACAGAGTGTATTCTCTTCGTGAGACAGAGTGAGTTTTTTGAGAGAGACAGTGAGGTTTGTTTGGCACTGCGTTTTGTAGCAGTCTAGCTTTGTAATCCCTCTAAGGAGGAAGAGTTTGTAATAGTTTTTATGGTTAATGAATAGAAGTTTTAACAGTGTGAAACTCTGTCTCCTGAAGAAAAATTTTATTAAGTTCTCTATGCTCTGAGGAGAGCATCATTCTCTCCATATTGTTCTGGAATTCTCAGAAATTCCAACAATTACCTCGCCACTGAAGACCATCCTCTGTTTCCTGAGATCCAAGATGTGATGGAGGGCGCTCAGATGACACCTGCAGATGTCGCTGAACATATAATGAATATGGATGACCATCCCACCACTGCCCTCGAAAACCTAATTGAAGCTCTTCGCGAGGCTAAGGAAAAAGCAGCCAGTGCCACTTTGAAGGGTATGTCAGAAGAAAATGCTTCCGTGACCGAGGGCCAAGTATAATGTCAACAAAGTAGTTGCAAAAACTAATCTTCGCTTAGAACTCCGACATCCAATTGAGGTTATCTGCAACAGAGCACAATTATTCAGAATAAATTATACATATATTATATCAAAGGGCCTATGCAGAAGTATCAAAGCAGAGTAATAATGGTGGGAAATAGCAGCACAGAAAAATAAGATGATGTAACCAATTATTAATAATGATGTCACCTGCTATAAGTCAATGTGATTTTATATTTCGAGAGTTTAGAGGTTCAGACCCCTGATTCCTTTAGAAGAATATGGTGGGTGAGATTGTATACGTTGAACATTATTTCTATAATATAGATATTTTAGTGTTCCTTACTTGTCTTATTTTATTTTAGTTCCGTACGTTCCCACCATTAGAAGGATTGCATACAAAAGGGACATTTTAAATTGGCATAATGAAAAAGTAAACTTATTTAATACAACAATATATGGTCATCTTAAATTTGTACCAAATAAATTAATAAAATCGAAAGTGAATATATATATATATATATATATTTTACTGCGCTTGTTTTGGAACCATGCTCACAAAATATACATAAATGTCTAGATATGTTGCTTAACTTTCAATTTCTTATGTTAACGTAGCTTCATTTTAGAATATTTTAATATAAAAAGTGCTAAAATGCTAATTCAATTTTCTTGTAATTATATTATAATTATAATCGGTTATTATTATATATTAATGAATTATTTTTATTTTATAACTTTTAAACTTATATATTGATGAAGCTATTTTTATTTTATAACTTTTAAAATTTTTATAGAGTTAGTTTTATTTTATAACTTTTAAATTTGTAGAATTATTTTTATATTATAACTTTCAAATTTTTATAGTAAGATATATTATAGAATTTTTGTAAATGAAAAGTATAAATAATGAAAAATATATAATATTTAAAAAATGATTTTGGAAAATTTTAATTAAAAAGTTAATAAAATGTTTAGAGTAATATATTTATTTTATTTTATTTGGCTAAAGGAATATATAAGGAGACAACTATTCTATGTATGAGAGGTGATATATCTAACATTTATCATCAATTAATTTCATTATTTACAATACAATCCAATAAACTTCATCATTTACAATACAATCCAAGACTCTAATTTGTTGACCTAAATTAGATTTCTTATCATAATTATGACATGTCTAACTTTTATTATCAATTAACTTCATCATTTACAATACAATCCAGGACCCTAATTTGTTGACCTAAAATAGATTCCTTATAATAATTACATTTAATGGCCTAGAAAACCATTGGCACAAAACCAAAAAAAGAAAAATACATACCAAAAACTACCCAATTTTTCTAGTTGGTGGCTATCTCTCAAACCCCATGTTAAAAATAATCTCTCCTATCTAAAAAATGGCATTATTTTATTAAAAAAAAAAGTTTTTCATTTCATTTTTTTTGAAAGAAGAGAGAAAGAAGAGTGTTATTAAAATGTATTAATTAAGAGATAATTCAAATTGTATTTTGGCATTGCCATATATTTTTTTATGACTTATACAAGTAATTTGGCCCATACAAAAGGACTAAAATTTATTAGCAAGAACTATGAGTTGTTTTGGTCCATATGAATGAAGAGTTTTTGGTAGAATAAAGTGCATTAACATTATATAGAAATATAGAATATTGGGTCTTATTGAAAGCCTTTTATGCAACAATGATAGTTATGATTAATAAGGATTATGAACATTGCTAGGAGTAAAGATGATGGATCAATGACTCTCTCTTATATAAGAGTGTTTGTAGCACTTCTCTTGACTTCAATATAACTTGTCTTGAATTATGTAGCATTTTTCTTCACTTTATATTCAAATCCAAGTCTTCATTTGTCATGTATTTTATCCACTTGTAACATTATGAAAAATCTTGGTGTTGCTAATAAAAAACTTGAATTGTTCCATAACAAGCTTTTAAGAATTTGAAGTTCACACATGGTTCATTGAGGAACTCTGCATTACATGATATTTTGTTCAAATATCTTGGTGATGTGTCATTTTTATAGAAAGGATCATCAAAAACTACTCTCCATGGATTGACCTTCTTGATCATTTTTGGACCTATAAAATACTATAATTTTTTTGCAATAAATGATGAGATAATGGAAGAAGAGAGATGTATGGATTTTCTTCTTCTATTACATATAAACAAAAATTTAGATAGTTTTTATAAAACGGATCTTAAAATGATACATTAAAAAATTTTCATTTTTCTTTTTACATATTTAGGAGTGGTGACTAGTCTAAACTATATGACAAAGTTTTGATAATAACATTTTCATTTGGTAATTGATTCAAGATCTTCCAAATATATATTAACATAGTTTCATAGGGATATATCTAATATATACCTGATTTTAATATGTTTTGAACTAATGTGTAAAATTGAGTAAGGAACCTGTTGCATAAAAGATTTGTTTTTTATTTCCAACTAAGTACATATTGCATAAAAGAGCTATTTTTTATTTCCAACTTAGACAAACAGTAACTCATTTTGGCACAATTTTTTCAAGTGATATGCTTTGACATGATTAAAAATTTTGGAAATTTGTTTCATTTACTTATATCCATTAAAAATAGTCTTTAAAAATATAAAAATGATATATCAAATAGGCTAATAAACAGTCTAGTATGTAGAGTATTAATAGTGCAAATTTTAGTATAGAAAGTCATTAGTTTGGACATAATTTTTTCATTGGATAATAAGCTGAAGTGATTCAAAATGGATCAAAAACTATATTGCAAGGAATATATACCTTCTTCTTTTTTCGGAGAAAAAAATCCATAATTTTTATTAAAACAAATAATATATACCGTGTAATCAAGTATTTAAAATTCCTTTATTTAATCTCTCAAAATACAATCATCCTAGCTATGTTTTTATTAGATTCATCAATTTAAATTGATACATGAATCTGTGAAAACATATATTCCTCCTAAAGTTTAGTCTAGGTATGTGATATTTTATTGTGGGTGTATATTTCCTAGTGTAATTCTTTACTCTCCTAAAAATATAAAATACTTAATTCTTATATTTTGTGAAATGGCTTACATAAAATCTGTAGCAAATACAACCTCAAAACAACATTTATAGGTGATTTGTAGCAACTTGTGGCAAATATAATAAGAGAAGTATATCTATTAAAGAATAATTTGGTTATTTTAGATTCTTTATGGGTTTTTTTATCCAATATAGTATTGTATTGTGCCAAAAATATCATTGACCCAAATCACCAATTGTAAGATATTAATAAATCATTATAAGCTAATTTTTAGGTGCATGCCCAAACTTAGGAATTGTCATTAGTAAATCATTAGGAAATACTCTAATTTTAATGATTCATCAATACAGAAACATACCTTCTTGAAATAGAATAAAACAGCTTCCTTTAGGATCATATTACAATGGAATCCTCATTCACTTTTGCTTTCTTTATTTTATCAATTTTCCTGAAAAAAGTTTAATACTATGGATGGATCTTATTACACCATGAAAGTCTTATGTATTTCTAAATTAACTCATACATTTATATAAATGAATACCACTATTTATGAGATCTAATAGAAAGAGTAATCAACATTTCCTATTTTCTCATATCCATACCATGTCTTATCTAAATCCTAGTGAAAATAGTGTTTATTTGTGCTTTGGCATAAACACTAAATGACAGTATGTTTAATTAGATCACTATTTCACAATAATAATAATAAAATGGATTATCCATTAAATTTTCAACCCTTAATCCAAATTCTTGCAAGATTTTATGCATTGTATGTGCATGCTCTAGGTTCCTCATGTACTATTAATTTTTTATCATGCTCTTTATGAATTGGAATTTCAAACTTGTAGAATCAAGTATGCTTGAACTGAAACACACTTACATAAATCACATTCTTATAAAGGCTTATTATTATTGGTAGTAAGATAAATTGGTTAAGATGTGGAATTCAAACAAAAATGGATAAAATCATAATTAGAAAAATAATATAAATCACTCATCACTATGTTCCTTGGAGTGAATTCCACCTCCTAGAATAGGGCACTAATTCTCAACTACAATAGCATAAAAAGAATCAAACTCTACATTATACAAAAAATTGCTAAATTTTTATGTACATTAGAAGAAGATACCATGAAATTGTGTGCCATGCCATGATAATTTGGATTGTTTTCTCTAAGTATCTTCTTTATAGAATAGACATGTTACTCTCTTTTGTACATGAACTTGCATGAAATACAAATAAAAAACACCTACATATAAATTCACTTGATGTTGAAATATTATGTTTGGAAAAATACTAAGAAGGGGGGGTGAATCAGTATTTAGTGCAGACTGAAAACTTTTTACTTTTTCTTTCTCTAAAACCCATACGCTACTTTAATGAAGCCAACTCACATATACATGCGGATATCCTTAATAAAACTCGTGTATTAACAGGGATTTCATTATGCTGATAATTCTTAGCTTAGATCATTGCATCATTCCTTCATTAGATGTTTAGTAAGCAGTAAACATGTGCAGTAAGAACAGAATAAATCATCACACATAAGCAACACACATGAACACCAGGATTTAAGGTGGAAACCCAATTCGGGAGAAAACCACTGCTGTCGTCGTCTCAGTCTTCAATTATTTATTATAAAGAAAACTTCTTACAACTATGTACTGGTGCAAAATCATACTAGCACGTAGGCACCCACCTACAAAAGGCTACAACCTTCTCTCGTTTACCAACCTCTCCTAGAAGGGAGCTACAACCCCCTGCTCTCATTTACCATCCTCTCCTAGAAGGGAGCTACTACCCCATGCTCTCGTTTACCAGTCTCTCTTGGAAGGGTGCTACTACCCCTTGCTCTCGTTTACCAGCTACCACTGGAAGGGAGCTACAACCCCCTCACTGAAGGCTTCGACCCTCAGCACCACCATGGACCATGTTTCATTAATTTTCATACTATTTCCAACAAAGCCCATACAACACAACTTGTAGGCCACTTTTCATCATATTTTCAGACTGGACCCACTCCACACATTTAAGCTCAACATTCACCAAACTGAAACTTATAACCCCATCAATTCATTCATTAAATCATCAACCAATCAACCAATGACTTGATCTTCAATTAACATAATTAGCAACATATTCATCATTCAAATAACCCAGTTCTGTATGAATACATCATTGACAGATAACAGTAGAATAGAAAAATAGATCAGGCATTTCATTCCACTTACTTCAGCAAACCCTAGATTCCATACGCGCTTTTACTTCAATGAACCTGCGTATGTATGCACTTTCATGCAGACCAACACGTGTCTACTTTTGTGCATTCTTCAGAAAACCCTTTCTTCCCATACGCGCTTTTCCTTAATCAGATCCGCGTATACATGCGCTTTTACTGAAGCAAACCTGCGTATACATCTGTAACATTTCAGGACTGTGCAACTCTTCAGATCAGATAAACAACTTAGATTTCATCCTTTACTTCAGAAAGTATTTCGCCTCATCTCATATCTAAACATTCCATAAACAGATCTAGAAAATACATATACATTTCAGATCTATAGATCCCTCTTCATCATTTTCTTCATAGTTGCATCATAGATTCAGATCTATCAATCAAGAACAAAGTTCATCCATGCAGATATTCCTTAGAGAGATTTTCATCAACAACCCTTACACTTGCACACCTTGCACTATTATTATTTACTCCTTATATAGGTTTAGCCTTTATCAATACCATGAGCCAAAAACACACAACTACTAATGGTATTCCTGGACGTGATCAAATAGATATTCCAGCGCTCAATACAATGGGTCAATACCATGGTAACACCCCTTGGTATTCTAAATTTGGAGCACAAAAGGGCATAGGCGACTTGGCACGTATTTTTCCGCGTGCATACGCTACTTCACCTTAACAAACCTGTGTATGCTTTGTAGCATAACTTATTTATCATTATTCTGGAACTTTCTGAATTCCTTTCTTCTGCTACTTCTGAACTAATCTGTAGATATATCAGATTTACATTATTAACAACTCATCAAGTCATTTTCCATCAAGAACAACTTCATTAAGCAGGTTCCATCAAAGTCAACACATTATATCACATTGCCAACAATCTCCCCTTTAACTCATCAAGTAGGTTGTCATCAGCTTCATCAACTAGGTTGCCATCAAGGACAACACTCTGCATCATATTGCCAGCAGTCTTATTTCATCAAGTAGGTTTCCATCAAGGACAAAGACATGCCAACATATTATCAAGTGGTTACAACAACACATAAATATTTTCAAGATTCTACATCTAAGATGATTTTCAATGTCTCTGATCAAGGTGGCTAGTGGCAAGGAGCGGGCTGTTGGGCACCGGATTTGTATACTTTCTTCTCTCATTTTTACCTTACCTTTCTATCTCTTTGTGCCATTAATCATATTAAAAGCATGAGGTAAAACCCTTCTTCCTATATTTTATGGGATATTTGATTAATGATGTATTTTCCATGGAGGTTTTACCTTTTTACATATTAACTCCTATATTTCTTCCGATTTGGCTACAACAGGCGCGTCACGCCCGCAAGACAGGGCACAACCCATCATTTTCCAGCACCGCTCTTATTTGATGTTGCATCGTAATAGCCATGGATGTATCAGCGTTATCTTTGGCTTTCTTATGGTTTCTTGCTGGGAAATCTGGTTGCCGTTGTAACAATATGTATTTTTGTAACAATGGAGTTGTTGGGAGAAATTTGGGATCTCAGGACTATGGTATAAAGAAGCCTACGGGCTGTGAATCGAGAGACCTTACACATATACAGATCTTGTAATTAATATTTCTATTATTAATTGAATATACAACAGCTCGTTGTTTCTTCTGTAATCTTCGAGTTCCCGCAGCCCTGATCTAAGAGTTGGGCCCACTCTTGTGATCAGGTGCTGCGTTCTTCTTTCTTTTCTTGCAGTACTTTGTTTTGTGTGATTCTTTAATTGATGTTACAGTCGAGTTAATTGCTATGGATGTTTTTTGTTCCTGTAGTTCATTGGTTGTTGTTACAATGGTATTTATGTTATAGGTTAAACCTGTGATTCACAGCAGATCATGTGCTTGTATCTGCATATACTTTGTCGTTAGTCTTGAGATAAATAACACCCTCGCATTGATAATTTATGTGGAAAAAGGATTGAATCTTGTTCATATCCGTACACCAACATTTTGGCGCCATTACTGGGGAAGGCTAACAGGTGCAAGAATAGGATCTGCAGCAGATCTTAGAGTTGATCTCTTGTCTTGAGGTGGGAATCTATTGCCCAGCTTCAGGTCCGGAGTGTAAGTGCCTTGTATTTTCTTTTATTTTTTCTTTCTTTCTTTCATGTTTCTTGTATCATTTTATATTCTGTAAAAATTAAACCCTCGTCTTGAGGAAGGTATTTTGTAAAACCTTTCCCTAAGTCCTGGGTGTAGTTAAGCTTTTCTTTCCTGTTTTTATCTTTTATTTTTTTTATTTCCTGTTTTTCTTTTTAGGGGCCAATTTCTCGTCCTGGGGAGGGTATGTTATTACTCTGCTCCAGGTCCTGAACTCTGATTTCTTTTCTTTTTTTTATTTTGTTTCATTTCCTGTGAATCTCTTCTCTCGTCCCCGGGAGGCAGTTATCTGTCCTCCTTTGGGTCCTAAGATATTGATTGATTTTCTTTAATGAACCCTTTCCACAATTTGTATGAACAAAGATCCAAACAAGAGGGGTAGAGGAAGTCCCCCAAAGAAAGGGAAGGATTTGGGGAGGAAGATATATATTCAGGAAATTATTGAAAAATCTAGATCTGAGGCATCATCCCGTGCTGTTGCTAAGGTTAAGGTTTAGATGAAGTTTGAAGGGCAGTCTATGGAACAACCAGCACCATCCATGGTACCAGAAGATGTTCGTTCTATAGTAGAAGATTTAATAAACAGGGTACCAATGGAAGAAAAACCCTTATCAACAACAAAAGGGGAAAAAGTGGCAAGTAAGGGATCAGAAGAAGTGAGAAACTCTAACTGGGAAGAAGAACCTCAAAAAGGGTTTTCGTCCCCAAGAGACCAAGGCAACACTGTGAAAATTTCCGTTGCTGAGTTAAGAGACTCTAATCTGGTAAAGGAATTTTTGAAGGACTTTGAGTCACTAAGGGACCAGGGGAGTGTGGTGCGACAACCTTCGGTTGAATCACTCCAGATACCAGTTGCGAAACCGACCGAAATTCCAAGTGAGTATTGGAAGATATTTATGGCACCTGTAAGTTCCTCCATTGATTTTCCTATAGGAAATGTTACAAGTGATGCACCAATGAGACCCATACCTTTAACAATCTTTCCTAGTTTTCATGGGTTCTCTTTGGAGGACCCTGATACGTTCCTCTTTGAATTTTATATTGTTTGTAGAGGATACGACTATATGACTGATGCTCGGAAATTGAAAATATTCCCTGCTACCCTAAAAGGGACAGCCCTGTGATGGTTTATGGGTTTAGGGGAAGCACGATTACTTCATGGGATGAAATGAAGAAAGCCTTCTTGGAAAAATAGTAAGATTATTGTAAGTCTCGTGACATCAAGGAGGAAATATTTAAATTTTCACAGAAGGAAGATGAAAATATGGAGGACTGTGTAGAACAATTTAAATACATACTACAGAGGTCTGGACATAGTGACTTATATAAGGACATTCTAAAGATCATTCTTCTCAAAGCACTCAGAGAAGACTCTTTGCAACTCCTGAATATAGTGGGTAAAGGAGATATTTCGAAAGAAAACTTTGAAACTATATGTGATTACTGCATCAAATGTTCAAGGGGGGCTGCAAGGAGTGGATAGGGTATTCGGTCATTAAAGACCTCTGGTGGAGGGGTAACAAAAGCAGAGATTGGGAATCTGTTAGATAATATGAGGACCGATATCCTGAGTACGCTATCAGCCCAAATGGACACTCTATAGGAAAAGCAAAAGTAGATGGAGCTAGAAAAAATCATGGCCATATTCTGCCCTCAGTGCAAGAAGAAACACCGTTTGAAGGAATGCCCATTGAACATGGTGAAAGCTTGCGCAATCTGCGAATAGACTCACGCGACCAGTGCATGTCTTTCCTTGCCAGGGATGAAAGCGGTTTTCCAAGGAGTAAGTGAGGAAAGCACAGTGGACCAGCTATATTTCATGGGGCAAAACAAGCCATGGAAACCTCGACCACCGGCGGTGAATCCAGGTATGTGTCAGGACCCATATTAGTGTTTTCATAATTTTAGTATGGGTCCCCAATCTGCACCATTTTCAGCCATGTGGCCTCAGTACCAGTATCCCCCTTGGCAGCAATGGGTTCCTCAAGCTAGTTTGAATCCTTCAAGGAATTAGAATTGGTGCGGATCCCCTCCCACTGGATAATTTACTCATCCTATGCCTCAACAACAACTTCAGTTGCCTTCCAATGTGCCCCCAGGAAACCCAACCATTATACCTCAGCTTCCTCTCCAGCCCAACCCAAATCCAAATAATAAAAGAGTTCAACAAACAGATACGTTGAACCTTCCATATTAAAACATTTCTACTGCAGGGCTTAATGAGATAAATCTACGGTCTGGCCGAGTAGTAAATGCACCTACTTCACCCATTATCACAGAACAACTTGACAATGAAGATATAGAACCAGAACAAAGAACAGTGAGGGAGAATGCAGATCAAAACGTAATAAATCAAACACCTCCCCAAGTCATTCCTAATCAAGGTCATTTAACATTTCCCCCATATCCTGAAATATTGACCTTGAGCAAACCAAACCCTCAAGCAGAATTTGATTTTCTAGGGGAACTACAGAATATTTTTGTTAAAATACCTCTTTTACAAGCTATGAGGGATGTACCTATTTATGCAAAAAATCTGAAAGAATACTACTCAAATAAACTGGGTAGAAAACCTAAGGATCCATTAATTGTGCATGTAATGGGCATATCTAATATCATGTTAGGAAAGATCATGCTTGTAAAATATGGAGATCCTGGAAACCCGATTCTAACAGTAAAAATTAATGGGATTGAAATCCGAAATGTACTGGTGGATTTGGTAGCTGCCATTAACATTATCACTGCTGAAACAATGAACAAACTAGGACTTGGAAACATTAAATCAACTTGTACTATCTTGAAACTTGCAGACAGATCCACAATTAAACCAATAGAGAAATTAGAGGATGTGATAATTTCAGTAGACTCATGGCATTACCCTGTGGACCTCCTTATATTGCAGACTTGATCTTCAGTAGGTGGTCACCCATTGATCCTAGGGAGACCCTGGTTGGTAACTGCAGATGCCTATATAGGATGCTGGTCTGGACATATGATCATATCAAATGGGACAATTACGAAGGACCTCAAGCTTTATTCTCCCGCGAAACCAAGCCCATTTGAAAAATCATCAACCAGTCAAAAACCTCTACCTGCAGAAGAGCCTGAACCTAAAAATGAAGATGTTAGACCAGTTCTCACTATTGGCCAGGCCCTTCGATCTAAAACATAGATTGAAGATGATGTCATTAACGCCTTCATTAATAATTCCAGTTATGTTCCTGATCGAACTCAATATATTCTATAATTTTCTATGAGCTGTGAGACACAGGAAAACACTAAACCAAAAGATGACATAGAAGACATTCCTGTGACCCCATTCCATGATAGTACTCCAATCGAGATTGAACCAGGGAAAAAAATTAATATCAACCCAAACTTGTCTAAATTCCAGACCATACAACTTTTGGAAGTCCTTCAAGAACATTAGGAAGCTTTTTCCTGGGATTATACCGACATGAAGGGTATCCCTGCTAGCCTATGCACTCATCATATTTACATTATGGAATATTTCTGCCCTGTAAGACAGCCTCAATGGAGGATGAATCCTGCTCTCAAAAATATTGTTAAAGAAGAATTACAAAAATTGTTGGATGTAGAATTCATTTATCCCATCTCAGATAGCCAATGGGTATCTCCGCTAGTTATCGTTTCCAAAAAGAATGGTAAATGGCAGATCTATGTATATTACAGGGAATTAAATAAGACAACACAAAAAGACCATTTTCCTTTGCCATTCATTGACCAAGTCCTGGACACCTTGGCTGGAAAGAAGTTCTTTTCCTTCCTAGACGGATTCAGCAGATATAACCAGATCCAAATAGCCCCAGAAGACCAGGATAAGACAACTTTCACATGCCCATGGGGAACCTTTGCATATAGGTTCCTTCCATTTGGCCTGTGTAATGATCTTGCCACCTTCTAGAGGGCAATATTGGGAATTTTTTCTAATTGGTCGATGATAGTGTTGAAATCTATATGGATGATTTTACTCCATATGGGAATTCATTTGAGGAGGGATTGGAAAATTTGGAGAAGGTACTCAAAAGATGTAAACAGACTCATGTATCATTGAGTACAGTCAAATTCCATATGATGAGGGAAGAAGGAGTAGTATTGGGACATTTTCTCTCAGCCGCTGGAATTCAAGTTGATCCGGCTAAAGTAGAGGTAATATTACATTTTCCGGTACCCAAAACAACCACATAGGTACGTAGACTTCTTGGTTGTGTTGGTTATTATAGGCACTTTATAGAAGATTTTGCTAAAATAGCACATGCATTATTTCAATTGCTAACAAAAGATGCAGAATTTTTGTGGACCGAAGATTGCGAGATAGCCTTCACGAAAATTAAAGGGATGGTGTGCACATCCCCAATCCTTTGACGACCTGATTGGGCATTACCATTTAACATACATAATGATGCTTCTCAGACAGCAGTAGGGGTTGTTTTAGGATAGCAAGTAGACAAAACACCATATGCAATTTATTATGTCAGCAATAATCTAATTCTTGCTGAAATAAATTATATGGTGACAGAAAAAGAATTCTTAGCTGTCATTTATGCTATCAATATGTTCTGACACTACATCACCGGTTCTCTACTACTGTTCATACTGATCACGCAGTAATCAGGTATTTGATGAATAAACCCATTTCTCCTGGTTGTATTACGAGATGGTTACTATTGCTTCAAGAATGTGATATTACAATAGTAGATAAGCCAGGAAAAGATAATGTAGTAGCTAATTTCCTATCTAGAATGGATAAAAATGATGAATGCACACCAATAGAAGACATTTTCCCTGATGAATATCTTTTTGCAGTCTCTAATAAACCTCCGTGGTATGTAGATATTGCTAACTATCTTGCTACAGGGAAAGTGCCTCCTCATTTTTCATATAGGGAATAGTGAAATATTATTCATCATATTGCCCGATATTCTTGGATGGCAGGGTACCTTTTTCATATAGGAGCAGATAAGAAGATCCGGTGATGTGTGTCTGAAGATGATATCTATGAAATATTGAAAGTTTCCCATGATGGCCCTTATGGAGGGAATTTCATAGAAAAAATAACAAGCCGTAAGGTGCTACAAATGGGATATTACTGGCCTTCCATTTTTCATGATGCTCAGAATTATGTTAGGAGGTGTGATAGTTGCCAACGTATGGGGTAGCCCGGTAAAGCAGATGAAATGTATTTGCAGTCATAGCTAGTTCTCAAGCCTTTCGAGAAATGGGCTATTGACTTCATTGGACCCTCTAATCCACCCTCCCAGCAGAAAGTACACATATTGGTCTGGATTAATTACTTCACTAAGTGGGTGGAAGCCAAAGAAGTTGCAAAAGTAACGGAGCAGGTAGTCTCAGATTTTCTATTTGAAGAAATTTTTGCTTGGTACGGCACTCCAACAGAGGTTGTTTCAGATGGAGGAGCACAATTCACATCAGACAAGATAGAAAATTTTATGCAAAAATACAGGGTCAAGCACAGAGTGACATCTCCATACCATCCCTAGGCGAATGGACAAGTAGAAAGCATAAATAAGACATTAGAAAATATTTTGACAAAAACTGTGGCATACCATCGTCGGGATTGGGCTAAAAAACTTCCAGAAGCTCTATGGGCATACAAAACAACATGGCAGAATACAACTGGGTTTTCACCATTCAAGTTGGTTTATGGGAAATCCCCATTGTTTCCAATCAAATTTGAAATAAGCACGCTCAGAACAGCTCTGGAAGTTGGTTTAGATCTATCAGATGCCTAGAAACACCGATTGGCTCAGCTTAATGAACTTGATGAAATACGTTCAATGGATGTCCATCGAACTACTTCCATTCATCAGTAGAGAACCAAATGGCACGATAAGTTTATTAGAAACAAATTGTTTCAAAGTGGAGATTGGGCACTACTTTATGACTCTTATTTTAAGGATTTTAAGGGAAATATTTGCACTCGATGGATGGGACCTTCTGAGGTGAATGTTGTATTTGATAATGGAACAGTTAGGCTAGTCACAATTTACGATACATGCACTTCCTTTATAGTCAATGGACATCGCTTAAGATTATACCACTGGCGAGCCTCTAAGGATTCTTTCATTAAAAAACTCTCTGAGAAATTTGGTTTGAGGGTTATCAGTGTAGAGAATCTTTCCTCTGCACCCTTCCTGTAAAATAATAATAATAATAATAATAATAAAGAATTTTTTTCTATTTTCTTGTCTTTTTGTAGGAGCTACGACTAAGGAGTAAAAATCAAGGAATTTTCATGTTACTATCACTCGGTTGTTGCTACTCCGATGCTGCTACACCGAATGCTGTTACTCAGTTGCTGTTACTTGGTTGCTGCTACTCCGATGCTGCTACACCGGATGCTGTTACTCGGTTGCTGCTACTCATGTTGTTGTTACTTGGTTGTTGCTACTCTGATGCTGCTACACTAGATGATATTACTCGGTTGCTGCTACTCATGTTGTTGTTACTTGGTTTCTACTACTCTAATGTTGCTACACCAGATGTTGTTACTTGGTTGTTGCTACACCAGATGCTATTACTTGGGTGCTGCTACTCATGATGCTGCTACACCGATGTTGTTACACCGATGCTGTTACATCGGTGCTATTACTCCACTGCTGTTACACCATTGTTGTTACACCGATGTTGTTACTTCACTGTTGTTACACGGGATGCTATTACACCGATGTTGTTACTCTGATACTGTTACACCGATGCTGTTACTCTGATGTTGTTACTCCGATGTTGTTACACCGATGTTGTTACACCATCCCATCATCCAGGTAGGGCATCAGGTATGCCTCCACATGACTTGTACTAATTTAATTAAATATCCCATGAGAATATTTTAATGACGCGGACGTCAAAATTTAAGTCGGGGGGGAGGGGGCGAGGGTGTCGTCATGTCAAGAACGATGTAATAATTACCCCATAAGTTAAGAATGACATCTCGCTCATGGTACACATTACGAATCACATCAATATGTGGTATCATCATTTAATCATATTGGGATTCACAAAATGTCTCATCTATCCTGTACGAGTAATTATTATTCCTATTTTACCACACTTACGACACTCCTTTATGATTTTTCTTGGTTTCCGAGAATTACCAATCGTATTTACCATTACCACCTATCCATTTTCACTATGTTGTTCCTCCAAATCCAGTACCCACCACCTTGCCCAACGGTCTGCTGCTACAGGAAGTGCTACTACAATTTTCCACAGTATGGGTGGGTTGGCTATGCAGCATGAGCCTAAAAACACAGTTTCAGTTTGCAGCAATCCAGAGGTTTGGAAATTTTTTGTCGACGCAAGTTGGGATGTATACTTTGACAGATTGCAGGGATTCGATGGAGGTATCACAATGGAATTGACACTCAATTTAGAGGAGAATCATTTGTGGGTTATAGGTATGGAAATTCCTGTTACAGAGGAAGTAATTGCAGAGGTTAGCAGGCTGAGACAGTAGGGGCAGCAATGGTTTTCTCGGAAGGTTTCTCTCCCAGAGTTTCCCAAATTGTTTTTGCAGGAAGGAGAAAGTGTAGTTCAATTGGGTAGGGGATACGAGCGCAAAAATGTATTGTATCCTTGGAACAAAGTTGCAGGGTTCGTAATAAAATATATTACCTACGAGGGTTGAGCCTCAACTCTGTTCAACTATCACTTTAAAATTCTAATGCACCTCTGATTTCCACATAACCAGGAGCATGCCCTAAACATGTCATTCTTTCTACTAAAACAACTGCAACATATGGCACAAAGCTACTCGGCGGCTCCCGCTGGATGATGGCAGTAATTTCTAATCATGGATTGGTGTGATTATTGTTCGTGCATGGAATTGGCAGGCTACGTGTTTCTTGGGTGGAACTCTACGAATCCTCAAAAGAAGCAGTAGAAGCTATTATTGCTTCTAGAGAGGAAGAGCCGGCCTCTCAAGCTGGTCAGGTGGAAGAAGAACCTCAAGAGGAAATTGATCAAGAGGAACCCGAGGAAATGGAAACAAAGATTGATCAGGAAGAACCGGAGGAAGAGGAGATGATGATTGATCAAGAGGAACATGAAGAAATGAGTATGGAGGAAGTACTTAGCAATGCATCCAAAGCTGTCACACAACAACCAGCCTCGCTGGAAAAAGCCACGGAAGAGGAAATAAGAATGGAAGAGTTGATTACTGGCACAGACGAGGTTGTCACACAAGAACCAACTTCACTCGAGGAACCCATAGAGGAAGGGATTATGGACATTATGCAGGAAATTGATATTGTGATACAGTTAGCAACCTTTGCGAATGAAGAACAAAGGGATGGAATTGTGGATAGAGAAATGGCAAGTGATGATGTTTCGCAAGAAACACCATCACCTGCTCCGATAAAAATGGATGTTGATACAGTTGGGGGTGCTACACAAGAACCACCCCTAATTCGGCCGGAACAGGAGGAGTCAACCTGCAGAATCGATGTTGGACCTCAAGAATTAATACTAACTGTGAAAACAAAGGTTATTCCCAGGGAAAAAGAGGCTAAAGAAGGAATGAGTCGAGTGATCAATACTGTTCCACAAGATCCAGTATCAACCCATGAGGAAGAAGTGATAAGAAAAGGGCAGGAGGAAAGAAGGGAATTGAGCCACAGGATCAATGTTGCTCCACAAGAACCAGCATCAACTCCGGTTGAGGTATTAATGCATGAAGTCTCGGTCCAACCCAAGAATGATGATTATGGGTTTGTTCCCTATTCTCCGTTCCAGTCCATGATGCCCACAGGGGCAAGGGTATTTTTCTCGCCTAAACGGTTAGTGGAAGAAGATGCTATTCCCCCGGTATTAAAATTTGTTGACACGACCAAGGTTGACCCAGACACTACTGAACTGGAACAATTGGAGGTTCACCAGGAAGGCATAGTTCCTGTATCGAAACATAGAGGGGTCAATGAATTTGCCAGCCAAAAAACAAAAGTTTCTGGAAGAAATGGAGAAGAAGAAGAACCTGTGGGTCAGGCGCCTGGCCAAGAGGGTTTGACAAAAGAATCTAGAGAAGATGTTGGCAGCATTCCATCGCCTTCTGAGCTTGTTGTACGTCTAGAACTTGAATTCACTATTAAATAGGAATGGGTCAAACAGTGCAAGAAAAGAAGGTTACCTCTTAAAAAGAGGTACCAACTGCAATTTAGTGAAACCATGAGACTGAAGAGAGAGGTTCGGAGTTTGAAGAAGAAAGTTTAAAATTTAAAAAGGAAGGTAAAAATCTACAAATGGAGGTCAATAAAGCCGAAGGTTGAAGTCTCCACTGTAGCTACCCAGACCGACCCAATCGAATAATTGTTTGAAGGTCAGGAATTCGTATTGGCTGCTGAAATTAAAAAATGGTAGTCTGCAGCGAGCAAACACAATAAAGAAACACCTAGGGTTCAAGAATAGGCTGTTGGAGTCGTTACAGGTTACATAGATCAATTATACAAGGCTCGGCTGAAGCAGGCCAAACAAAAGGGTAGGATAGAAGAGTTGGAAGAACAAGTTCAGTTGCTAAAGATAGATAAGGAGAAGATGTTCTCCCTAGCACAGTAGGTAATGTCCTATAGACCTCCTGCACATATCTATGCCTTATTCCTTCATGAAAAATTTCTTTTCTTTTGTTTTGAAAGTATATATAAGGAGATTTGGTACAAAATTGAGGACCCCATTAAATTTCTCCGTATTTTAAGAATTCATGATGTTATTGGACAACACTTAATGTGTCAGCTCTACATGCATGGGTATTATTTAAGGCATGATTAGTCCTTTAACCCTGTTCCATTCATGGGGAACATCCACTTAAGGGCTTTCACCTACTATACCATCAATCAGATTAAATGGAGAAAGGCCTGGGATACATTTGAAGAAAATCAAGCCGGAAAGCCATTAATGGTGAGAAGAGAGCATGTTTAGTCCTTGAATGTTTACAATAAGAATTATACCTTTCTAAATATTGAGGGCTGTAAGGAACACATGAAGAAAACTCAAAAGTGGAATGCTGACTTGTGTGTTGGCCAGATTACGACATTTTGTAAGGAAGCCCTGGACAGTTGTCAGAGAAGATGGATGTTGTCTTCTTCAGCTGTCAGGGGAAGAGAACCACTTGGGGCACATAACTTTTCATGTGCCTTAGAAAGAATGGCATGTTATGTGGCATGTATTCATACCTGTGGGGTTAGATGGACAGGATTGAGATTTCAATTTCCCCTTTTATGGCTGCCAACTAAACAATATACTCCTGCTTATAACGTTGAACCCGACTGGTGGAAAGATGTTGTTTTGACAGAAGAATATAAGCCACCAAAGAATAGACGAGGGCCGCAGATGAGGAAATGCGTATAGATCAAATGGGGAGATGTTGGGCACCGGATTTGTATACTTTCTTCTCTCATTTTTACCTTACCTTTCTATCTCTTTGTGTCATTAATCATCTTAAAATCATGAGGTAAAACCCTTCTTCCTATCTTTTATGGGATATTTGATTAATGACGTACTTTCCATGAAGGTTTTACCTTTTTACGTATTAACTCCTATATGTCTTCATATTTGGCTACAACAAGAGCATCACGGCCACAAGACAAGGCACAGCCCATCATTTTCCAGCACCTCCCTTATTTGTTGCTACAACATAACAACCATGGATGTATCAACATTATCTTTGGCTTTCTTACAGTTTCTTGCTGGGCACTCTGGTTGCCGTTGTAACAATCTGTATTTTTGTAACAATGGAGTTGTTGGGAGAAATTTGGGATCTCAGGACTATGGTATAAAGAAGCCTACGGGCTGCGAATTGGGATACCTTACACATATACAGATCTTGTAATTAATATTTCTATTATTAATTCAATACACAGCAACTCATTGTTTCTCCTGTAATCTTCGAGTTCCCGCAGCCCTGATCCAAGAGTTGGGCCCACTCTTGTGATCGGGAGCTACATTCTTCTTTCTTTTCTTGCAGTAATGTGTTTTGTGTGATTCTTTAATTGATGTTACAATAAAGTTAATTGTTGTGGATGCTTTTTATTCCTACATTTCATTGGTTGTTGTTACAATGGTATTTGTGTTACAGATTAAACCTATGATTCACAGCAGACCATGTGCTTGTATCTGCATATACTTTGTCGTTAGTCTTGAAATAACTAACGCCCTTGGGCTGAAAAATTTATGTGGAAAAAGGATTGAATCTTGTTCATATCCGGACACCAACACGGGCCAAGAGGACACGGTGGCGAAATGGGAACATAGCGTGGAGAGGTAGGACGACAACATGGCCACCGCATGCAAGGAGTGGCAGATAATGGCTGACGGGGTAATGGAGAGGACATCTCCCAAACAAGAACATAATTATGGTAATGAATTCGTATGACAAGTAGTTGGAAAAGCCAGCAAGGATGTCAGTTTTTTGTTGGGATAAGGTTCGGAGGAATGTTTCAGGGCAAGTTAAGAACGACGACATTCTAACTATTCTCATAATTTTTCTCTGCTGTGAAGAAGTCGACTCCTCCTGCGCGCCCTTCGGAAGCCATCGTCGAAGAAGCTAATTATGGTAATGAATTCGTATGACAAGTAGTTGGAAAATCCGGCAAGGATGTCAGTTTTTTGTTGGGATAAGGTTCGGAGGAATGTTTCGGGGCAAGCTAAGAACGAAGACATTCTAACTATTCTCATAATTTTTCTCTGCTGTGAAGAAGCCGACTCCTCCTGCACGCCCTCCGGAAGCCATTGTCGAAGAAGCTGGTGGTATACGTGGGTGGCTTTGAGTGTGCATTTTCTTTCCAGTCAAGATGGTCATGAAAACAAGAGGGAGAAAGCCCAAAGTGGACAAAGGTAAAGAATCTATCTCGCTCCACACTGCCCAAGAGAGAGGCCGAAAATCTGGAAGCAAGAGCTCACCAACCCCTTAATCTCGCAGCTTTGCATAAGACACACCCTGTTCTTTAAAAACTCGTATTTTCGGATGGAAAACAGAAGCCACAAATAAAATGGAAGAAGAGGATGAATTGGCAGCGGAAGAATTGCAGCGTATGATTGATGATCCAGGGCATACTCACGGGAGAATTCCATTGTTTCAGCACTCAATAAGAACATATTGGTTAGTAAAATGCCCACTGGTAAAAGCCATAATGTCAATTCAAGAAGCAGGGGAGCCCAAGTTAGTCTCCACCTTGGCAGAGATTAATAGAAACATTCAGGAAATCAACCTGCGTCAACTACATCAGTATGCTCGTCTTGGTAGAATGGAGAAAGATATAAAAGCCATGCAACAAGTTGAAATACCAAATTCCAGTGTCAAAGATCCGGCCCCGGTGGAGTCAGATGATGACTAGTCCTAACAGTTCTAGTTTTTTAGCGGATAGCTTTACTTATGTTTTCAGTAAATATTACTTATATATTCTATAAATGTTAATATTAGTAAAATTTGATATGAGTTATCTTAAGACTCTGTTTAGGAGATTAAGGAAGTATATGTTTTGGATGGCGTACAATGCACTTAAATGGCCAAGAGACCTGGTTTCCTTCAGACAGGTTGAGGTCTAATTTTTGTATCTATTATGCCCACTTTTTATGTTAATAGAAAATGGTAAGGAACTACTAAGCTTACAAAAAAAAATATGGTTTTCAATGATTCTCCTAGATCCAAAACATAATTATTTTTTTAGAATATAAAATAAAATAAATTTAGATTATTAATTATTGTGGATCTACAACCCATGGAACTATAGCATTCGAATATGTAGCTCATAGATTGGTTGCAATTGGATTTGTAGAAAATTGTTTGTAGCATTCAAATATATCTATAGTAAATAGTTCTATAGAAAATGGATATGTAAAAATATGTTAACTAATAATTTATTCATATATAAATATAAATACGAACTTTTTATAATATTTAATTGAAAAATTAAATGAGATACTAAAGAATGCAATGGAGAAAACACCTTGATTTTAGATCCAACTTTTTAACATTAAAAAGGAATAATACAAAGGTATTAGTAAGCAAAACCTATTTAAAAATAAAGGAAAGATGTTGGAAAAGAAATGGTAAAATTGTGACGCATTAATCATTAGAGATGTTTTTGTGCTAAATCTATTAACCAATTGGTGAAATTTTATGAGCTACCTATGTATGATTTAAATAATTAAAGGAAACATAGCACCAATTCCATAGATAGATATATCATGTCATATCCACATTACCCCTATATTATGAATTATCAACCTTGCCAAAATTTTTGCATATTATTTTATCTATTTTTTTGAATAACCTTTGATTAAAAGGCAACAATATGCTTCCACCATGACAATTCTATGACTACAAGGCGTAAAAAGATATGCATTCCATGAAATTGAAGCACTTTAAACCACTTCAAATGCTTCCCAAATACAAGCCATAAAATCATAGCCAATAAAAAAAACTGAGTAAACAAATATCAATAATCATCATTTTAAGCAATATGCAAGAATATACAATTAAAAAGATATTTAAATTTATTCATGAAAATTTAAATTTATGAAAATTTACTAGATCATAATTGTCACCCAAATACCATAAAAAATTTCATTGAAATGAAACCCAACAAATGACTTTTGTTTGATATAAAGTACTAAGAAAAATACATTCAAGAACATAATTTAAAAGCTAATTTATTAATATCCTCATTCAAGCCTTCATGTAATTCATTCAAGCATTCATATTACAATCCTCTTGAAACATTAAAGCTAAAATTAAATAATTTAAATTAATGGCGGGTAATACGTGAGGAACTTATTAACAAATCTTATAAAAAATAAAATGGGAGTCACTAATTTTGGGAGCTTGGGGTTAGTTGATGGCTAAGTAAGTCCTTCATCATTAAAGCAATGGGTAAAAATGCTTTCAAAATAGATCTACCACTTTACCTGGGTATGTACTTTCTTTTCAATGTTAATATACTCAAGTGTTGTTACTCACCATTGTTGGATTAAGAGGCCAAGGTTTTAATCTTAGCTTATTTAGATCTAAAACACTTAATTTGCTAACCACCATTCTTTGATGAAGAACCGAAGGTTTCAATCTTAGCTAATATAGATCTGGAACACTTAGAACCAATGCAATTACTAAAATTTATTTGCCAACAAGACATTTCTTTGTGTTGAGTTGTTCGAGCTAAATAATATCCACATTAAACTAAGTGGTATACTCTAAAATAAAGGGTTTAATTTCCTCTATTGTTTTTTAAAACAAGGGTTCCATTGTTTTTCAAAGAAAGATGAATGAATAACATCACACCTCACATCTAAAGAAGAGAAACCTACCTTCCATGAATAATAATGTGCAACTCTTGCAACAATATTTCCAAATATAACAATATTTTTCTAAATTGAAAAAATTCTATATTATAATAAATTTCAAATTACTATCTATACATTTTTCAGATATGAATACCCTTGACTTAATATCACATACACAACCCTAATAAACTACAAATATAATAAAATTTAATTTATTTAATAATAATAATAACATAGAATTAAATATTTTAAATTCCTAACTTTGTGACTAACTCTTATTTTTTTTACAAAAATAAAAATAAAAAGAGAAGTTGGACCATTTAAACTATACATGTTTATCTTTAACAATGATTATCAATGTAATCAATAAGAAGAGAGCTAATTTACATGTTTATCTTTAACAATGATTATCAATGTAATCAATAAGAAGAGAGCTAAATAAGTTAATTGTATTGATCCAATCATAATGATTATCAATATATTTCAATGCGATCAACAATATGTAGAGAGCAGGTTTATATACTTCCATTGATCCAATTTTCCATTTGAAATTATTAGTCATTCAACAATCTTTATGATGATCTCTTCTAAGGAAATCATATCAAATGACCCACTTAGCATGCGGTAGAGGGTTTTCTTTTCTAGTTCATTTACTTGTGATTATCCAAATTTTCATTAGAAATTATTAGCTATTGAACTATCTTTACCATATTCGCTTTTTAGGAAGTCATATAAAGTGAACACAATCTATATAGTGCATGTGGTAAAGGTTATATATTGCATGTGGTAAAGGTTTTCTACTTTTGAATATTTTTTAATGCAAGTAAAATATAAAATTATTAAAAATTTGAATTTGTTTTTTGAATATATATATATATATATATATATATATATAACATTTTTTTTAAATTTTAGTTAATAATATATATATATATATATATATATATATATATATATATATATATAAAACATTTTCTTTAAATTTTAATTAGTAATAGATTATTAATAATATATATATATATATAATATTTTCTTTAAATTTTAGTTAGTAATAGATTATTAATAATGATGTCACATGTTATATTAATCCATGACATGTGTTATTATGTTTTGAGAGTTCGGAGGTTCAGTCATAAGATTCTGTTATGCATTGTGTGAGATTATATCATTAGTGTGAGATATTTTTTTTTTTGTAAGCTTAGTAGGTCTTTAATATTTTCTATTTATATAAAAAAGCATGCATAGTAGATACAAAAATTAGGCCTCAACCCGCCTGAAGGAAACCAGGTCTGTTGGCCATCTGAGTGCATTGTATGCCATCCAAAACATGTACTTCCTTAGATTCCTATCTTTAGGTAGCTAATATCAGAGTTTACTAATACTAACATTTACATAATGCAAAAGAAAGCTAACTGCTATAAAAAAACTAAAAAAACTATATATGGCTGCTCTAGTCATCATCTGACTCCACCAGGGAAGGATCTTTAACACTTGAACCTGGCATGTCAACTTGTTTCATGGCCTTAATTTCCTTCTCCATTCTTCCAAGATGAGCATACTGATGAAGTTGACGCAGGTTGATTTCCTGGATGCTTCAGTTAATCTCTGCTAGAGTGGAGACTGCCTTGGGATCCCCTCCTACTTCCTGAACTGAATTAATTGCCTTAACCAGTAGGGATTTTACCAACCAGTGGGTTGAGATTGAGTGATGAAACAGGGAGATTATCCCTCGGGTATTCCCTGGGTCTATAATCACATGTTGTAGTTATTTTACTGACATGTCATCCTCTTCTTCAATTTTGGTTCTGGCTTCCATCTCCCATCCGCGAATACGAGATTTTATAAAACTAAGGGTTTCCTCTGAGTAGACTTGAAATAAGGGCTCCATGAGCTCTCTGCTGGATTTCCTGCCTCTCTTGGTTGGCGGGCTTGAAATTTTTTCCTTGCCTTTCTCCATATTGACCTTTTTGCCTCTGTTTTTCTTCACCATAATTGGATGTCGGGCTAAGAGGAAAATGATAACCCCTGGAGCAGCAACACGATAGCAAATATCGAAAAAGTTAATGAACAGAACATAAAATTTACAATGGTTGAGGAAGGCAACTGAGGGATAATGGTCATGAGCCCCATGATGCTTCAGCAAACTATAAGCATTCCACCTACCCCCTTAACATTCTTTCCTAATTTGCTACCTACGCCAGTCCAGAGCAAAGGCAAAGTACTAGGCAAATTTAACCAGGGAAAATAGCAATACAAACAGTTGCCAACATTGCCAAAAACAACATTACTATAGGCACGCCATAAATCTAAACAACTACCTACCCTATACAGCAGCAAAAGAATCAGTGTAAGATATCTTATTGTCTCCTAATGATCATACTTATGTAGAAATAAATACCTTAATTTACAACTTCCTACGTCCATCGTTCAAAGTAATGTGCATACCACATTAACACTTTAAAAAGGAAAATTGAAGGTAAATTGATTTCATACAATATCGGTCATGTTAATATTTTTACAAAATGAATTAATAAAATTCGAACAAGACAACATCGAATAGTTGTCACTGCTTTACTGCGTTTGTTTTGTAACCCATTCCTTTTCTTTAAGGTATCTTTTGTTAAAATACTTGAGGATAAAAATCACTAATTCAATTTTGTTGTAATATTGTAATTATACATTACACAATTTTGTTATTATTATGTTGATAAGTATTTTTTTATTCAATTTTGTTAGAATTATATATTATATATGTAGTTATGTGTTTTTAATTTGTAATATGCTTTTCAAAATGTTAATTTAATTATTATTAATTATGTTATGGATAGTAAGGATTTAATTTTTATGTAATATTTTAGAGTATTCATATTAGTATACATAAATCAATGGTTGAGATTTATCTCTAAAATAATTATGTAATTTTTACCTTTATAATTAAATTGATTAATTACAAAAATGTCATATGAAGTGAGTTATGATATTTTGGGCATGTGGTATTGATAATTCATGGTAGTGACCTATTGTATTATAACATATCATATTTACAAATTAAATATCTCCATAATAAAAGGGGAATAATTTTTATGGTTGGAATTTTGTTCCATGTTTTTTTAAATGTATATATGTTTAATTTATATATTAATACTTTTAATAATAATAGTAAAAATAATAATAATAAAGTCATAATTTAATTAGATTTTTTATGATTTTTTTCAATTTTAGCAACTTGATATGTATCATGAAGTAAGTGTTTTGATATTTATTATGGATTGATGTCTATCATCCACCAATTTAATTTATATGCTTGCACTAGTTATATGATACATATTTTTTATATTAATTAAATTATTATTATTTTATAACTTTTAATTTTTTTATAGAAAAGTGTTTCAGTTTCCACCACTACTATGATAATCTCTAGTTGAGGGCTGGGTAGGTGGGACACCCACATGGTTTTGAATGAGTACCCATTATGCAAGGAGTGACATTGATTCATCAATTATTCTACACCTCATGTGTGACAAATTAGGACCCTAATTTTTCGACCTAAACTAGATTCCTTGATCACAATTAAATTTAATGGAACAAAAATCCATTCGCAAAAAGACATCAAAAAGAGGAAAAAAAAAAGCCAAAAACAACTCTAAAAAAATTCTTGGTGGCTATGCCCTTAAATCCCAAAACAGGAGGTGTCCAGTTAGCCCCCTTCGATCGCATATCAGTTGTAGTATATGGGATCAATCATGAAAAAAATATAATACATATATAACACTCTCCTGCTTATTTATTTTGTCATATAGTTATCCACAATATTACATTGTCAATAATTGAGGGAAACAACACCTATTTTTTTGTATGCCAAGAAAAATACTTAGTGCTCACATATTTTGTTAATGAATTTGAAACATTCCTCAATGTGTGTACCTTCACTAGTAAGACAGTTTTATATTCAGACATGTATTTCACAAAGTGGTATCGAACATCAATATGTTTTATCTTATAATTATAAGTTAATTTTTTTCCAGAAATATTTCACTTTATTTGTCACAATATAATCTTATAAATTATTCTATAAATCCAATACCTTAACACAATCTATTTAACTATATAGCCTCCTTTCTTGCATGAGTGGTTGTTATCCATTCAAGTCATGTAGTTGAGAGTGCCACTACAAGTTGTCTCTTGCTCATCCAATCAATTTCTCCTCGAAATAGGTTAAACACATAAGTACATGTAGATCTGTTATGATCCAAATCTCTAGCACAATCTATGTCAACAAAGGCAAGCATGTCTAACACTTTGGCTACTCCAAATCTTATTTGCTAGCAAATTCCATAATCTATAATTTCATGAAAATATTTGAGAACCCTCTTTAAAACTACCTAATGCTCCTTCCCTAGTTTTGACATCTAATTTCTCAAAATTCCCCTTACATGTGTAATGTCTAGTCTAGTATAGGCCATTGAATACATAAAATTTCTAATAACACTAGCCAAGGGAGCATGAGACATGTCCTCTTCCTCTTTTTGTGTATTGAGACATTTATCTGTAAATAAATTTACTCCTAAAAGAATAGAGGCTTTCATTGATTTAAATTCATGCCCATTAAAGCTCCACAATATTGTTTCAATATATTTCCTCCAATTTAACTAGAGTTTCCTATTTTCTCGATCTATTTTAGTTTCCATGCTCAAAATAAAATTTTTAACATTCAGATATTTAATTTTCTATATTGGATCATTATATTGTTTTTCATCCATCTCAATGTTTCCAAGGTCAAAAAATCAAAGAAATAAACTTCAAGGAGTGGCTTTAACAGTGAGGCATAATTTAGAGAATTGGGTTAGAAAATGTTTGGAGCTAGTTTGAGGACTTTGTTTCTTAATTTTCGCACTTCTAGCTATATTAAACACTTGAACACCTTTGTGATGGTGCAAGAATCATGTTAATCAATGTTTGGAAAGTTATATTTCCCAGAATTTAAGTATTGTGATTAACCGCAATAATTTAAGAAAACATAGTTATCGATCAAACGAGAAAATTACCGATTACTCGTTTTTAGAGGTAGCAAAAAAATCACCCAATTTTGAAAAATGGTTACTCATAATACACCTTTTTTCGGAGCATACTTTTGACACTTAATTTTTATGTAACATTTTTTTTAAATGTTAGTGATTTTCATGTTGATTTTGAAAATTGTTGATGCAACATCAACCCATTGTTTTAGAAGACTAATTTTTTACACTTTAAATTTTTTTATGTATCAAGTATGAACATTTTTGTTAAAATGTTAGTGATTTTCATGTTGATTTTGAAAAGTGTTGATGCAACATCAATCATTTTTGTTTAGAGGGTTTATTTTTCACGCTTCAAATTTTCTAATGTATTATGGCTGGATAATTTTTTTTAAATATTGGTGATTTTCATGTTGGTAATAAAACATAAAATAAAAATAAAAATGCGTGACAAAAAAACAAATATATATATATATATATATATATATATATATATATATATAACAAAAATTAAATAAATAAAGGAAAATATAAAAACAAAAATTAAGAAAAAAAAACCCAAAACAAAACTTAAAAAACAACTTTTTAAAGTTAAAAAAATAAAATAAAAAAACGTATAATTTAAAAAAAGAAAAAAATTAAAGATTTTTTTTTTTAAATTTGTTAGTTTGAGGGGTCTTGACCCAGGTTCAGATTTAAGGTTTACCAATAAACTCCTGTACTACTGGCCCTTTCGGCAATGGCTTGCTTGCACAGGTCAAGGTCTCACCCGAAGTAGTATGTGAGTGTGTTGGAACCAGGTTTCCACACCCTCAGAGAGAGAAAGTTAATTAAAGTGGGCACCTTCAGATCCAACAAGCCCGCGCTGAAGAATCCCTAAACCAGAAACCCTTAACAATATACTTGACTGAATAACTCGTGCGAAGCCCATAAACCATCATATAACTAGTTAACAAAATCAAGGTGACAAAATATAACCAGATCTATTCATTCATTAATCTTTAAAGCATCACATCCACATGTGCATCAATTAACTAATATTATTCAGCTCACAGACATAACTCATAAATCAACATAAAGCACAACCAATAACAAAACACAGAGATATTTCGATATCATCAAAGAGGTCTTCTCATTCATTAACACTTAAGATTCCACTTACAGACTCTTTACCATCCCGCACACATAGCCAGTGGGGTCCACACACAGCATGACTTAGGTTCTATTGGGGTTCCTATGTTTTGGCAGGTTTGGCTCTACCAAAAGATAAGAAAAAATCAAAACTACTTTGGGACCTCAGGATCTAGCCCTCCTAGGTCCATAGAGGGATCTCTCTATAAAGGCAAAGGTATATATCTTTGAAGCTTGTTTTGAAGGTATTAGTCTAGTTATAAGGCACAAGGTTTGTTTTGTTTTGTTTTTTTGGTTGGTTGTTGGGAAACATGAAGGAAGGGTTCAATACAAGACAAAGGGTGAACGAAGAGGATTCTAGACAAAGGGAGATAATTCAGAGAATTCTCGAGACCATTGGGCAATGGAGTCATAAAAGGGTTTACTTTCTATTCAGTATCCAAGGCTTTCAATTGGGCTAGTCATCTAAAATAGTGGATCTTTAAAGATGATACTGTGGTATGAAATGATAAGGTATGAAGGTGAATGACAAGGAAACCTCTGAGGTGACCACCTAGGAATCAAATCTAGGGACAGGGCATTCCATTAAACACCTATGATCCAACCCCTAAAGGCTAACTCTTCAGACAACAAGAAACACTTAAGATTTAAACACAAAGGTGAAGCCTGAGATCAGAGAAAGGCTTTGAACTTTCAATTCTTTGACATTAAACTTAAGGGAACTTAGAAAGGTTCAATTGATTGAAAAATACCCTAGTGAGATAGAATCAGCATTATAAACTCCTGGTATCCCAATTCTTGTAATTAAAACCCAACAAGAACATCTAAGAACAGATTCATAAATTCATACATCAGCTAGCAGTGAATAACAGCTACTACACTAGTTAAATTATCTTGAATTAGTTCTTAGATAACACAATCTGTAGAAAACAAAGATAAGAAGAGCAGGAGCATTAGGGTACCATGCAAGGGTATATCCTAAGCTAGATTTATGATTCTTACTAGAGAAATGAAATGTAATGAATTACAGAAGGGAAACAGAGACAAAGATAGAAAACATCACCGCTGCTTTAAATCAGGATCCAAATAAATGTGCTTGTCATATTAAAGAGCAACACTAGTCATGTACAAAATTGTCCCACAGCTTGACATTCACTTTGAAATCATTTCCTTGGCCTATCTTACAACTTCACACACAGAACTATATCTCAAGAGAAACAGCTTACAATTCACAGTTATCCAACCAACAACCAACAACAACCTTTACAATGTGTTTTTCTTGAGTTCTTATAGCTAAAAGAGAGGCAGAGGAGGTAGATGAAACTTAAATGAAACATTAAAATAGAGGTAGAATGAGAGGGCTCGAGACCCATTCTACCTTAATATCTATGCATTGATTGTCAATACTCTTTGTTTGAAAGAGTGGTCTTCGACGGGCTGATATTAACTCCAGGTATGTTCTTCGATGTACTTTAGACTGTAGTACTTTGTAGTACTCTGGTGATAAGAAAAAAGGCAGATAAATGACTTTCAGGTCTGCCATACTGCATAAAAAATGCTCTGGCAACATTTTATGACTTTCTGTTAGGGTGTAGATCTTCTCCGGAGCTCGATGTAGAACAGAAATCAGTATGGGAACTTGTCCTTTCATGGGAAAGAACCTCATGCTGATGTGTAACACTGATAATATTGTTTTCTGTGCTTTAGGCCTCATTAGGCCTTCTGTGTTAATCACGAGGTCTTCAACCTGGTACTTTTCTCTTTAAACATTGAATTAAAGCTTAAAATCTTCAATTACAGGTTTTAAAACTCTTTAATCCTTTACCGATACTCTTTGCCGCTTCATTGACTGTCTCTGTCTGTGAAAATGGAGCTTTAATGGCGTTGGATGGTTTTATAGAGTTAAACATTGGTCCTTTAATGGAATGTTTCATTCAAGCACCTTCCCAGACATTCACTCTGCAATCTCTGGCTTTGAAAATGGCCTTCTCTGTGCTCTGTGTCACTATGACAGTGATTGTGAGCAATGGCGATTTCCGCTTCCTGTAACCCTGCAAAACACACAAAAATGTTAAGAAATCCATGCGGGAGTGGAGATGAATGTCGTGGAGGACTGTGGGAATGGCAGCGCATACATGGTGGAAACAGTGGATGCAGTGGAAGACGACTGAAAAATGCAGTGGAATGGTGAAAAACTGATCTGATGGAGGTTTGGTGGAGGAATGATTTTGGACCGTTAGATTAGATGGGCTAATGATAATCGATGACCGACATTTATCATGGAGATTACCTTTGGGAGGTTGGGCGAATGAAATGAACTTTATGTTATTACACTAAAGTTCCAATGTTGGGTGGAAGAAATGATTTTCAATGTAAATCATGAAAATTTAAACTTTGGTGAAATATAAAGGAAAGGTAGGAAAATGCAATGAAATGGGCTTGAATGGTGGGACCTGGCATGGACAGAGGGCGATTTAACATAGACCGTTAGATCTCAGGAGGAGATCAACGAGTGAGATGATCCGATGAAATGCTATGGTAGCGCGATGAAAAAAACATGAATGGAATGTGAGATGCAGTGTGGGCCATTTATCTATATAGATCAACAGTTGAAATCATTAGAGAGGCATTCGGGAACAAAAGTGGGGAAGTGGTTTTCCAACGTAAAATAGTTGTTTTCGCGCGGCAAAAGGCGGGTTTGGAAATTTTCCCAAAATCACGCGATATGGTCCGCCGCTTGACACGTGGCAAAATAAAACAGCCCATATCGCGTGAATTTAAACTGTTAAACTTCGGACGCCAAAGTTGCGTGATATTGATGATGGCCGTTGGATCTGGGACTGTGAGATCCGACAGTGGGAGATGGAGCACGATATGGGAATGTGTGCAGTCAATAAGGTGGGGTCAAGCTGAAGATGGTTTCAATACAGGTCGTTCGATCTACGAATGAACGGTTGAGATCTGGAGAGGGAGAGCAATAGTGGAGGGGCTGGTTAATGAGCGCGGAAAATCCTGGCCGTTGGATCCTTGGGATCGACGGTGGAGTTTTAATGATGAGGCGGAGGTAAACGGGCCATATGAATGAGCGGGGAGAATATTAGCCGTCGGATCGAACAGGATGGATGGCTGAGATCCAATCGAAGTCGGAGGAGGCAGGGGCCAAAACTCCGATGGTGTGAAGGAGCGATTACATATAGAACGTTGGATCTACGGGAGATCGACGGCCATGATTGGATCGAAGGGTGGCCAATCAGGGACACAGAGGCGAAGTGAGATCAAATCCCGGCCGTTGGTTCTTGTGGATTCAACGGCCAGGATCCAATCGAGGATCAACCAATCGGGAAATCGGAGGGTGGCACAATAAAAAGTTTCGATTGGCGATGGGCGCGGTGGTGCGATGGCCGTTGGATTAAAGGGGAATCAATGGTGGAGATGGCCATCGGAGGTTTACAAAGCGATGAGGCAGGGGTGTGGTGAAACAAGCGCGGACCATCAGATCTATTCAGATCAACGGCAGATAATGTGCCTGCGTCCGATAGAACAAAACTTCTCGCATCAGAGCTTTTTCGATTAACAAAGAAAAAGCGCTCCATCCCAACTTTCGATTCCGATTAGCCCTGTGGGGTTTAGCGCTTGGTCTCCGCACCTGATTTCATGGAGGGGAAGTGGTTAGGGGTTGGGCCGAAAGGGGCTAAGCCTGTATATGGTAAAAAGTGGGTATTTTGGCCTAAAGACAGAGTTTTTAAGGCTTAAAAGAGGTTTTCGGTACAGGGAAAAAGGGATTTTTAAGACAAACAAAGGGTGTTTGTAAGGTTTAAAGGGGTCATGGGATGATTTAGTAGGCTTAGGAAGGGATTTTAGGGGTTAAAGGGGAAACTTTGACAAGGGGAAAAAAGGATTAAAATGGGGGAATTTACAGGGATACAAGGGGCAAATGGAGGCCTTTTTGAGCATAATTTGTTCAGAAGAAGTGAGGACTTTTGGATGGAAACAATAGTGAAGATCTTTCCTAAGGCAAAGGGCACATAGAGGCTTCAAGAATGATTTGTTTTCAGAGGAAATGTATTTCTTGAAGGCTCAGAAAAATATTTAGCCACCTGTTTGCTTGACAAAAAAATTATAGGTGGCTAACAGTGGCTCCACATGGGAATGGCATCTTCTTGAAGGCGTCAAGAACTTTAGAAATATTCTTTGCGAAGTAGGCTAGATGCTTGATTTTTGAACCATCTTATCTTCTTTGATTCCGCTGTTACAAATATGATGGATATTAATCAGCAGAAAACATTCCCCAAACAATCTACCTACCCATCCTACAGTCCTAACATTTTTTTTTTCTTCAAGGTGCATTTGAATTTGCAGACCTTCTTCATCATCATTTTTTTTTATTGAAAGCAGAAAACAAACTAGTCTAATTCTACCTTTATTCCTCCATGAGACCGGATTAAACTGTTGGCCTCATAGTTTCTCTACCTAATCTAATATCTGCTAGGATTAAGCTATCTAGAAGATTTCTTTCTCTACATTCTACAACAGAAATTTAAAAACAGTCAAACTAGGATTAGACAGTCTAGTTTGTTGTGGATCCATGGCATAAAGACAACTGCACATGAACTGGAATTGCAGAAAATTGAAAATAAAATTTGAAGGCTCGAGATTTAGAAACTTAGAAGCATCCTTATTTCCTCTGTGACTCAAGTTTTGAGCTTGTTAGAGTCACTTTCTTCTTCACTTCAGCTCTGGTTTTGGGCTTGTTAGAGCTGATCCTTCTTTCTTCCTTGCTGGTTCAGATTTTGAGCATATTAGAACCAACTTCTTTACTTCTTTTGGCTCAGGTTTTGATCATGTTAGAGCCAATATTTTTCACTTTAGAGGTTCAATTTTTGAGCATGTCTGAACCTCTCTTTCTCTATTTTTTTGAAACATTTTCTCCTTTTCTTTGAAAAACAAAACACAACAATGGTATCTACAATGGAAATGAAAACTGCGAATCAGAAATCAGCAGTAGTAATGCTTGAGCATCATGCCATTGACAAGACCCCCAAAAAGATCTGTACCATCTAGCTCTTGCAAAAAAAAGGCATTTGGACCAATGGCAGACTGGATGATGAAAGGACCCTACCACAAACTGTCAAATTTGCCAGGCTTTCCTTTGTCTTCTCTCCTAGAGTCCCACTTTAGAACTTTATCTCCAATTTTGAAGTCATAAGATTTTGTTCTCTTATCAAACAACTTCTTTATATTTTCTTGTGCTTTCAGAGCTCTGTTATAGACCTCTTCTCTTGTTTGTTGGAGATGGATTGTTTGAATTATCCTCCTCACCATACTGTCCTCTTCTGACTGAATCTCTTGTACTAGTTTAATCATTGGTACCCCTAGGCTGGTAGGAAACACTGCCTCTGTTCCATAAACAAGTTGATATGGTGCCATTCCAATGGATTTCTTTGTTTTTAGCCTATCAGCCCACAAATTATGCACCAACTTGTTATGCCTTGATTTCTTATTCTCTTCAAGAAGCTTTTTGATGATGGTCACCAAGCTCTTGTTTGATGATTCAGCTAACCCATTACCTTGTGGGTAATAATCAGTTGAATGACCGAGTGCTATCTGATACCTGTGACAAAAATAAATCATTTTCTTGGATCCAAAAGCAGCAGCGTTATCAGTGATTATCTTTCTTGGGTAGCCAAATCTAGAGAGGATGCAGTCTTCTAGGAACTTAATGATGACAAAATCTATGGCATTCCTAGAAGGGATGGCTTCTATCCATTTTGTGAAATAGTCTGTGGCTGTAAGAATCCATTTGTGTTGAGCAGAAGATGTATGGTGTATTTCCCCTATGAAATCTAAGCCCCACTGTTGAAAGGGATCTTCAACAGTTATAGGTTGTAATGGTAAAGGGCGGAGTTTTCTTTTGCCCTAAAAAATATGGCACTTATGGCAGGAAATTATCATTTTATGGATGTCATTGAAAAGTGTAGGCTAGTAATAGCCATCTTGGAGTATTTTGTTAGCAGTGTCTTTCCAGTTTAAATGGCCTCCACACTCTCCTGCATGGAAATCATGTTTAATCCTCTCTACTTCAGTTTCAAGCAAACATTTAAGCAATAGACCATTTGCATTTTTCCAAAATAAACATTCATTCAGTATGCAATAGTTTCTGGCCTTTAACTTTAGGAATCTGGCCTTAGTCTTTGATAAATCAGGAGGGGCATTGAGGTTTGTGAGTACATACAGGATATCTGAATACCAAGGAGAATTTTGAAATTGTTCTTCGACTATAGGATCAGGCAACCCTTCATGTTCATCCAGGGCATCTACCATGTTTATGTCAAGGGCTTGCAAGTTAGATTCAGCCATTAGTTGAGCTAAGCCCTGACCTTTGATTAGTTTTGTGGGTTTTATTTCTAGGTCATACTCTAATATTACAACAATCCATTTTCCCCTCTTTCCATCTGGATCTTGGGACAATATGTCTTTCACCACTATGTTCGGCGCGTAGGCAATATGTCTTGAGTCGGTCTTCTGGGAGTACTAAATCTTGGTTATAGCCTGAAAAATCATCTAACAGGGAGATCCTTTTTGAGCCAACTACCCTCTGTAGGATATGTTCCATCTTTGGTAAGGGGTAATTGTCTTTAAGTGATGCTCTGTTAAGGTTCCTGAAATCAATGCACAATCTAATCTCACCTATCTTCTTTCTCACAGCTACAAGGTTGGAAATCCAATCGGAGAACCTCACAGGCACTATAATTCCTACCTCGTACATCTTCTTGATTTCCTTTTCAACTAGAGGCAGATGTTTTGGGTTAATTCTGCGAATTTTCTGTCTGAAAGGTTTTTGGTTGTCTTACAAAGGGATTTTGTGTTGTATAATGTCTGTATCGTAGGCCTTTAAGTCCTCGTAGCTCCAGGCAAACACATCGATGAACTCTTTAAATAATTAAATATATTTCTTTTTCATGTCTGCGGGTAAGGACTTAGCCAATTTAATCATCTTAGGCTTATATTCAGTGCCTATGTTGCATTCCTTGACATCTGAGTCTGAGTGTTCTATAGTGGGTTTCTTCGCTACATCGTCAAAATCAAAAAGGTCCTCTAAAGGTGCCAATCCTTTGGGTATATTCTTATCTTTTGACTACAACACCTCTATTTCCTGTTTTTCAGCGTTCGTATACTCTTCGGTTGGATTTCCAAGTTGTTCAGTCAACGTGTTTATTTCTACATTATGGGGTGATTTTTCTTCATCGGGGGGCTTTTAATTCAGGAAACTTTCATCGGATTTAGAGTCCAAATCAGAGAATGCAAACTCATTCCTGCCAAGCAGGAAATCCTCTATTGGCTTCTCGCCCTCAAAGACCTGCCAATATTTTTCATTATCTGGCACTGCAGGTCTATATTTTGTCTGAATGATGATTTTTTTGTCACTAGGAGACTTATGATATGAACTAGCTATGTAGGCCAATCCATTTCCAATTATGTTCTTTCTCCTAGGAACAAACACCAGTTCATACTCTACAAAGGTTTTCAGTAAATCCATAGAAGCATTTTTTTATGCTCTCAATCTAGGGTGTTTAGCTGTATACTCTCTGTTCACTTGTTTTATGATTAACATAGAGTCTCCGTGTACAACTATCCTTCGGGCTCCTAGTTTTTTCAATAGATTCTAGCTTAGGATGAGAGCCTCATACTCTGCGATATTGTTTGTACATTTGAAATTCAGATTGAATGCATGACTCTCAGCATAGTCACTCTCAGTGTTATGTAACCACACTCCCACTCCTGCAGTCTTTCTAGTGCAATACCCATCGAAGTTCATTCTCCATAAGGGATTGTTTTCAGGTTTATCATCGTTTTCCTCCCTAATGTTGGTTTCATTGTTATGTTGTAATATGTGATCTGCATCGTGGTGTGGAGTGTTATTTTCTTCATGATGTGTTTGGAGTTCAGAGAGATGACTAGTCAGTTGTCTGTAGTATTGTTTTTGTTTACTCTGAGTTTCAGATTCAGTGCACTGTCCAAAGGTTTCTTCTTTGTTTTCTTCTAAGTCTAGAGTGGCCATTATGTTAAAATATATGGGCTCTACCCTATTTTTTGCATATTTTTCTTCTGGCTCTGGCTCGTCTATGGATTCATCATTTCAAAGGATAAAGGAGTCCAGATCTCTGTGTATAGAGTACAAAGGCGAATTTTTAGGCTTTTCAGGGATGCTAACCATGAACTTCATTTGTGCCTCTCTATACAGTCTCCTAAGTTGGCTAAAGACAGGGATTGTGGAATATGACCCATCCATCTGCATTGTACCTTGAAGCTTGGCTCCCCATGACTTGGACAACATCATGCCATACTTAGGTGGCACATCTGCCACTACAACGTCCATAACCATGCATTTTGCTAGAATCTGGGTCAGGTTCACACAAAGGTCTTTGATTAGGCAAAGGCACTTCACTCTGCTAGAGTCAAATGAATATAAATCTTTATAAGGATCGGTTATCTCTAGGTATAAACTCTCCATAAATACCTTAGGCATTAGGTTGTGTGATGCCCCAGAGTCATGCATTTCGTTGTGAAGGATCTTGTCATGGATATTGAGGCTGATATAAAAAGGAGGTACTACCCCTTCCTGAAACTTCCCTTCTATCTTTGGACCAAATAGAAGGGCTGGTTGGTCATCACTTAGATTGATAGTGTCACTATTTTCACCTAGATTTAGAAATTTTAAAATTTGGCCATTATATACATCCTGAGTGGCCAGCTCAGAGAGTGGGACAGAGATTTTAATTTTAGAAATCTCACTCTCCAAATTGAAGGGAGATTGACTCTTTGTAAGACTCAACTCTATTATGTTAGCCACTACTTTAGTGGCAGAATCAGTGTGTTGATTCTCACTTTGTACAGTGCTTATGGTTGTTTTATCAGGAGCATTAGTTGCCATGCTAGTGCTACTAGTTTTTTGACTTTGTTTATCAGTATTTTGGCTGCCTTTTTCTTTGTTCTTCCCAGAACTCTCAGCTGCTGATTTGCTACTTTCAACAGTCACCTTAGGAGTTTTATCAGGCATTTTCTTAATGCTAATCTCAGAATATTTCGGTTTGGAAGTGTCTAAGATCTTTTTTCTTCTAAGTTCATACTATTATCTGACCTGCATGATGGCATTTTCAAATCCTAGCCTGTAATCCTCGAATTCTAACCTTTCCTCATCCCAATGTGAGTATGTGGACTGATTGTCTTCTATGGAACAGTTGTGGATCGACTTGTCTATTTCCAACATCTTTATTTTGGTTCCCTCGAACTCTTCTATTATCCCCTCATCCTCATCAAGAAATTTCTCTTGGAATAGGGGTATGACTTGTTGATCAGAGTCTCTCTGTCTGTTTGGGGAATTGTTTCTCCTAAAGTTCCGGTTCTGATTTTGGTTTCTGTTCTGATTACTAACTGTGACAACCATTTTCTCCATCATTTTCTCTAGCCTTTCCATGTTTTTGGCTAGACTGTCATACTTGGGATCGGATGTGGAAGCTGATGTGTCATCCCTATATGTTACCTTTTTCTCAAACCTCATTCTGGCTCTTTTTTCAATCAGGTCAGCTTCTGCTCACTACTCCCTTTTGCATATCTTTCAATGTGTTTTAATATCTCTCCCTAACATGGTAGGCCATGTCAGCATCAAAGCCTTCAGGATATTTAACTAAAGCCATATCTTGGGGAGGTTTCATGTGTGGAGGAAGAGCGTTGTAAACACTGTTAAACCTTGTAGAATAGTCATGGACACTCTCTCCTATATTTCTTTTAAGGTTCTTATATTCTGCTAAGATTTGGAGAGGGTTGGTCTTGACTTCCCATTTGTTTATGAAGGATTGATATAAAGAGGGAAGATCATGGATACTATTAGGAGGTAGGCCTTTAAACCACTTCTTCATATCTCCTCCTAAACTCTGGGCAAAGATCCTCATGTTGACTATCTCATTATCTATCTCCATATAGTCAAAGGAATCTTCCATCCTATCTACATGGTGTTAAGTTGTGGTAGACTCTTTCGTAGTGAAATGTGGGATTTTTGACTGATAATCGTTGGGTAAAGGCACTAGAGGCTATCGTAACACCAGAGGTGCATACCAGGCTACCACGATGAAGTTCTGAGGGGGTAAAGGATTGGCTTGAGTAGCAGGTATGTGGATGACAGGAATACTAGGACCAACAACACTCCGTTGAGCTGATTTCGGGTGATAGAGCCCCAAGTTTGGAATGAAATGAATATCCAGAGGTGTAGATGGAGGAGTCTCTCTATCCCTAATATGTTGACCACTGTGAGATGGTGAACTTGGAAGCCCAAGGTATGAATGGTCTAGAGCATTGAATGACCTAGTTCTAGGTAAACTGCTTTGTGAGTGTAAGTCAAAAAGAGTGTTTGATAGAGCTGTAAAGTCTTCTGGTGCAGAGTTAGCTCTATGGATGTGTCTGGAAATAGTTGGCTTTCTAGGGGTGGGAGATTTCCTAAGAATTCTCTCAGGGTTGTCAACTATTTCAGGTGGGTTTGGGTTAGGATAAGCTCTTGTATGAATGGTTCTTGAAGCCAGTATGTTGTCTTCAAACAAAGAAGCTCAATCCTACTTGTTTCTTATAATATGGCTGATGTTGTTATGAACTCTGGTCTCCCAGTGGAGTCTTATGAAAAACAAGATAATCAGCAGGCCTATTGATCACCAGTGGAGTCTTTTAATCATTAAGGAGCTATGGAGTCGCCAGGTGAAAGGTTTAGAATGTTTCAAGAGGGTATACTGTCCACCACAGTGATTAACCACCAAAACCTGGCTACTATGGTATTATTTGAGTTCTTAGGAGTGTTTAAAGGTGTGTTTTACTCAAAGTTCCCTAGTGGAGTCGCCATTATGTTGGAGACTACAATGGGACACAAGACCAGATATAGCAGTTAAGGGGCACTCAAAATTTCTTCCCTAGTGGAGTCACCATTATGTTGGGGTTCCTATGTTTTGGTAGGTTTGGCTCTACCAAAAGATAAGACAACATCAAAATTACTTTGGGACCTCTGGATCTAACCCTCCTGGGTCCAGAGAGGGATCTCTTTATAAAGGCAAAGGTATATGTCTTTGAAGCTTTTTTTGAAGGTATTAGGCTAGTTATAAGGCATAAGGTTTGTTTTGTTTTGTTTGTTTGTTTGGTTGTTGGGAAACATGAAGGAAGGGTTCAATATAAGACAAAGGGTGAGCGAAGAGGATTCTAGACAAAGGGAGATAATTCAAAGAATTCTCGAGACCATTGGGCAATGGAGTCATAAAAGGGTTTACTTGCTATTCAGTATCCAAGGCTTTCAATTGGGCTAGTCATCTAAAACAGTGGATCTTTAAAGATGATAGTGTGTTATTAAATGATAAGGTATGAAGGTGAATGACAAGGAAACCTCGGAGGTGACCACCTAGGAATCAGATCTAGGGAAAAGGCATGCCATTAAACACCTATGATCCAACCCCTAAAGGCTAACTTTTCAGACAACAAGAAACACTTAAGATTTAAACACAAAGGTGAAGCCTGAGATCAGAGAAAGGCTTTGAAATTTCAATGCTTTGATATTCAACTTAAGGGAACTTAGAAAGGTTCAATGATGAAAAATACCCTAGTGATACAGAATCAGTATTTTAAACTCCCAGTATCCCAATTATTCCAATTAAAACCCAACAAGAACATCTAAGAAAAGATTCATAAATTCATACATCAATTAGCAGTGAATAACAGCTACTACACTGGTTAAATTATCTTGAATTAGTTCTTAGATAACACAATCAGTAGAAAAAAAAGATAAGAAGAGCAGGAGCATTAGGGTACCATGCAAGGGTATATCCTAAGCTAGATTTCTTATTCTTACCAGACAAATGAAATTTAATGAATTACAGAAGGGAAACAGAGACAAAGGTAGAAAAAATCACCGCTGCTTTAAATCAGGATCCAAAGAAATGTGCTTGGCATATTAAAGAGCAACACCAGTCATGTACAACATTGTCCCATAGCTTGAAATTCAGTCTGAAATCATTTCCTCAGCCTATCTTATAACTTCACACACATAACTATATCTCAAGAGAAACAACTTACAATTCACAGTTATCCGATCAACAACCAACAATAACCTTTACAATGTGTTTTTCTTGAGTTCTTATAGCTAAAAGAGAGGAAAAGGAGGTAGATGAAACTTAAATGAAACATTAAAACAGAGGTAGAAGAAGAGGGCTCGAGACCCATTCTGTCTTAATATATATGCATCGATTTTCAGTACTCTTTGGGTGAAAGAGTGCTCTTCGACAGGCTGATATTAACTCCAGGTATGTTCTTCGATGTAATTTAGACTATAGTACTTTGTAGTACTCTGGTGATAAGAAAAAAGGCAGATAAATGAATTTCAGGTCTGCCATACTGCATAACAAATGCTTTGGCAACATTTTAGAACTTTCTATTAGGGTGTAGATCTTCTCCGGAGCTCGATGTAGAATAGAAATCAGTATGGGAACTTGTCCTTTCACCCGAAAGAACCTTCTGCTAATGTGTAACACTGATAATATTGTTTTCTATGCCTTAGGCCTCATTAGGTCTTCTGTGTTAATCACAAGGTCTTAAACCTGGTACTTTGCTCTTTAAACATTGAATTAAATCTTAAAATCTTCAATTACAAGCTTTAAAACTCTTTAATCCTTTACTGATACTCTTTGCCGCTTCATTGACTGTCTCTGTCTGTGAAAATAGAGCTTTAATGGTGCTGGATGGTTTTATAGAGTTAAACACTGGTCCTTTAATGGAATGTTTCGTTCAAACACATTCCCAGGTGTTCACTCTGCAATCTATGGCTTTGAAAATGGCCTTCTCTGCGCTCTATGTCACTATGATAGTGACTGTGAGCAAAGGCGGTTTCCATCGCCTCTAACCCTGCAAAACACACAAAAATGTTAAGAAATCCATGTGGGAGGGGAGGTGAATTCCATGGAGGACTGTGGGAATGGCAGCGCATACATGGTGGAAACGGTGGATGCAGTGGAAGATGACTAAAAAATGCAGTGGAACAGTGAAAAACTGATCTAATGGAGGTTTGGTGGAGGAATTCTTTTGGACCCTTAGATTAGATGGGCTAATGATAATCGACGACTGATATTTATCGTGGAGATTACCTTTGGTAGGCTTGGTGAATGAAATGAACTTTATGTTATTACACTAAAGTTCCAATGTTCGGCGGAAGAAATGATTTTCAATGTAAATCGTGAAAATTTAAACTTTGGTGAAATAAAAAGGAAAGGTAGGAAAATGCAATGAAATGGGCTTGAATGGTGGGACTTGGCATGGACGGAGGGCGATTTAACATAGACCGTTAGATCTTAGGAGGAGATCAACAGCTGAGATGATCTGATGAAATGCTATGGTACCGTGATGAAAAAAACATGAATGGAATGCGAGATGCAGTATGGGCCGTTGATCTCTATAGATCAACGGTCAAGATCATCAGAGGGGCTTTCGGGAACAAAAGTGGGGAAGTGGTTTTCCAAGGGAAAATAGCTATTTTCACATGGCAAAAGGAGGGTTTGGAAAATTTCCCAAAATCACGCGATATGGTCCGTCGCTTGAGACGTGGCGAAATAAAACCGCCCATATCGTGTGAATTTAAACTGTTAAACTTCGGACGCCAAAGTTGCACGATATTGATGCTGGCCATTGGATCTGGGACTGTGAGATCTGGCGGTGGGAGATGGAGCACGATATGGGAACGTGTGCAGTTAGTAAGGTGGGGTCAAGCCGAAGGTGGTTTCAATACAGGCCGTCCGGTCTACGAATGAATAATTGAGATCTGGAGAGGGAGAGAAATAGTGGAGGAGCTGGTTAATGAGCGGGGAAAATCCTGGCTGTTGGATCCTTGGGATCGGCGGTGGAGTTTTAACGATGAGGTGAAGGTAAATGGGCCATATGAATGAGCAGGGAGAATATGAGCAGTTGGATCGAACAGTATGGACGGTTGCGATCCAATTGGAGTCAGAGGAGGCAGGGGCCAAAACTCCGATGGTGTGAAGGAGCGATTACATATGGAGCGTTGGATCTACGGGAGATAGATGGCTGTGATTGGATCAGAGGGTGGCCAATCGGGGACATAGGGGTGGAGTGAGATCAAATCCTGTCCATTGGTTCTTTTGGATTCAACAGCCATGATCCAATCAGGGATCAACCAATCGGCAAATCGGAGGGTGGCACAATAAAAAGTTTCGATTGGCGATGGTCGCGGTGGTGTGATGGACGTTGGATTAAAGGGGAATCAATGGTGGAGATGGCCATCGGAGGTTTACAAAGCGATGAGGCGCGAGTGCGGTGAAACAAGCACAGACTGTCAGATCTATTCAGATTAACAACGGATAATGTGCTCGCGTCCGATAGAACAAATCTTCTCACATCAGAGCTTTTTCGATTAACAAAGAAAAAGTGCTCCATCCCAACTTTTGATTCCGATTAGCCCTGTGGGGTTTAGCGCTTGGTCTCCATGCTCGATTTCATGGAGGGGAAGTGGTTAGGGGCTAGGCCGAAAGGGGCTAAGCCTGTGTATGGTAAAAAGTGGGTTTTTTGGCCTAAAAACAGAGTTTTTAAGGCTTAAAAGAGGTTTTCAGTAGAGGGAAAAATGGATTTTTAAGCCAAAAGAAGGGTGTTTGTAAGGTTTAAAGGGGTGATGCGATGATTTAGTAGTCTTAGGAAGGGATTTTCGGGGTTAAAGGGGAAACTTTGAAAAGGGGAAAAAAGGATTAAAATGGGGGAATTTGCAGGGATACAAGGGGCAAATGGAGGCCTTTCTAAGCATAATTTTTTCACAGGAAGTGAGGCTTTTTGGATGGAAACAACATTGAAGATATTTCCTAAGGCAAAGGGCACACAGAGGCTTCAAGAATGATTTATTTTCAGAGGAAATGTATTTCTTGAAGGCTCAGAAAAATATTTAGCCACCTATTTTCTTGACAAAAAATTTATAGGTGGCTAACAGGTTCTCCATGCACACAAACAGCAGGAGCCCTTACCCAGACAAATCCACACAAAAATTATCATAGATCCAACATTTGTATCCAAACTTAATCCAAAATTACTTCTATACACGATCTATTCATCTATTTATAGTATATTAGTCTGGGCCACTATGTGGTTTGTAATCCCTTGGTCTACCCTTTGACCCATTAAAATTCATTAGGGGCTTTGGGGCAAGGCTTTGACCCACCATAAAGCCCCTGCGCTAGACTAAACTATTACAAAATTGCATCAAAATTGCATCAAAATTATTTTTTGGGGACCCTGCTCCAACAATCCCCAACACAATCTTATGACTCGTCCCAATTCACAGTGGCAGTGGGGTCTTCATCTTGGCTTGGAGCTGCTCGACGGTGATAGGAAATGGTGGCAGGTTGTCTTCACTCTACGTGGGTGCATTCTGCGTAATCTCAACCAACTTTTGGGAAGTCAGTCCTTTAGTAGCCGCAGTGACACTGTCCAATGTCTGGTTTAACTGCTTGACTGCCACGTCTAAATCCTGTGAGAGCTTTAGTGATTCATCTGCCCAAAGCTTTAAAAAATCACTAAGGACTTGATTCTTGTGGCAGAGCTCATAGATTTCATCCCTTAGAGCATGGCTAGCGCGAAGGCATGTTAGGCATTGGGCTGCAACAAGGGTTGGCATGGTGGCTTCCATTTTCTCAAAGTCCTACTCTTTTTGGTGCAATTGCTGGTTAAATTTCTGGAGGAGGGGATCACGTTGTACGGTTGACCATAGTCCCATGGTGGTGTGTAGAAACTTAGAGCCCTTGGAAATATGTGCCAAAATACTTCCTCTCACTTCCTTTACTAGCGCGGCACATTGGGCTCACACCTCTGGAGGGGTTTCCGGCTGTAGCACCTTTTTTCTAGATGCCTTCAATGCAGCCACCAAGACCTCAATCTTGGCTTCTGGCACAACAGAGGCCGGAATTTCTTCTAGCATGTCTCCACATAACCAGTCAATCAGGTGCTCTAACTATGCTTGTTGTGCAAATACAACGAGCTGTGTTGCCTGTGCTTGGGCAGATTCAGCAACCTTGGTAGCAATTGTTTGCTCAGCCTCACTCAGCTGTTGTTGCGTCTGAATTTCTCTATTATAGAGTTCGGCGGAGATGAAAAAGTGGAGAGCATGTAGCTTCCCACTTGTTATTTTCGCAACCTCAAGGTTGACCTCTAAACATGCTCAGACTTGTGCGCACAGGGTCAGCAGTTCTAAGTGGAAAATCCTGCTCTCAGTTGTTGTAACGATGGTTGTGGTTGGAAATCTCGCTTGAATCAGCCTCACCAGGTTCACACTTGCTTATAGGGTATCTGCTTTCAACTTGAGCACCTGCAACCCAGACTACAAAGCCTCCACCTCGGATTTCTGTTGATCTTCTAGGGCATTGCATCTATCTTAAGATGTAGTGGTGAAGGCATTTGCGATCTTTTCCAGATCCTCCTCAGTCAAGGTAACTTCCATTTCACCCACGGACTTGTCACCCTTGCACTTCTTTCGCTGTCCTTTAGGAAGCTCGCCAGTATTCTTTGTCCTGCATGGGGGATCAACACCCTTCCCATCAACACCGCCAGTCTCAACATTGTGTTACATCTCTTGCTCCGCCCCCTTGGTGTAATCCTTGGGGGTGTCCTTGGTGGTCATGTTTTCTGCGGAGCGCAACTTAGTTTCCTTCGTTGTATTTGGTGGGACAGTATCCTTTGGCACTGCATCCTTTCTAGATGTTCCCATTGTGACCAAAGCAGAGTATTTGAGGTCGAGCTTCCATGAAGGTGGCCATGTTGCAACAACTTGATCGACCATATACGAGAGGTTTTACCACACGGGATATTTTCATGCCCTAATTTGCACATTGTGCATTGTGACATGTAAGTCATAAATGCACTTGTACTTTTCACACACCGCAGGTAACAAGTGCGGCCTAGAATGTATCGTTGCTGCCAGTGCACCATAAAATAGCACCCAGAAGACCTTTTTCTCCTTGATGCGTTGCAAATACTTGGTTTCCAATAGGTTCATGTAATGTTCTCCTTCACATGCATCGGGCTGGAGCTTAGAAATCATCGCATTTTCAAGCGTCTCCCACGCGACTAGGGCAATTAACAAAAATAACCATGTGTAGCAGAAGGGCTTTCCCTAGTCCTGTGCCTCGCGCATGTTATATAAAAACTTTTCACATAGGTACTGCAACTAGTTGTAGCATACCCCCTTATCGCACTTCCTTGTCACATGAATAACATAGGCAGGGATGGTTGATGGCATACACTTGCGCATTAGCTTACACCCAAGCACCAGAGTGCCCATGTGCACTCCTGGGTCAATGGTGGTCTCTACTAGGAATCCTTGCTTGTCGCGGTCCACCTTGTATTTTTCCAAAACATCATCAACCACCTTTTTCTAGTATTTCTTTCTGAATCCCTTCATGGGATGGCGTCCCTTCATAGGAAAGTCGGTGATCCTTTGAATCAACACAGCATCAATAGGGATGCGGCCTTGGATCCACAAGCATCCATCATGGATTAGCGCAACAAGCTTCCAAACGACCAAATTGGTGATAGCATATCGCCCTAAGTAGGGAATGTGCAACAAATTCAAAATTCCTGATGCCTGCAACCCGCGCACCCATGGCATTGGTTCCACCTTCAGTATGTCATCATACAATGCTCGCTCAAGATACAATTATGGGGCTAGATCTGAGAAAGTGTCTTCATTAGCTAAGTCATGGTCATCAAATTTCATAGTCGGAATTCTAGCGAACATGTCCCCGATTAAAGGGACCTCTTACAGAACCAACATCATTTCGAGATATTCACGAACAACATCTACATTTTGGGGGGTGCACACCATCAACTTTCTTGGCTTAAGATGCGCTAGTAGCCACGATGGCGAAGCTACCAGCAGAGCTTATTCTTGGGCTAACATGGGTCACTTCAAGGGATTGGGTGAACATGCTTGGGGCACCTGCCTAGTGGAGTGCACAATCCTGGGGGAGGTGCATGGCTTCATCGAAGCCCACTTCGTGGCCTTCCCCTTCCCCATCTCCTTACCTTGTTCTTTCCCTTTTTCCTTCCTCTTTCCCTTTCCTTTGGTCGGTGTGGGCACAACCTCTTCGATGTTAGGTGTTACTTCAAAAACATCCTCAGAACCTATCTCAGTGGAGGTCATAATGGGTGACAACTTGGTGGGGTTAGAGGAAGCCATTCTTGCTCGGAATATGAATTCAGGGTTGCTGCTATCAGAAGGGGTAGCTCGCCCAGACATATATATGGCGTGGTTGCAAAACACATAGAATTCGTAGCAAAGCCCAGGGCATGATATATTTAGAGATCAAAGGAAATGATTATGACTTGTGCCCCTTATTTTATAGGACACCATGGGTAAAAACGGTTGGATTATCAATTAATGCGACTCACCATCGAGACAACGGTAAAAAATCCTTCAAGCTTGTTGCATGAAATGAAAAATAATTTCTCCATCTAATGGTAAAATCATTTTTTCAGCCATTTTTTCTATTACAACGGCTAGTTTTTCTGGCTACACACTACCCCTATGCCTCCATTGCACCTTCCCGTGTCTTCCTACCTGCGCGCTACCACTACACTCCCATCACATCGGCCTACGCCTTCCCTTCCAAACGCGTGGAACATTATTAATGCAGATACTCCGGCCATATAGTCATTTGGTAGGCATCGAGTTGTCCTTGTAAGGTTTCAGACAGCTTCCATTAACTTACCTGGGAAGGTAGTCTCCGCATAGCGTAGCCAACCGTGCTACACGACCATCTGTAATCTCTTTTACTATATACGGACCCAACCACTACTTATGGAACTTCCCTGGGTGGCACAAAACTCGGCTATCTTAGAGCAAAACCAACTCTTCTGCCTTAAACATCTTCTATCGGATGTGTCGGTCATGCCAAGCTTTCTCTCGAGCCTTCTGAGCCAACAGGTGAAAATTAGCAATAAACTGACCTTCTTCCAAGGAAACCAGTTGTGCCAAGCATTCCTCCATGATTTCAAGTTTCACCATATTTGTAAAAGCTACAATGAGCAGGTTGGGGACAATATATTCCATGGGAATGATGGCCTCCTGTCCATAGGTAATCCTGAAAGGATTATTCCCGGTCAGTTTCTTGCATGTAGTCCCATAGGCCCATAGCATTGAAGGGATGTGCACGTCCCAGTCACTCTGATCGGAATTACAGACCTTAGTTAGTGCATTCTCCAAAATTTTGTTGAAAGCCTCTACTATGCCTTTAGCTTGTGGGTGATACATGGTGCTTTTCGCAATGTGGCTCTAAAATTATTCTGTCAAAGATTCAATAGTTTCATTAAAAAAATGTGTACCTCGATCGCTCATTAATATCTTTGGGTAGCCAAACTTGGTCAAAATATGCTCAAAGATGAAGTGCGCAGCGGTATCTATAGTACAATCCCTCACAGCTTTTTCTTTATCCCATCTATTTACATAATCAGTGGCAGTAATGATGTAACATGTGCCAGTCTTCTTTCTCGGGGGATTGACAGGTCCTACAAAGTCTATAGCCCATTTTTCAAATTCTTGCAAAGCCATATGCAGTTGCAGGGGAATTTCATCTCTGCACGAAGGCTTTTCAGTTCGTTGACATGCATCACAGGCTCAGCGGTATGCATGTGCATCGCTAGGAAATGTGGGCAACCAAAACCTAGCCCTTAGCACCTTCTGTGCAGTGTCTTTCCCTGTGTAGTGGCCTCCTACCACCCCTCCATGGGCCTCAGCCAAGATAGCTTGTCTCTCATCTTCTAATACATACCTCCTCAATACCTCATCTGCTCCCAACTTGTATAATTAACCAAAAATTAGAGTGAAATCAGTTGTGTGGGCCACCAACTCCTTTTTCGGTTGCACTTAATAGTCTGTAGGTGTCATCCTAGTAGTCAAAAAGTGAATAATGTCAGGTAAAGTACTCGTCAACCACTTTGATAACAAAACGTTACACATCGAGGAGTAGTCCTTCTTCTAGACTAGTTGGTTCTTCCCTACTATCAATCCAAGACAAGTGATTAGGACCAGCATTCAGTCTCTCGGGCTTCACAATAATTTCAAAATCATACTCCTGAAATAGCAGCAGCCATCTACAAATCTTCCCCCCAACACAGGCTTATTAACCAGGTATTTTAAAGTTGAATGGTAAGTGAACATTTTAAAGTGTCCTCCCACGAGATAGTGCATGTATTTCTGTAGGGCATACAGCATTTTCATTCCTTCTCATTTGGTAGTATAATAGTTGAACTCACTAGAGAGTTTCCTACTAGGAAAATAAAATGGATGATCAATGTCTCCTTCTCCTGGTTGTGTTAAGATAGCTCCCAGGGATATTCGTGATGCATCCACATGTACATGAAAGACCTTTGCCCAATCTAGAAATATTAGAATAGGGCCATTAATCATCTTTTCTTTCAGTAGCTCAAAAATCTTATGACACTCCTCATCCCAGAAAAAGGACACATCCTTATTTAGCAGCTTTTCCATTGGCGTCGTGATCAAGGCATACCCTTGAATAAACTTCCTGTAGTAACCTGTGTGCCCTAAGATGGAGCGCAGCTATTTCTCCATGGTGGGGACTGCTAAATTGATGATAACCGCAATCTTGGCTAGATCAACCATCAATCTGTGCTGACATATGACGTGTCCCAAAAAAATCCCAAATGGTACGCATAATATGCACTTCTTGAGTTTCAGCGAAATCTGGTGTTTCCTACAGGTATCCAACATCATGTGTAGGTTTGACACATGCTTCTTCACCAATCCGAATACTGTCCAATCTTCAAAATAAACCTCTAGAAACTTATGGATGAATTCTTTAAATACTGCTACAACGATGTGTGATAAAATTGCAGGGGCGTTCTTCAGTCCAAATGGCATGACAATGTACTGGAAGGAGCCCCATTCGGTTGTGAAGGTTGTCTTGTTGTGGTCTTCGGGTGAAATTTTTATTTGATGGTACCCTGAAATCCCATCATTGAATGAGTATGCTTCTTGACCTCCCACATTATTCATGATTTCATCAGAGAACAGCATAGGGAAGGGATCATGCACACAGGCATCATTCAGCTTGCGCAGATCTATGCAGATCCTTATCTATCCTTTGGTTTTCTTTTCTTGGACCACCATTGGGCTTACCCAATCAGGTTTTTCTACTGGCTCAATGATACTTTCAACCACCATCTTATCTATTTCCTCCTTGACTTTCTTCCTATAGTTAGGGTTCAGCCAATAGGGTTGTTGCTTGGCAGGATGTGCATCCAGCTTCAAGGTGATTTTCATGACACCCAGACCTCCTATGATTCCCTTCAGATTAGAGAAATTCGTAGTGAATAGGTCCTGATGTTCAGTCAGCAACTCCGCAATCTTTCCAACAATATCATCATCCCAGTAATCCCAAATTTTGTCCAAATTGGGTTGCTCTTCTATCCCAATGTTGACTTCCTTCAACTTTAATGGTTTGGTAACATCTATTGTCTGTAATAGGGGTCCTGCAACTGCACGCTCTCCTTCTGACTCTGGGATGTGATATTCCTGGATTCCTCGTCACAATCCTCCACTAACAAATTTTGACGGCTGATAATATCCTGTATCTGCGCATCCCAAGCTGGCGTAGCACATTATTTCTGAGGTAAAGACTCATCAAAGACAAGTATATATATATATATATATCTTGCAGTGCTTCATCCAATTTCTTCATTCCTCCAACTAAGCCAAATGTCACCATGAAATCCTCTATCATTGTACCCCAATAGCGAGTGCGCTGACGTAGCTTTGCATCTAAATACCAGGTGGTGGAGATTGGTCCTAAGGCATGAATAATCATATGCACACATTCATTCCAGGTCCTTTCATTCCATGCCTCCATCCACATAGCCAAGTGCTTGCACAAGTCCTCATGGCCGGAAAATAACTCCATGGGTGGGTTGACTGGAGGTTCAAATCACAGGATCATCAATTTTCAGCAGTCCTCCCAGTCCTAAAAATCCCCCTTGTGGGTTTCCCACCACCGCGCACCGGTCGTGTGCATAGGCAAATCAAGTGCCCAAAATCGTCGTTCCTCAAGGACATATGTTTCTAATGCTTTAATAAATTCCTTAAAACTACCAGAACCATCAAAGTAATGTAGTTATATTACCTCTAAGGAAATTCATCAGAAGCTCTTCGTGATCTTGAGGCAGCACAGTGCAGACATGTTATGCAACCAGTTCTGCTAGTTTTACATCTCATCATCTGAGTCTGAGAGACATGAGATGTCTTTCTCCTAAAACAACATTCCATCATATGTAGGGTTGATCTAATCATCATTCCAGGCAGTTAGTTTTTAAATATGGTCAACATCCTCCTCATCGTGTAGTGACTTTATATATTGTTCACCTTCCACTAGATCCAGGTGGACAATTGCCCACGTACCATCATTCTCGAAGACCATGCTCCTCCTTTTTACACTGATTATACCTCCCATGTAAATATTCCAAGCCAGTCTTAAGAGCATAGGCTAAGGGTCTGCATCATCCACAATATGTATTACTTCGAAATCTGCATAGACTTTAACTCCCGCAATGTCTACCACAACCTTCGGCAGCCTGCCTAATGGAATGATCTTCTGCTGGTTAGCCATACGTAACTAAATGGTGGACCACTCCAATTTGGGTTCTCCCATTATTTTCCAGGTTTATTTGGGCAGTGTTAGGGTCCTATAATTATAGGATTCAGAATTTTTTAATTGACTTTGATTAGTCTTATAATATGTACATACTTTTCTTTCTACAAATTGTTTTCCCATATTAGAAAGATAAAAAAATGTAAAGAGGGTAAAATTCCTAAAAGAAAATTGAAGGACTTGAAATAAAAAACATAAAAAAAGAATAGAAAATGGACCCCAAACAAAAAAGAGATTAAAATAAAACATGAAAGTGATGCAAATCCAAATGCCACTACTATTCACTTTTCTGCAAAAATAAAGGTTATGTGCAGCTTGTACAAAATTCCATAATCCATGATAAGTCAAATAGCTTAATCTTGACTTCTTCATGTTTTAAATTTCATGTTATTAGAGAGAGAATAAAGATCTAGCCAAATAGTTTAATCTTGGCAGATCAGTTGCTAGGTAGAGAATAAATAAGGAGCTCAATAGTTTAATCTGAGCCCTTGGAAGAAATAAGGATAGAATTAGTTAGTTTTCTGTTTTAAAAGAAATATGAACAAGGGTTTGCAAGCTCAAATTCACCCAGGTAAATGAAGAAAAAATGTTAGGGTAGCATATGGGTAGGCAGAAGTAGTTTTTACAATAATGGATAAGCAGCAATTGGTTAATTCAGTCACCAACTTCCTTTAAAAAAATCATTCCACTGTAAAAATGCTTCATCCCCTCCATTTTTGTTATTTCCCCTTCATTTTTTCCTTTTCCCATCATCATTAATCTTCTTTTCCAAAATCCCCTTTTCCTAGATGTAAAACTCATTTTACTTAGGGAAAGTAAAACCTTTAACTAATTCTCCTTTTTCCCCAAAAATACCCAAAAACCCAAAAAAAAAAGTATCCTAAGTTTAAAATGAAAAACTATTATATTGGGACTCTCTACAATAAAACTTATCCCTTTATTATGTTTATACATTAGACTTAGTTTATTTTTATTCCTCATCACACTTTATTATTAACACATTAACTTATTTATTAGCCCCTTATTAACCTCTCTATCTCATATTATATTAAAATCCTTTTATTATTATATCCCAAACCCATATTTTAAGTTTTAGCTTATGTTTTATTCCCCACGTGATTATTATTCCCTCTCCCATAGGTTCAAATTATACCTACTACATATTAACCCCACCCAATGCTAATATTAAATTTATAAGAATTTCATTCATTGAATAAAAATATAAACCCGCCTATCATAAAGCATATCCAAACTATTAGGTTTCAATACATTTTAATACTTCTCATTGCATATATATATCCCGGGCCCCATGCCTTTGACCACGCAACTTCGTCGCTCAATCCCGATTGTTTGCTCCTTTCCACCAGATCTAACGGTGCAGATCTCCCATCACAAATTTGTTTGCGCAATTTTTAAACAAGTCTAAACCCTGCGATAAAAGATGTTTTAAGCTTTTCTCTCCCCTCCACACATCGCATTTTTGTTGGATCGCGTTGATTCAATTAATACCACTTACCATCTTTCAACGGTGCGAAAACCACTCAGCATTAATTCCCTCCCCCACACCCAAATTTCTCAGATTTGAAATGAACGACAGTAAATGCATTCACTGTTTAAACAAATTCTTTATAAAACGCCCGAAATGCATTCATTCATGCCTCTGTTTATGTTTTCTGCTCGTAAAACCTTCCTAGACCAAGAAAAATATGTTGCCACCTTTGTTTTAACTAAAAAAAAAATAGAATTCTTTGAAATCAACTGCTACAATCATTGCGAAGCCACCAGATTGCATATAAAGGCCAAAAGAAGCTTTTGAAAGCTTTCCAACACCAAAAAAAACCCTTCTTCATAGCAAATTTCTAAATTTCACAGGTATTCTTCAGAGAAAGAGACTCATTCCTTAATCTGAAATAATTATACTGTTAAAATGAAACCTTTAAAAATCATGTATACCTAAGGAACAACCATATTGCCTCATAAAATTATTATGTTTTCAAACCTTTAGAATTACTTATAGTTTCTGAAGCTGTGACCTATTTTAGAGCAAATTTGAAGTGATTTTAGCCATATGCAGACTTAAAAATCCCTCTGAGACATCCAAAACCTTTTCTACAGTTCTCAGAATCCCTTTTGCACAAAATTTGATGTTTCAGGATTGTTTCATCACAGAAAATTCACTGTAAACCCTTAATGTCATTTGTTGAGATTATAAAGGTCAGGAAATTGCTTTTTTATACATAATTGACAGTTTTCAGTCAGATTGATCATAATTATACCTTGTGCAGTCAAAGATAGAACCTTTTTTATATTTGAAGTCCTTCTGTAAACTGTTTAAACTTACAGAAGTGTTTCACAGACCTGAATCAAAGTTTTAAAGTTCAAGAGTGTTTAAAATTGATAAATCAAACCTATCAATGGGATCCAAAAGCATTATTGTTTTAAACCCTCTACAACCTCATGTTGTAGATATAGAACATACTCCCTTGGAAGATGTAGACTTTAAAATTACAGGTCTAGTCACAGAGTTTAACCTCCTTGAGATCCATTGTTGGAGCCAAGAGAAATCCTTGGATCAAGCAGATGATGTGTTTAGTTGGGAATCAAATTTTCCTAAGTATGTTGTTCCTCACACTCATCAATGCCTAGAAGCTATCATATTATGCCAATATTATTATTCTCTAGATCAAAGAGCCATTATGAATTCTGAAAAGGAAGTATTGTTTACCATTACAATTGAATCTATTAACCAGATGCTTCAATTACAGCCTAAGCCTAATGTAGTTCCTTTATCTATTGAAGCACTCACTAAATTCTATCTGGATTTAGATTTTACCAAAAGCTTTCAAAATTTTCAAACTTTCATGCCATCCTATGTGGAAATTCCCAAGCTCAGCCCTCCATACTCCTCTTCTAAATTCTCAGAAAGAACCAGACACATTATCTCCATGTTATCTTTTATCCTTGGATATTTCAAAAATGAACATGTTGATGCATCAGTACTTGGTTTCTTGTCCATTTTTGTACCTAGCTATCCCCCTGTAGTTTTTTCCCAGTATATTTCTGATAGCATCCATGAACAACTAGTCAAATTACCTACTGAAGGTGTCTTTAGGTATACTTCATTTCTTTTCCAGATGTTCCTTTATTTCTAGCTTAAAAAGTTCCTTATAACTCTTCAGAAGCTTGATGTGGAAGAAAATCCACAATTTTTTGTATTCTGGACTTCCTTGATCAGAAAGGAGTCAGATGAGTTTACTTATGCAGAGTTTATAGATTCTTTTATCCATCCATTGATAAATATTCTAAACAACAGTGTGCAACCTAGGATCAGCAATAAAATTAAGAAAGTTTTACAATTGTATGAACAAAGCAGGACAAGTGATTAGTATTTATACCAAAATCACACTGAAATCAGAGTCTATGGGTCAAACCTCATTCCTTACAAGTTGCCAAAATACCTCCCCATGAGGTTGTTTGCTTTAGAGTATATAAGGAAAATTTTGAACTCAGATGCTGTAAATTTATTGGCTTCAAAGAAGAAAACCCAATTTAAATTGAAGAATCAAGTTGGTCCATTCATATGTAATAATATAGAAGCAGGTTCAGAGGCATAAAAGCAGTTGTTAGAGTACACGTTCAACACTATCTTTCTTTGGTATTATGATCCCTTTGGTATAATCAGCAAAATGAGAGTTAAATGTAAATTGACTCCATACATTCATGAAAAGAAGCTTAATATTGAGAAATTCTCAGAAAAAACAGAATGGTTAGAGAATACACTAGTAGAAGTTGATAAGCAAAGTGATACTAGTCACATTTTGCAGACTCCAGCTCAGGAAGACAGAAATATAAAAGAAACAGAGAAGAAGGGTCTTACACAACTAAGACCACTACAGAAACCAAATTTAAACTCAGATACAGTAAGAAGCCTAAGATTAATCCTGACAGCAAAGAAAAGAGACTGTTGAGGTCATTGACATAGAGATTCCAGAGAAAGATATTGTACCTCCCACAGTAGTAGAAAATGAACAACAACCAACTAATTCTAATACATAGTTGACTAAAAAACAACATAGTATAGAAGTATCATCATCAAAGCAGACATAAGAAAAGGATATGGACATAAAGGAAAGGTACGAGGAGATTAAAGCTAAAAATCAAGAAATCAAGAACGAAATATACTCTCAGTACTTAAAGCAGACCCGCAACATACAAAACAGGCAGATTTCAGCCTTTGATTACAAGAACAAGAAAATGTTGATGACAGTGCTTCAGCCCAGAGTGTCGAATCCTAAAACAACATCTGATTATAAAAAGGTTGATTTTGAAGTGCCAGTCCATGATATTCATCCTCTGGACCAAATTGAATTCCATAAACAAGCAGGAGAGATTCTTTATTCCACAATGAATACTAAATCAATGAGTGCTCAAAAGCTTCAGAATACTTTGATAAATGTAAGAGATCAGCTCAAACTAGAGAAAGATTCAACATATGCAAAGGATATCAGAATAAAATCCTTGGAGGAGTTAGTGATTGAGGTAGGTTATGATCCTCAGAACATAAAAGCTGTAGAGGAATTAATTAAAAAGAAGAATGTTGATATTGTTGTGTTGGAAACACTGAGAGGGGGGGGGGGGTGAATCAGTATTTATTTCCAATTGTTATTTTTACCAGTTATATCACTTATATTTAGAACACAAATGAACAATAAGAATAAATTATTTTATTAATATTCATAAATTAAGTAAAATATTTTTTTAGGGCTCCAACACTAGGTGAAGACACCAATCTTCAATCTCCCAGGCTCCAACATATATTATGCCAAGTACCAACTTGGATTTCCAAGGCTCCAACCTTGTCAAATTCTTAGGCACCAACCTCAAGGGCTCCAACCCTGTATCTGGTTCAGGCTATGACCTGGTTTCTTGAGGACTCCGATCCTCTAGGGCTCCAACCCTATTCTCCAAGGCACCAAAATTTTCTTTTTGAGGCTCCAACCTCTTGGGCTGCAACCCTTTACTTCATCAAGATATATTTGGTTATTCTTCATGACTCCCAAAATCTTCTTCACCAAGCCTTGTCAATCTTCAGCTTAAACGTAGTCTCCATGCTACATCATCAATGACAACCTTATCAACTTAGAAGGTGTCATCATTGCTCTTCATCATACCCAATCAATCTCTTCAAGTTATCTCATCATGACATCATCATTGCATCATTTTTTTCAATACAACACTCCGATGTGTTTGCACTAAGTTCTGCACCAGCTCTACATGTGGCTTCAATAGTTCCGCACCTTATTCAAATCTGATCCAAGGTTTACTTCAAGACTTCTCCAAGTTGACATCAAAGGTGCTCCGAATTATTTCTCCTTTAATCAATGTTCCAAGGTAGTCTTCAAGAGTATCCTTACTACTCTGCACTAAGCCTGCTCTACTACACTACTCTTCATCACCCAATCTGCACCAAGGTTCCTGCATAAAACTTCATTGTTGTACCAACATTCTTGCACCACACTGCACCAAGACTATTACAACAATTGCACTAAGGAATTTACACCATACTGCACCAGGACTTTTTCACTTCTTCAAAACATCCGATTAACACTGGTCTGAGGTCATATTAGTCCAATATTCAAGTACTACCATAGGAAGGATGTCACAGGTTCATAGATCTAGTGCCAATACAATCCTAAACCTTCTACAATGAATCTGTAACCCAACCAGCCAGCTCTACCATTGAAGCTTACTACAAAGGAAGACACAAATGTGAATCACAATACCCACAGCAACATGCCTAAAGAGAGAAGATCAAATTCCTCCAATAGGTCCGACGAAAAACTGCTTCTCAGTCCGAAAACCACCCTATAACATCATCAAGGATGAGAGGTAATAGGTGCGAGCAACCCACAACAACGTATGGCTTATGATTAACAGAAATTTGCAATCCAACCACAGATCTAAGGCTACAGCAAGGCACCAAAGCAACAAAGGTAGGAAGTCTAAAGCTTAAATATTCTCCATAGACCGAAACCCTTAGATTGCACTAGTTCCCATAGATCAAAAGTCACAGGTTCGAATATATTTGAATCTCCATTATTCTAGCCCATAGACAGTCCGAAATGTTACCAAACAATACACAACAGTTGACAATAAATAAATGGAATATGACCCTTAACTCATTGTTTTTTCTGTGTTATTTACTTTGTTGTTTTTCTCCATAATTTCCTTCGAAATTATGTTCTAAAATAAGGTCGAAAACCTCTTATATATATACACATTCTTGTCCATAAACGAATAGACATGTCTTTAAGAAGGGCCGACATGAGTTTACTAAGGTAAGGTCGGCTCACTGACAGAATTTTACTTTAAACTTGAAAAATCAATAACTTTCAAATTGCTTGGAGTTTCAAGCTGAGTAATAGCTAGTTGGAAAGGAAAAATTATGCTCTTAAAGATGGTGTAGGTTTAATTAAGGAATTTTTCCTCTAAGGTAGCAAAAAATATTTTTTAATGTGACTGATTATTTGTGAGTGCAGAAATGGAGTCAGAGTAGAATGCCTTTGAGTGTAGGGCTTCTTCATGGTTTGATTTCTTCGTTGATTGTCTTCATAATCATTTCCTAGCCTTATTCAACATAGGATAACCATCACCATGTCCTTGACTTCTTCAATATAGGGTCACTAGGTCAGCTGTCCTTAAGATTGTGCAGAGATATTTCATCAATCAAATGGAGCATCATTATGTAGTCTTCATCATAAGGACAACAAGCTTCACATCATTGGAGATTTTTCATGTCATCATCAAATTATCGAAGGTAGGACATGTAATCATGTAGTGTTATCACCAAGATCATTGGAGGTAGGACATGTCATCATGTGCAGTAATATGGTAGTTTTCCATTGTAATCATCCTCTGGCATCTTCAAGAATATTTTCCATCCCGGACACTGACATCAACTATTGAAATCAATGACAACCTAGATCAACATGTTGCACTTTAAAAAAAAATTAAACTGATTCCCACTTAGCATCCTCAAGCTACCTTATATTTTGCAGGATACTAATTAAATGGATCAAATAATGAGTCTTATTTTGCAGCTTACAGCTCAGATCAAAGAAATGGAGATTGAGATGGAAAAACTGGTCAAAGAAAAAGAAGCCACCAAAGCACAGGATGTCCCTAACACTTTAATTCCTATGGTTACAACAAAGATTCCATCTACTCTGATAGAAACACTAGCTTCAAATATTCCATTAGCTACAACAGTCCCAGTAACTTCTTCAACAACTTCTGCTACTCAGTCTTCAGCAACAATAGCCCAACAATCAGATGAGGCCAGTAAATTGGTAAAGGCAATGCAAGACATGTCCATACAGACCAATGAAATAAAATGGTTAAAGGAACAGATTAAGAATCTGGAAGATGCCAAAAATCTTGCACAGACTAATGCTAAGAATGAATAGAAAAAGGCTGAAAGTTTGAATGAACAACTAAAGAAATAGGAAACATAATTGACTTTGAAAGAACCTATGGCACATGTTAAGAACCAATTATGGTCTAATATCATTGAATCATTCAATGATACTTGGCCATCTATACAGGTAATCTATGAGCAGGAATATTTACTAAAAGTAGCAAAAGAAGCAATACAAAAGACAAAGGAAGAGCTAGGTAAAAAACTTGAAGAGGCCTTAGAAATTATCACATTTCTCAATTCCAAAAATAAACAAGAATTGCATGAAATTGGAATTACAGATAGAATAGAGACCATACTCGAGGTAAGAAAGGTAATATCCAAGAATAACTTGATGAAACAATTAGAAGAAAGGTGCCAAAAAATTTAAATGGAAATCATAAGATTTGTGATAAAATTTGATATTTTAAGGAAAAGGGGTATTCCAAATCCTCTAGTAATCAATGAAAAATTGATGAAACAGGAGGATTATGACAAAAATATGAGAGAATTTTCTAAAGAATAGGTAAACAAATTAGATTGGCAGGGAATCCCAACATGGAAAGTTTTGCATAAGAATCTTGAAAATCTATTTTACTTGCAGCATGAATAAAACAAATTTTTGTTAACAAACCAACATTTTCCAAATACACTAAAGCTGATGAAAACTTCAGAAGGCTAATGAAGATCAAATTTCTAGAAGCTGAGTTCTGGGAGAAGTTAAATTGATTTACTGTAAAATCAAATTACAGTGATAATAGAACATGAAAGGTAAAAACAACATTTGTTGCTTTTTACATCAGCAGTAAACCATTTTTTTGCAATCAAAGTGATGCCCGGGCTACCCTATTCTTTTATCTCTATGCATATACAATAACTCACTTCAATGTTATGCCCAAATAATTTTAAATCTGGAAACTTCCTCAATTCAATACTGAAGCTTCTATATCCCAAATCAGAGATTTGAGATATCAGAATAAAATTCTAATGATCTTCAAACTACACATCTCTCCTGTAGATGCTTTACTTCTTAAACAATGGTTATAAAACCAGTGGAATACCCCACTCTATGATAAAATGAATAAATACTTGAAATTTAGTTTAAACCCAAGCTTAACTTAGGCTCTCACCCTTTATGAGAACACGAATCAACATTCGCCCAAGCCAACATTTCTATATGTCCTTTAATAATTCTACTTCACTAAACAAAGGCCCTAGCCATCAATTACATACCTTAAACTTGCCTACGAAATTTCTATAAACAAAGGCATCAATATGTATTACATTCTTCAACCAAGGGTTAGAATATCATATAATACCCTTGGCGCTAGATTTGAACCCAAGAACAAACATATACAAAATCCTTCGGGTCGCACAACTTACAACGTTAACCAATACTCCCGCACATGAACTTCATTTCATAACGGTCACAACATATCAGTTTACACAACATATGACAACCTTTGAATGTATATCCATGACCTTATTATCATATATGTCAATGCCTGAATTAACCCCGACCTCGAGTTTAAACCCTCGACATTACACATTGTATCAATGCACCTCAACCAATTAACCCGCACATATTTGCCCCTGGGCCCACAACATTTGACTTACTTTTGCGTTAATTCCTTCGCACTTAAAAACACGACTACCGTTGATTTTCCAATACTCAAGATCGGACGACTATGAAGCTTATCACATTTTTTCAAACTCCGAACTTTAATGTTCAGAAATTGCATGAAACTCGTGGTTTTACAATACCACCCCTAGCTTACATGTCAAATTTCTAATGGAATCACACTTTTTTTCGCTTTTCCAATTACTGCTTTACAATCACGCGAAAACCATAAATGGTTTCTCACTTCGGGTTTACTGTACATCAAGGTTCCACTTCTGTTCACGGTTTCGTTCTACGCCTTTCTTATATATGAATGTTGGCCTCACTCATGTTTATTCTCTCTTCACCATTGTTCCGTTGACCCCTGGTTCCATCCTTTGAAAGCATCCTCCTCTACGTTCTTCTTGTGAATCGGTCCTACTGACATCGACTCAAACCACACTGATTCGACTATAGACAAGGTCTCGTCAAGTGCCCCCAGTTCAATATCGATTTATGTAAATCGATAACCCTTAACCTCTATGTGCAACTTCATGGCACGATCAATACTCCCCATCAAACTTTGTCAAATGGAAACAAAGTTCCATCCAATTCACCACGAAATCAAGAACTATCTTGGTTCCCTTTTTACACAGGCTTTAAATATTTCGACCTTACCAATGTTTTCAAATAGGCGTATCAGAGGAATGTCTAAAAGACCAGATTCTTTCCTTTCACAGAGGTCAATATACATTCAAATGTAGACATTGTATTGAACTCAATTCCACTCTATGTCATTGATCCTTGTAGTGATCGATGACATGCAGCCTTCTTTCAGTCTTCTCAGAAGTGTGTACAAGCCATTCAAGAATTCAACTCAAATCATAATAACTAACACCGAATTCTCACTTACATGAAGAGCATTACTACCATTACTTACAGAGTCGCGCCTTAATCCTCAATTACAAATATTTAATAACCACGGCTTATACAATTTCCTACTAAAACCAAAGCTCATTTACATAGAGTTTAAAACAATTAATACTGGAACAATCATTTCAAATATAGACATGACTTCACTTACAGAACTTCTGGTCTTCGGCCAGATCTTCAATTACAGTGGACTTCTACAACCTACTCTGCCTCTGAACTGATCTCTCCTCAGCTCTTCGTTCTTATGAACAGCTATGAACTCTCCCTTTAATGCCTTTTAGGCTTACAGTTATACAAAATGGACAATCAATCGATTTAGTTTCCACAATGACTCAACAGACTTTTGGAATTCCTAACTTTAGACAAAATTCCCTAAAGTAATTAAACTACCTCTTCACATTCCTCATGTTCTCTAGTGGTTAGAGAACATTGACAATTCCTCCTAGTTTATTCAAAATACTAATATTTACATGGGAATTTAAAAACATGAGACCCCCTATGTCTACTCAGTTACAAAGTATTTTTGTTGTGCCTAATGCCCCTGCATCAAACTCCCAAGGTTCAAATTGTTCATGATCTCCTGATCATGTGTCTTTAATTTCTGCCTCCAGGATCCCATACTCTGTTTTTCTACTGTTCATCAGCTGCATCATCCTTGAAATGCATTTCTCCAGGTCTCCAGATCTTTTTCTACAATCTGCTACCAGCTATACTTTCACATTTGGCTCCTGTCTTTCCTTTGTTAAAATTCTTCTACTTTCTTGTTGTTGTCTGCTACTTCTAAGTCACTCTCATCATCAGTTCTCTGATATTTTTAATTTCTCTGTTCAATTCATCTTCTATCTAGAAACTTCTCTGCCCACTGCTAATGCCTCCAATCTCTGTTGCTGCCAATACTGTTCTTGTAATTGTTTTTATTTCTGCATATGTCATCCCCCATGTTGCTTCAGCTGCCACCATGGGTGTTGCTTCCTCCCAAACTTCATGTCCCTATGCAACACTTTTATTTTTCTCTTCATTTGCAAATTTACCTTTAAAAATTAAATTGTCCTTTAGTTCTCTAACTGCAGTAACATAACCACTCATTCCTCCTTGTATACTAGTAAGCATACTTAATTTCTGCCAACTAGTATATGCTCCTCTTATTTTCACAGCTTCAGGAAATTTCACTTCAGTGTCTGCAATCTCTTCTTCAAATGTTTCCAGCAAACATTTCCGCCATTCATCTTGTACTTGTTTCACATCATCAGTATGTTGCAATTTAAATTCAGCATCTTTCTCTTTTTCTTGGGCAATCTTTAGCAATTGCCTTTCCTCCCCTTGGCTGATTATGGAAATCAACCCAAGTTCTTCAACCACTTAATTCTCACTTTCTATTAGAATGGAATTCTAATCCTTCAGCACTGTGTCAATTTTAACAATCTGCCCCATAGTCTGCTCTTGATCAGTCAAACAAATCAACTCTTCCTTGCCATCACTGACAAGTTTCTGAACATGAGACATGACTGTCTCATCTTCTTTCTTCTGCAACAATTTTTCATCTCCTAAGACAATTCCAAATGATGGATTGTCTTCTGCCATTCCTGTAAACACAATCAAATTGCCAGTATGAAATTCACAAGACCCAAAGGCCTCATTTGATGACCCAGTCACCAAACCTTCCTTCAACAGTTCTAAGTCTCTTTCAAGACTCAGAAATTTTTCACTATCTTTCTCCTCAGCTACCGGAGTTATCTCCACTATTCCAATCACCATGTTAGAATGATGACTCTTCACTATGTTTTCAGCCAACGTAGTTTCTCTTTCATTCAAGTCTCTGACAATTTTCATTTGATGTTCCTCTTTGCCTGCATCATTAACAAATGAATCAGCAGCCTTAAATTCCAAGGCCTCAATACTTGTTCTTTCTTAGACAACACATAAGTATGTTGTTCTGAATTTCCCTCCAATTCTTCTGTCAGCATATCAGTATGCTGATTTACGTCCTCCATGAGACTGTCAGCTAGTCTCTCTTTCCTTCAACCATTTGCTTCATGAATTCTCTTCTACTGTGATTCACCAAAATGAACTCCTTCATTTTGCTGAATCATTTTCTTATCCTCTATTTTCTGATTGTCATTCACGACAATTTCCCTGCCTTGCTTGTTCAACAAATTATCTTGTGCATAGGTCCTCTATTTCTCCAATTCTCTTCTTTGAAAATCCGACCTTCTATACAATTCAACAACTTCAATTGGAGTAGACTTTGGGAACCTCACACAACCCTTTATGCCTCTGCTTGTTCTTGACCCATCATCTATTGGTCCTTCTCTTTCTGCCTCAACATTCTGCTGAACATCTTCATTGGACTCTTCACTATTCATCTCTCTCTAAGATCTCACTATCTCAACATTGATCTAAACCGATTTCAGATTAAATGTCTCCTCCTCAACAACAAACTCTAAAGCTTTTTCATCTTCCAGTGATGTACCTGCAAACATACACAATTATTTAGTCTTAAAACCACAAGACCTTTCAGTCTTGGTTTCTTTCTCAAGCACTTCCCTTTGAATAGATATGCATGTGGAATCTTCAAATTCCATTCTTGACTCAATAACTCTGAGTTCCTCTTCCTCTGGAGAATATGTCATCACCTCACGAGTGTCAGATTCACAAATACAAGTCTTTACCTCATCCAGCTGATCTGGACTTGTCCAATAATATAGGAAATCCTCAATGACTTCCTCTTCAGCAAGACAGGCTTCTTGCTGCCTTAAGTCTCCATCATGTCTCACAATATCTCTCGCAGATTTCCATTCTTCACCTGTATTCTGTTCTGCTTCACAAACAAAAATTTATTTTCTCAACTCAGCTGCTTTGAGTTCTTCTTTCAACAAGGAAATCTCCCTCTGCATCAACCTTAGCTGTAATGGTTGCCATTTCACACTCTTCTTCATGAACCAACCAACTCTCTGGTTTTCCTCTATCATCCTCTCTAGTTCATAAAGTTGTTTACTGATCTCAACTATCTCTTTCTAATACTCTTCATCAGTGAGTTTCTTCCTCATGCCATTTGCTTTGGCATCTTCCCTCACTCTTCCGCTGTGGCCTCTCTCAGAATCTCTGTTATGGCTATCAGTAGCCATTTTCTCCTCCATGAGTTCTTCACTCATAAGATGCACTAAGCCTCTGCAACAGCAAGCTCTCTTGCTGCAACTTACCTCACCAATCCTTTCCTCCGAATCCGGCTTTTAGAAAGTATCGGTCCCCTGTTTGCTAGAACCTTTGGAGCACTCTCTTCTGCCCTTTAGGCTTCACTCTGCACTTTTCAAGAACACATATGTTCTTCTTTCATCCAACCTCTGTTGGGAATTCTCCAGGTTCTTCCACACTTCTTCTTCACTAAGAATCCTCTGCTGGACTCTTCTATCACTGCTCTCAAAGCTGTGATCTGCCTTTGCTGAGATTTCTTCAATTGCCTGCAATCTGAATTCTACAAACAATTCTTCAAACCAGAGTCAAACACTGCTCATCAACTCACCTTCTCTTAAGAACACTGCAACTGTCCTCCCTATTAAGCCTCTAGCTGAATATCAGGCTCACTCCCTTCACTATCAAACTGTGTCTTTATCTTTATGCAAACATCATCCTGCAATCATAAATCTCAAGTCAGATTTAAAATTATTTCAGCTGCAAGATACATGCATGGTCTTGTTCTTCACTCCTTTCTGCAAATCATGTTCACTGTAATTCTGTGTACTTTGCTGCATATCAGATTTAAAAATCTGATCTTCCCTCTTCAAACCTGTAATCACTCTTCAACAAATTTAGAACTTCAAATTTCCTTCACTATTTCAGTACACCTGCACTGCACCTCTGTATGTTTGCATTATTTTTCAGTTTTCAAAAATCTGATCTCTTTTCACCACACACTCATATTTAATTACAAAAAAAATATTTTACTTCAAACAGAGCTATTCCTGATGCTCTGATACCACAATGATGCTCGGGCTACCCTATTCTTTTATCTCTATGCATATATAATAACTCACTTCAATGTTATGCCTAAATAATTTTGAATCTGGAAACTTCCTCATTTCAATACTGAAGCTTCTATATCCCAAATTGGAGATTTGAGATATTAGAATAAAATTCTAATGATCTTCAAACTACACATCTCTCCTGCAGACGCTTTACTTCTTAAACAATGGTTATAAAACTAGTGGAATACCCCACTCTATGACAAAATGAATAAATACTTGAAATTCAGTTTAAACCCAAGCTTAACTTAGGCTCTCACCCTTTATGAGAATGCGAATCAACATTCGCCCAAGCCAATATTTCTATATGTCCTTTAATAATTCGACTTCACTAAACAAAGGCCCTAGCCATCAATTACATACCTTAGGCTTGCCTACGGAATGTCTATAAACAAAGGCATCAATATGTATTACGTTCTTCAACCAAGGGTTAGAATATCATATAAAACCCTTGGCGCTAGATTTGAACCCAAGAACAAACATATACAAAAGCCTTCGGGTCCCACAACTTACAACGTTAACCAATACTCCCGCACATGAACTTCATTGCATAACAGTCACAGCATATCAATTTACACAACATATGACAACCTTTGAATGTATATCCATGACCTTATTATCATATATGTCAATGCCTAAATTAACCCCAACCTTGGGTTTAAACCCTCGACATTACACATTGTATCAATGCACCTCAACCAATTAACCCACATATATTCGCCCTTGGGCCCACAACATTTGACTTACTTTTGCATTAATTAATTCGCACTTAAAAACGTGACTACCGTTGATTTTCCGATACTCCAGATCAGATGACTACGACGCTTATCGCGTTTTTTCAAACTCCGAACTTTAATGCTCAGAAATTGCGTGAAACTCATGGTTTTACAATACCACCCCTGGCTTACGTGTCAACCATCTAATGAAATCACATTTTTTTTTTTCGCTTTTCCACTTACCACTTTACAATCACGTGAAAACCATAAATGGTTTCTCACTCTGGGTTTACTGTACATCAAGGTTCCGCTTCTGTTCACGGTTCCATTCTACACCTTTCTTATATATGAATGCTGCCCTCAGTCATGTTTATTCTCTCTTCACCATTGTTCCGCTGACCCCTGGTTCCATCCTTTGAAAGCGTCCTCCTCTGCGTTCTTCTTGTGAATCAATCCTACTACCATCGAATCAAACCACACTGATTCGACTATAGACAAGGTCTCGTCAAGTGCCCCCAGTTCGATATCGATTTATGTAAATTGATAACCCTTCACCTCTATGTGCAACTTCATGGCACAATCAATACTCCCCATCGAACTTTGTCAAATGGAAACAGAGTTCCGTCCAATTCACCACGAAATCGAGAACTATCTTGGTTCCCTTTTTACACAGGCTTTAAATATTTCGACCTTACCAATGTTTTCAAATAGGCGTATCAGAGGAATGTCTAAAAGACCAGATTCTTTCCTTTCACAGAGGTCGATATACATTCAAATGTAGACACTGTATTGAACTCAATTCCACTCTATGTCATCAATCCTTGTAGTGATCGATGACATGCAGCCTTCTTTCAGTCTTCTCAGAAGGGTGTACAAGCCATTCAAGCATTCAACTCAAATCATAATAACTAACACCGAATTCTCACTTACATGAAGAGCATTACTACCATTAATTACAGAGTCGCGCCTTAATCCTCAATTACAGAGATTTAATAACCACGGCCTATACAATTTCCTAATAAAACCAAAGCTCATTTACACAGAGTTTAAAACAACTAATACTAGAACAATCATTTCAAATATAGACATGACTTCACTTACAGAACTTCTGGTCTTCGGCCAGATCTTCAATTACAGTGGCCTTCTACAACCTACTCTGCCTCTGAACTGATCTCTCCTCAGCTCTCCGTTCTTATGAACAGCTATGAACTCTCCCTTTAATGCCTTTTAGGCTTACAGTTATACAAAATGGAAAATCAATCGATTCAGTTTCCACAATGACTCAACAGACTTTTGGAATTCCTAACTTTAGACAAAAATCCCTAAAGTAACTAAACTGGCTCTTCACATTCCTCATGTTCTCTAGTGGTTAGAGAACATTGACAATTCCTCCTAATTTATTCAAAATACTAATATTTACATGGGAATTTTAAAACATGAGACCCCCTATGTCTACTCAGTTACAGAGTATTTTTGTTGTGCCTAATGCCCCTGCATCACAAAGTGTATCAATTAAAATTGTATTAGATGAAAGGATAAATACAAAATCAGATTGAAGATAAAACTGTCAGCATGAGGTACATATTAGTTGTCCAGCTATAGCCAAAATCCAAACAGCAAGCTATTTTATTTCAATAAATAGGACAGCTAGAAATTAGTTATGCAGTTGTCACTATCTTCTTGCATGAAGATATTTTTTTTTCCAACAAAAATTCCTAAGATTATTTTAGGATATTTTGTAGTAGTTTTTGTATAAATACTTCATCATTTGAAGTATTGAGTGTGGATTAATTGCTGAAACATTTCTGTAGCTGTAATATTCTAATCCTAAGGGTTTTTTGTATCAAGTTCAAGTCACTAGACTATATCATAGAAAATAAAGCATCATATTACAGGATTCATGTGTTGGGCCACTGTAGTGAAGTATTTCACTTGTCATCTTCTCAATTTTCCTATGTTTTCCATCCATTCATGAATGTGTTCTAAAATTTAATGATAAACAGGAATTGTTATTTTAAAATTTGTTAAAAGCACTTTGTTATTGACTGATTATCATTTAAATTTTTTCTACTGATATCCAGACTAGGGAACCCTTAATTGCTCCCTGATTTCAATTGACCTTTTCCTTTTCACTCCTTATCTGGATTTAAGAACCCTTAATTTCTCTTTATCCTGGTCAAAACCATTTCACCATCAGCCTTTGAAGATCTGAAGTGACTTTGCTATCTTTCCCTGTGAACATTTACCTTTAGACCTTGATCCTGATCTAACTGCTTGAAATGTTGACTCCATATTCCCAATGGAATACAAACCTATAGTTATTCATCTAAGTAAGTGATTTCCCACCAAACCAAATCAAAACCCCAAAACCAATTTTCCCCATATAACTAGCCTAAAATCAAATATAATCAACAAATTTAAATCTAATAGAGAGAGCCCTCTCTGAGCATTAGGAAGGCTAGATCCTAAGGCTTAAAACTAGGTTTGTGGTTACCTCTGATATTTTTTACTACAAATATCACAACTTTAATAACTATTAGAGTGATAACAGGAAGGAAATTGGCATTAGATTCTAGATCCTAGATGGCTTGGTCCATCTCATATTCTCCAATCTGCACAATCATATGCATCTCCCAACCAATCCATTTCTTGTTGTTATAAATCTTATTCACAGTCTTAACCTCCGTTCCGGGGGCTTACCTTTTTGCGCAGCTGTCTGTTAATACTTGGAGATTCTCCACTGTCTTCTGATTCCGTAGTAACTTAATACATGCTTGAAGTAATGGCTTAACTTCTTCATCTGCCTTTGGATCCATAGGAGTCCTCGATGTAGATGCTTCATCCCTAGAAACATCCTTCCTTGCTTCGATGAAGGTCTCTTTCTCTTTCTGCAGGTCCAGGCTTTCCTTTTTGTCCGAGGCCTTCCTTATTAGTGGTTCAGCCACAACCTTTTCCTCAGCTCCTCCAGTGGTAATGCCACTATGCATAATTACATTGACACTGGGCCCATCGTCTCCCGATTCAGCCTTAACCCATTGTAATTTTTCATGGGCTTCTGTTGTTTTTCCTGCATTTTAGCCACGGTACATACTTCAATTACATGATTGAACTATCTGTAATACCTGCAGGATTGGCGCACAGGGTTCAGTAAGTCTCTTGCATAATGTCTAGCGCCCCCACAATTGTAGCAAATTAGTTACCCTCTTCCTCGACCTGCACCTCTGCCTCTCCCTCCTCCCCGCCCTCTTGCAGGTGATCCTCCTCACCCGAAGGGAGATTCTAGTGATGAAGGGTCAACCTACAGCCTGTATAGGTTCCCCCTATCTATCATCAGATCATACATTTGGTAGTTGTGCTCATCGTGACCCATCGATGAGTAGAATATGCACTAGTGTTGCTTCAATTCTAAGATATAGGTGCCTAATCATGGGCAGTGATTTGTATCATGCTTTCTTGCTACCCAAAAATCAGCACACTACAGTGTGGGGGTACTTGGTCGAGCAATGTCTCTTAGGCGTAATGGAATTGGTCCCCCAACTCGCATATAATCTAACAAAAAAGGGCAGTGATCTTTAATGTGGCCTAATACCCTGCAGCATATGCACCAGACAGCCACACTAGCTTCTTTACCCTAATCCCTTCGCAAATTCTCAATTTCTAAGTGTATCGCCTCTAGCTGGCTTTGGATCTATAGCGCCCCAAATTGAGCATCATCACTTAGCGCAACTTCTAGCTCCATGGAAATCTTCAGGGCCTCTTCCTGCGAATCAATATTATGTTGACCCATAGGTCTTCACAGATGTGGTAATAACATGGTGATGAACCATTCCTTATGATGTTTGTCCCCATAAACAAATCCTCCGTCACTGATGACTTTCTTCAACCGCTGGTCAGCTTCCCAAAAATACTCCATAGGTCCTTGCTTAATATATTTCAACTCTACTACACATTGAGAATAGGACTTAGGTTTTCAGAACTGTTGCTTCAGAGCATCCTTGATCTATTGTATTGTAGGATTCACATATTGAGTAATGTATCCCATGAACCAATCCAAAGCCCAACCTTCGAAGGCTATTGATAGTTGCACTCTTTTTACAGCATCATTATTAACATTCTGTGCAGCCCACACCACGTTTGACACAAACCAAAATCGATCCATATCCTCATCCTCCGCACCCTTAAAAGTGAGTAGCTTCATTTGTGCGGCCATGTCATCCATAGGTGGTGGCAGAGGTGGGGTAAGAGAATTGTTACCTTTGGTGAGTTTGATGGTGGCGTAACCGAGGGACTAGTATCTGCGTGCACAGCACCACCTTTGTTTAGATCAGGTGGATCCCTTAGAGGATTGTATATTGATCTATCCCCTTCTTGATTAACCAGGTAGTATTTACCGCTTCGCGTCGTGCTTCTGCTCTGATCGGATTTCATTCACTACGTGTGACTGCACTGGACACCCTTTTCACACAATAACATCTTAATCAGCAATGGTAACTTCTATAAGAATTTGCCCCTAAATCCTTTGAAAAACCTTGGCTCAGCTTCAGAGTAGGACACGAAATTATTGACTACAAACTCATTTACAAATCCACACAAAACACCATCAACCCAGTGATCTACAGTCCGGGTAATTTTGTTATCAATCTCCTCCAATTATTGGATCGGCTCATGGGTCCACTACGTGACCTAATCATCTTTCCAACAGGTTTGGAATTCTACTAGCCTCGCCAGCCACTCCTACAATTCGTGTGCCAAAGTTACGAAGAATATCTCATGTACCTCTGGAAAAATATACTTATTCTTCCACTCTTCGGGAGATAGATTCTTACTTCTATTTTCTTTTAAGGCAAAGTCCTAAATCTGCTTTTCAAACTAGTCCTCAAGTTCAGGCTTTAATGGTTGCTAGTGACCCCAGGGCATTACCCAATCTCCATCTCAAAATGCTCTCGGTCCCAGCAACGGAACCATTTGTTGGTTTGAGGTGTCTTGACCCAAGTTTAGATTTAAGGTTTACCAACAAACCCCTGTACTACAAGCCCTTTTGGCAATGACCTATTTCCGCAGGTCAAGGTCTCATCCGAAGTAGTATGGGAGGGTGTTGGAACCAGGTTTCTGCACCCTAAGAGAGAGAAATTTAATTAAAGTGGGCACCTTTAGATCTAACAGGCCTACACTGAAGAAGCCCTAACCCAAAAACCCTTAACAATATACTTGACTGAATAACTCATGTGAAGCCCGTAAACCATCAAATAACTAGTTAATAGAAGCAAGGTGAATAATATAACCAAATCTATGCACTCATTACTCTTTAAAGGATCGCATCCACGTGCACATCAATTAAATAACAATATTCAGCACACAGACATAACTCAGAAATCAACATAAAGCGCAACCAATAACAGAACATCGAGATTCTGATATCAGCAAAGAGGTCTTCTCATTCATTAACACTTTAGATTCCACTTACAGACTCTTTATCAGCCCGCGCACACAGCGAGCGGGGTCCGCATATAGCAAGACTTAGGGTCTCCACGCACACAGCCAGAACGAGCCCTTACCCAGAAAAATTCGCACAAGTATCACAAATCCAACATTTGTATCCAGACTTAATAAAAACTTACTTCTAGAATTTATCTATTCATCTATTTATACTATATTAGTTTGCGCTACTCTATGGTCAACAAACTGTGGTTTTCAATCCCTTGGTCTACCATTTGACCCATTACAATTCATTAGGGGCTTTGACCCACCCCAAAGCCCCTGCGCTAGACTAAACTATTACAAAATTGCATCAAAATTGTTGTTAAGGGACCCCGCTCCAACAAAATTAAAATTTAAAAAATTAGTTGAATTTTGTTTTTTAAATCTATTTATTTATTTATTTATAACTATCATTATCATTATCATTATTATTATTGTTTTTAAATTTAAAAAAAAATATGTTTTTTTTACCATGCGGTTTTCTTTACTTAAAAAAAAAAAACGTTTTTGATGTTTTTTTTTTTTTCCCTAAATTATGTGTTTTTTTTTTAAATCCCTATTTTTTATTTTTATTTTTATTTTTTTTACAGCTTAATTTTGTTTGTTTTTAACATTTTTTTTTGTGTATTAGTAATGTTTTTTTAATTTTAATTTAATTTTATTACTTGTTAATATTTAAAAAAAAAATTGTGTTTTTTATGTTTTTATTTTTATTTTTTTATGTTTGAATTATTGTTTTCTTTTGTATTTTTAATTTTTATTTATTTATGTATTTATTTATTATTTTAGTTTTATTTTATTTTTTATTTTTTTTCTGCAGGGTCCATGTCGATGCTCGACTACCAACCTGATCTCATTATGTGCAATTTGATAGCTGATTTTAAAATTTTCCTTATAATGAATCAAGTTTTCCTCCGCAATGTGCCAATTTCATGGTTGGTCTTTAAGTTTTCACTACAATGGGTCGAGTTCACCTACACTGCGTGTAAATTTGATCGTTGAATTTTAAATTTTTGTTGCAATGTGTCAAGTTGTCTTAGGCTAAGCTTTTAAAATCACTATACATTTAGCTTTTAAAAAATTAATTACTCTTGGTATAATGACTCTTTCATTTAGGTGTTCATTTTTAAAGTCTTTTCAGTCATAAATTTTTTCCAAAATGTCATGCTTGAAATATTTTGAAAACTTAAGGTTTTTTTAAGTCATATCTTTGGTTTTAATTTCATGGTTGAAACATTATCAAGATTTTAATGTTTTTCTAAGTCATGATATTGTATCTTTAATATTACGGTTGAAAATAGTTATAAGTATTTTATCTTTAGCACCATGAGTGAAAATTTTTGGAATTTTAAGGTTTTTCAAAAACGTGATATTTTCAATTTAATGTCATGCCTAAAAATCGTGGAAATTTTAAGGCTTTTCAAAGAAGTGATATTTGATCTTTAATGTCATGCAAGAAAATCATTGGAACTTTAAAGTTTTTTGCATTCTTGATATTTTTTATTTAACATCATTATAAAAAAATGTTGAAAATTTACCCTGAAAAAAGAAAAAAAGGAAAAAAAAAAGATGCTATTCCAGCATCAACACTTTTCGTTTTCAAGCTATCTTTTGCACACAAAAAAATGGTTTTTACTGCCATTTTTAAAAAATGTTGAAAATTTACCCCCCAAAAAAAGTCGTTATTCTAGCATCAATAATTTTCGTTTTTAGGGTGTCTTTTGCACAAAAACAACTGGTTTTACTATCACTTTTTTAAAATGTTGAATATTTACCTCGAAAAGAAAATGTTATTCCAACATCAACACTTTTTTTAGCCTATTTTTTATGGTTTTTTAGGGGTTTTTTGGCTAGAGTTCTCATTTTGAGGTAGTACTTCTTGTTTGATCTATAAATTTGTTAGAGGATGTCATGCCATATATTGTTACTATGGAAAAGGGGAAAGTAGCATGGGCATCATGAATAAGAATCTAGAAGGGTTGATATGTAATTGATATTGAGGGTTACACGAGTCAAATTTAACTTATAGTTGGATACTAGGTTATGTCATACCTAAGCCACTAGGAGGAAAAGGGGTTTCATTCTATTCGAGTGTATTTTTGTTCCATAGTAGATAAAAGTAGTTGAGAGTGGAGAGAGAGAGAGAGAGAGATTAATATATAGAGTTTTTTTGTTCTGGAGGAACCCATGGGAAACAAATCTCAGGAAACTCCATAGAGAGTGACTACTCTGTATTTCCATAATTTCCATTCAATAAAAAGAGAACAACGTAGCCTCACCTTCCAACTACATTTTCTCCCAAAAGGATTTCCTAGATCATATTTTTGTGTTTACGATGTGTTTATATCCTATAGTCATAGTAGTCAGAAAACAAGTTTTATCTTTCAAATTATAACAAATGTATAAAGGTTAAGCTATGATCTTGTAGAAAATGAAGCTATGGGTCTTAGCTTATAATAAAATTTTCATTATAAAATGTAATTATGTCTATGTGTCTCAAAAGGTCATGCAAATGGTCATTTATATTCTTAGAGGTCAAGTTAAGTGAGTCTAGGGTTATGAGCCATTTAAGTCATGAGTGGAGGTATGATGGTCATGGTATTGCATCATTGGGATGAGTTAGTGACATCTTGTCAAGTAGTTTTGTGATTAAATTAGACCTATACTATGACATCAACCTCCAGTACAACAATTTGAAAGGTTCGATGCAAAATGTATGCAAGGGGTGCTTCGCTTCTACCAACACATCAAATGTTGATGAGGAACCAATATTTTTTGCACTTTTTTCCATGTGGGAAGATTTTGTGAATATTTGGATCAGATCCAAATCATTTTTCTCGACTAGAAGATCAGTGTTTGTTCAAGTCATGAAGATGGAGGTGCACTACGAAACTGGATTGTGCTTCCGCCGCAAGAAGATATTTTTAATTTTGAAGGTTTTTATTTGGCCTAGAAGCTTTCTCACAGGTTTAAAATGTTATATGGACAATTCCATGCCATCCCAATACCCTCAACATGCCATATGATGGCTAGAGATAGTATAATCTTGGAGCATTCCGCTTTTGGGCTACACTTTCACAAAGTAGTCGTATTTTCACCATATCATTTCTATAATATAGATATTTTATTGTTCCTTACTTTTCATATTTATGCAACACTAAATGCCTTATTTTCTGAAAAATATGTGAATACAAAAGGTATAATTTAAATTGGCAAATTGGAGAAGGTAAATTTATATTGGAAAATTGGTACATTTATTGCATTGAGAGGCACTCTACAACTGAGTATGAGAGATGCTCTCACTTAGCATTACATTTAAAAATAGTAAAATAAAATACTTTAAATTAACATGTATTGCACCAAGAGGCAATCTATATCTCGGTATGAGAAAGATGTTTTCAAGTAACATTAAGTTTAAAAATAGTAAAATAATACTTTAAATTAACAAATTAAAAATATTAATAACAAAATAATTTAATGTTGGCCATAATTAAAATACTTCAATTTGTATCTTAATTTTACATAACTTTATATAGAGACATAAAGTAACCAAAAGTTAAAAAAAATAATTTACCTCCTAGTATGAGGAAGAAATGTAATTTCTCCATTACTTAATATGAAGATGAGAAAAAATTAATTTAGTTCTTAGTATGAGGAAGAAATGTAATTACATCGCTACTTAATATGCAAAAGATAGAAAATAATAATATAGATATTACATTATGTGTAATTCATTTTAGGTTCAGTTTAAATGTAATATTTAAAACAATAAAAATATTAATAACAAAAACTATTTCACTCTCAACCATAAGTAAAATATTTCAATATATATATTAAATAACATAATTTTATATCTACTGTGTATACAGAAAAGAAAAGTAATTTAAATTAAAAATATTAAAAAATAAAATAAAAACCTTATATTCTCACTTTCCATAGCTAGGAAGATGTGTAGTTTATTTCATTTTTATATGGAGTTGATATATAAGATTTTTAAAATAACAATAACAAAGAAAATATTAACATGGGTTATAAATAAAATAATTCAATACAGGGGTTGAGTAAAATATTTTAAGATGAAACATATATAGAGAATAATCGTTTTCTAATTCAATGTATGAGGGAAATTTGTAATTCTTTCAATTCTTATGGATTTGATATGTAATATTTTAGAAAAAGAAAAAAACTAAATATATTCATACAAGAAAAACTATGAAGTGCATGTTTTAACATTTTAATATGGAGAATGTGAATTATAAATAAAATATTTCGGTGTCAACTACATATATATTAAATTAGCCTAGATCTATCTTAACTCTGTATCTACCAAGCCGAGAGAGACTTGGCAGATTCGGAGTTAAGATGGAACTAGGTTAATTTAATAAAATATATGGTAATATCAAATTTTGTACATATGTATACAAAATAAATTAAAAAAAATGAAAAAAATGAAATTTTATTAGAGTATATATATATCCTTGTTTTAAAACCATGCTCACAAAGTACATTGGCTAATGGTTCTTATGTTAACGTAGCTTCATCTTAGAATATTTTAAGATAAAAAGTACTAATTCAACTTTCTTATAATGATATTGTGTTATAATTATATATTTGATATTTTCATATTAACTAGCACAACCACATTAGTAAATTTTTAAACCCAAGGTACATAAACCCTAAGTTAAATATTATAAGCCATGTAATAAACATGTTTAACCATGGTTGACCATGGTTGATTTGCATATTGAGACAATCCTTGTCACAATGCGATGTAGGACCATGCTTGACCATGGATGATGATAGTTGACCATGGTTTTTCAAGGTTGACCATAACTTACCATGGTTGACCATGATTACCATATTGAGACAATATTTTTCATAATGTGACATTGGATCATGGTTGAAACAATGATCGATTTTCATTTTGAGACAATCTTTTTCATAAAGCAACATTGGTAGACCATGCATAATCATGGTTGACCACGATTGATTTTATAAAACATGGTTGGACATGGCTGAATATTATTAAACCAAAGGGACCAATATTATAAATTGTAAGATAAATAATATAAACACTAAAACAAACATGCTTGACTCAACTCATGATCAAAATTTAGCTCAAAAATGAAAGTTCCCATAATATTTCAAACCTAGCGTCAATTCGTAGTGTTCATCGTTTTGATTCTAGGGACACTTATTTCACCTCAATTCGATGTCATACGAAAGAGTTATAATGTTCTGATCATTTGGCCCAATAACGAAAAAATTAGCATGGTTGCTCACTGGATTACTGACTAGGAAATCTGTATTGGCTGATGTCAGCATGTTAACTAGGTGTATCACTAGGTCAAGGAGCAATCAGGATTCTCCAAGTGTCATGTTGTGGTTTGTTCAATTGTTCAATTTTAATTGGTTGAGGTTGGTTTTCGTGTGCCAATAGAGGATGCCACGTCACCCAATTCGTGGTTGCCACGTGGCACCTCAGGGTTGTATAAAATTTTAAGGGGTCAGCCCGCAGGCCAAGAGGGATCAAATGTGTTTCTTGTACTACATGGTTCACAAATTTAATTTAAAGTTTATCTGGATTGGTATTGGGGGAAGGGGTTGGCGCTAAGCCCTAGACCTCGGTCATCAGTGCCCCACGTGACCTCGACGAAAGTGACAATAGCAGGGCTTGTTCTTGCCCTGATCCATGGTCACGGTTGAAACCATAAGACTCGGTGTTATGGATTTGGGAGCTAGTGGATTGGGGGGAGGCGGGCTCAAAGCCCTAGCCCATGGCCATATACAAGCCCATCGGACTAAGCGAAGGGGTTAACTGGAGGTTTGGATGATGGGGACTAGCCGCAGGTCTCGTGGCGGTCCATACAACCTCCAGTGCAACTGTTGTGTGCTACCCCAATGGGGACGTCCGATTAGCCCCGACGCCTCGCCTTATGGGGTTTAATGCGAACACTTGTTTCAGAGGGAGGTGCAGAGTGTATGACCACCAAACAGGGCTAAATTTTTGGCGCATACTGAGTTATTGGATAATTTAATGGTTTAATAAATTGAATCTTCGGTGGGTGAATTTTTCGCCTCCCTAGCGGAAAATAGGGAATATTTTTAGCTTTGTTAGACGATATATCCATTTTTTAGGACGAATAACAAAAGAACCTGTTCAGAGCTTGTTTGAGCAATAACTTGATGAGTATTTTTCCTTTTGGAGCTCAAGAAGAGTCCAGATATGGGTTTTTGAACATTATAGATCCAATGGAGACCTTTGTTTGCTGATTGGAGCACATATAAAGAGACTCTTTGCATGTTTGAGTCCATGGGTATCATGATCAATTAATGTTTTGGAGCATTTTTTTAAGGTTTGTGAGCATGGAGAGGACCTTGTAGGGGTTTTCTTAACTTTATATGTTTACTGCAAGAGTTATGACTTGTAGGGTGCAACTCATGTTTTCTTTTCTCATTATGTCTTATTGAGGAAATCTCTCTTTTTGTACGTCAATGTGGAAATGTAGTACTTCTATGCTCATGTATTACTCATTTTCAGATGGAATACAGGGTCTTTGTAGGATAATCCTTTTCTTAATGATGGTTTCTGTTAGGTCCCTATATTACTAGTATACTCCCTTATTGTTATTAGTGTAACCCCCTTATTGTTATTATTGTACCCCTGTAACCCGCATATTGTTATTATTGTGTCCTTAAATTATTATTATTAGGTCGGCTAGGATTACATTATGGCCCCACTAGGATTACATTGTGGCCCGATGGACTCCTATATATAGAAAGGAGTTTTTGTAATTTGTATCATCCAAGAATTACTCATTCATGGAATGTATTGCAGGTTGCCACCTTGAAGTGGATTATTTCTAAGGCATTGATATCTCTTTTCTTCTATTTTTGGTGTTGGTTTCACAACATTTGGTTTAAGAGAAATTTATAGTTCCTCCATTTGCAACCATCACTTGACATTCTGGTGCTTGGTATGGGAAACAATTCAATTCCTTCACTACCTTACAATGAATAAAATTATGGGTACTACCTGAATCAATCAACACTATTACCTTTTTCTTCTTGATATGTCCTTCTATCTTGAGAATTTGAGGAGTGGTAATTCCTGCCAATGCATTACACGATATATTCGGACTCATTTCTTCCTCTTCTAGGGTTGGTTGGTGGTGTATATCCTCTTCTTTTGAAGATTCTTTTTTATTTTCTTCTTCCTCTTCACAATCTATGTAAAATAATTTCTTCTCAGCACACTTATGACCTTTAATGTATTTTCTATCACAACTGTAGCAAAGCCCTCTTGCTCTTTTTTCATCCAATTTTTGTGGTGTCAACCTTGTAGGTTTTTCAAATCTAGGAGTAGCAACACTTCCCTCTTTATAGAAGTGAGTGGTAGGCTTCCTTGTCGCCATAATTTTACATTCAATTTTTCTGGCCAACCTTAATGCCTTCTCCAATGAATCAGGTTCCAAAACGTGAACTTCATGTTTGATGTTATCCTTTAAAGTACCTATGAAGAGATAAATCATGTGTTCCTTTGAAATATCAATTACCCTTATATTCAATTTTTGAAAGTCCTCAACGTGCTTCGCCAAACGGTGACACGTGACAAGTCGTACAAGTTCGCTCTACTGAACTAGTCCATAATTAGGTCATTGTGGGAGATTGGGCATAGCTTTGTCTTGAAAAATCCAAATCAGGTCAGACCTGTGGTAGTCGAAAGAAGATTCAAAGAACTACTTTAGGGCTAAATTTCAGATATTGAAGATCTGAAATCACAGAGATAATTCAGTTTCAATATTGAGCTTCTCAAAAGCAAGAAAAAGGTGTGTATTTTTTTTCGAATTACATAAGTCTCGTTTGCAAAAAAAAAATAGTTTGAATTTATTCCAAGGGAATATTGAAGAATAGATATCAGTATTGGGTTCTAAAATGCCCCGTAAAAATAATTCAACACCCATTAAGCCTTTAGAAGGCTCCACTATGACTCATGAAGACGAAGAAACATAGCATGAGATATCAAAATTACAAGAGCAAGTGCACCAAATTTCGCTATCGCAAAGAGCAGCAAAAATGGGTCACAAAGATGTTGGGTTATGAATTTCAAATAATTTACAAAAAAGGGAAGCTAAATGTTTTTGCAGATGCACTCTCATGAAATAATGAAGAGGTGGAATCATTTCTTTGTGCCATATCTATTATCCAACTAGATTGGATAACCGAAGCAAGGGATGAATGGAAGAAGGACGAAGAAGTGTGGACACTCATTCAAAATTTGCAGCAAGATCCTAGTACATTTGATACATTTAGTTGGAAAAATTATTCCTTATGGTACAAAGATATAATTTTTCCTTATGGTACAAATATCACTTATATCTTTGTAATAATTCTCAACTAAAACAAAATATTCTTTTGGAATTTCACACTTCTCCTTTAGGAGGAGACTCAGGATTTTTAAAAACTTACCACAGAGTGAAGAAAGATTTTTTTTGGGATGGCCTTAAATCTAACATTCAAAATTTTGTGGCGGAATGTTGGTTTTTCCAACAGAATAAAATTGAGACAATTAAGACCCCGGGTCTTCTACAACATTTATCCATTCCAGGTCAACGTTGGGAGGAGATTTCAATGGATTTTATTACAGGTTTACCTAAGTCCGAAGGAAAGAGTGTCATCATGGTGGTAGTTGATAGACTTACCAAATATGCACACTTTTGTGCATTATCTCCTCCATTTAAAGCAAGTACAGTTGCTACTACATTTATGGACACAATTCAAAAGCTACATGGAAACCCAAGGGTTATTGTGAGTGACAGAGATCCCATTTTTACTGGAAATTTTTGGATAGAGTTATTTTCTTGTTTGGGTACTCAATTAGCTCATAGCTCATCTTGTCATCCTCAATCCGATGGTCAAAATGTGATAGTAAATAAATTTTTGGAAGGATATCTTCGTTGTTTTGTATCTTATAAACAAACACAATGGCTCAAGTTGTTACCTCTCGCTGAATGGTGGTATAACACTTCCTTCCATACTGTAGCAAAAATGACCCCATTTATGGCACTTTATGGATATCATCCACCGTCCATCACATCATCTTTAACAGAAAATTCGAACGTTCAAGCAGTGGAAGATCACATATAGCATCAACAAGAAGTTCTCCAACTCTTAAAGGATAACCTCAATTTGGCACAAAATCGAATGAAAAAAGAGGCAGATCAACATCGCAACGAGAGAATTTTTGATGTAGGATACTGGGTATTTTTACGGCTAAAACCATACAAGCAAATGTCCCTCAAGCAAGCTAAGAAGGATAATAAATTATCACCAAAGTACTATTGTCCTTACAAGGTGTTGCAAAAGATTGGTACTATGCCATACAAATTGGAGCTTCATGCTTTACTTCTGAGTATCAATATGCAATTTCCATGTTTCATGTAAGAAGGTTATGGTGAAAATCTTCAGTTCAAACAATATTCTAGAACTTGATAGAGGAAGAAAAATGTATTGGAGCAGGCGATCCTGAAACAAGAACTCGACAACTACAAATTGATCAATTTAGAAAGTGCTCATCAGAGAGTGGAAGAACTTCTGCAGAAAGTTCACATGGGAGGGATGAAAATTTTATCACAAGCACCCAGGCTACTCAAGCATTGAGAGGACAACACTTTTGAAGGAGAGGGCATGTTAGGTCTCTATATTACTAGTATAGTCCCTTATTGTTATTAGTGTAACCCCCTTATTGTGATTATTGTCACGAAATTATTATTGACTGGGCCAAAATGCAGGATTACATTGTGGCCCCATGGACTCCTATATATAGAAAGGAGTTTTTGTAATTTGTATCATCCAAGAATTGTTCATTAATGTAATGTATTGGAGGTTGCCCCCTCGAAGTGGCTTATTTATAAGGCGTTGATATCTCTTTTCTTCTATTTTTGGAGCTGGTTTCACAACTGTTTCATGATTTATTATAGGTTTCCATGCTTTATAGAGTGAGAGTTCTTTGCAGAAGAATGTTTTTTTAAAGGGAAAACAAGCCACTTGTTTTTTCAAAAAAATTTGTGTACCTTTTTTCATTGAATATATGGAGTGTTCTAGCTGTGTTAGCAAGCTGAGAGATGTAACCCAGGAGGGGTGAACTCCGTCACCAAATTTGTGTTGTTTCTCTTCATGAATGCCTATATGAGTTAAATGTTGAGATGTTTCTTGTGTTTTAAGTTTACATGAAAAACTAACTCATAGTCCTTGAAGAGACCTTAAAAACATGTTTTGTCATAAGACCCATTTTTCCCTACAAAGCGTCAAAAGATGATCATTTTTAGGAAGCATAAGTTCTCCTCTAGTTTTCAGATCAAGTGGTATCAGAGCTAGTTCTGACCAAGTTGCAAGAATGGGAAAAAAGAGTCTCCAAGAGCTAGAGGAGATGAATTTGTCTCTTAGAATGGAGAATATTTAATTGAGAAGAGCATCTTAAAATTGTGGAAGAGGAGAAGATGTATATGTGCATTCAGTTGCAACATTGCTTGAGGAATAAGTTGATGAGAGTTCCACTCCAATGAAAACAAAGGATACCTCCAAAGTGAAACCAATTTGTGGGCATGGTGCAAATAGAGGTTATGGACCCTATATGGAAGTAATGATATCATGTATTTTAGGTTGTTGTGAGTTTTCATTGTGAGTCCCTAGGTGCGATTCTCGAAGTAGTTACTTCCCAATGTATGTGAGTTTTCTATGGGTCGTAAATCCACCTTATTCGGATCTTATCATCTAGAATTTGGTGATTTACCATTATATATGAAATTTGCTATGTGATATCCACTTTCTTCAGACCTTATCATCTAGAAGTTGGTGATTTACAACTATATATGTAATTTGCTATGTGATCAATAATAACAAATGTGTACTTTGTGTTGTATGTAATCATCGAGTCATATCAAATTATCACTCTCTATATCTATAGATACTCTCTGTATATCTATAGAGTACATGTAGCATGTGGTAAAATTATTTTCAATTCTAATTTATTTACTTGTGATTATCCGATTTTTCATTAAAAATTATAACCATTGAACCGTCTTTATTTTGTTTCCTTTCTAAGAAGTCATGTAAAACCACCACTATTTATATAATGCAGGTGGTCTAGGGTTTCTCTCTTTGAATTTTTCTTTTTAAATACAAGTAAAATATAGAGCATATTTTGACTAATAAATGTCACGATTTATTCCCCCATTCATACGTGAACATCAAAAACAAACAAAAACATGATTGGTGTATTAAAACGTAAAGGACGGAAAATTACAAGTGACTCAGAATTGAATCTAATTAAAAATTAAATGACTTCCAAAAGAATTTTCCAATCTCACCTTGTTCATACAATTTTTTATTTTTATTTTGATTGCTGGTTTTGGTGATATTTTTAAAATCCAATAGACAGAATTGAGGTAATGGGATAAACAGAATAAGATTTTAAAAACAACTTGGTTTATTTGATTCGAAAATACTTCCTAAATCTATAGTTAACTTAAATTAAAGAAAGTTGATTGATACTGCAGTGCAATGAAATTCAATAGCACTTGAAAATTCCTCAAAATACTATCACGTTTCATTTTTTCCTATATGGAGAAGATTTATCATGTTGAAAAATGATATTATATTTTTCCTTCGGCCGAAAGAAAAAACACATTCGTTTGAAATTGGAATCCATTCACACAGTTTTCTTTCCACATGGTTTTTCTGCGTCGATACCGTGTTTATTATGACATGAATGATGGGGAAGTGTACCTCCTCCAAATTTTGGTCTTCCGATTAAAGAAACTCTTTCCAGTCGACGTTTATGTGTCAACAGCATGATGATAGTAACATCAATGAAGAACGAAGTTTGCCTTGTCCGATTTAAAAAATCCATGTCAGTTTAAAAGTCCAAAAGTCCAGCACAGAGTCAAGTTAACAATATAGGAATGGCCAGCAATCAAATCTAAGAGTTGATAACGGTTTTCATGTTTGGAATTTATTTATAACTTGGTTTTGGCATTAGCATTGTATCTGCGTTGTGAAATGGTGTTGGAGTACTGGTAACTAGGATCCAGGAATTATGGATTCCATAAAATTGCAGTGAGTACTCAAACAAATAGTTCATATAGTGTTTAAAATATTTAAAGAGACAGGAAATTTCTTTTCCTTCAACAATTTTACACAGCGGAAATGACTTTTACCAAGCTAACAGAGTTGCGAAAGTTTATATAGAGTTGCAGAATTTACTTAATCAATACCATACAGTTGATGAAATCAAATTATGAAGTTTTTCCTTTTAATACCGAGGGGCAAAGATTAAAATATAATAATAAAAAATTACTCACGGTGATTCCAAAATTATATCGTGACTAACCAAACTTTACACAGTAAAACTTGTAACTCGTTTTCAGGTAGCCCACCAAATACATTCATATAGAAGTTGCGGCTCCTTCACCGGTAAAACTATTGTTCTTACTGAGAATTACATTCACAAGGGTTGCGTAATTTACACACAGTAAAACCTGTAACTCGTTTTCACACAGCCCACCAAAATTCTCTCCACGATTTTCTCCTTCTTGTCTTTCCAAAATTACATCTGCCACATTACATAACACTTGAACTTACATGTAAAGTATAAACATATATATCTAAGACATTTAATTCGTGACACACAAAATTTAATACAATGGATGGGAAAATTTGACTTTCTGAATTTTACATAGTTTGCTTGAAGTAAACAACACTTGCGGATTAATTGTTTGCCCATACTCATTTACTAACCATGTATCCAATTTCTATTTGACTTTAATTATTTAACTCCGTTGCAAAATGGGTTATGTACTATGCTCAGAACTTTTCCTTTTCTGCAAACGCAATCTGCAACCTGCAAAACATTAATTGAGGTATGGTTGCCTATCAATAAATTAAACCTGGTGGTTGTGATTAATTTTCCAACACTCCCCCTTAATTGCAACTGTCACCACTGACCATTCCCAAACAATCTCTAAGATTAAAAAAAAAAAATCGCGTGCCAATGGCTTTGTGAAGATGTCTGCAAATTGTTCCTCTAACCTGCAATGTTGCAACATAATTTCACTATTGTTAACTAATTCTCTTATGAAATGATATTTAGCATCAATGTGTTTTTTCCTCTTGTAAAAAATAGAATTATTTGATAGTGTAATTGCAGAATTGTTATTAATACATAAAATTGTGGTTGCTCCATCTTTTTCATGACATAAATCCCGCAGCATCCTTCTCATCCAAACTACTTGACACGTTGTTGTTGTTGCAACGACATATTCAGCTTCTGTTGTTGACAATGACACTATCGTTTGCGTCTTGGAAGCTCATGAGACGGTTCCTGAACCCAAATGAAAAACATATCATGATGTGCTCTTTCTGTCATCAACACTTCCTGCCCAATCACTATCAGTGTAACCAACCAGCCTAAAATCATCAGTTGCGGAGTACAATATGTCATACTCCTTTGTCCCATTTAAATACTTTAAAATTATTTTCGTTGCTTGCCAATGTGTCTCCTTGGGTGTCTCCATGAAGCTCGACACCAAACTCATTGTATATAGTATGTCAGGCCTAGTTGCGGTCAAATACATTAGGCTACCTACCATGCTTTTGTATAATATCGGATTGACATTATTGCTGCAATATTCCTTGCTCAATTTTAACCCCATGATTGTTGGAGTTGGTGATGGTTTGTTATTTTTCATACTAAACCTCTCTAAAATGTCTCCGACGTACTTTTCTTGAGAGATAAAAATGCCATTTTTTTTTGTTTCACTTCTATGCCCAAAAAATATCTTAACAACCCCAAGTCAGTCATTTCAAACTCACTTTTCATGACTTCTTCGAAATCAACGATGAGGAAATCATTACTCCCTGTAAATATAAAATCATCTACATATAAAAAAACAATAAGAATCTTACCGTCACATTATTTGATGTAGAGAGTAGGTTCACTGTCACATTTTTCGAACCTAATTTCCATCAAGTAAGCATCTGTCCTGCTATACCATGCACGCGGTGCTTGCTTTAGCCCAATGAGAGCTTTCCGCAACCTACAGACCTTGTGTTTTTGGCCTTCTACCTCATAACCAAGAGGTTGCACAAAATACACCTCCTCTTTCAACACTCCATTCAAGAACGTTTATTTTTACATCTATTTGATAGACTTTCCAATTCTGTTGCGCGAAAATCGACAACACTGTATGCATGGTCTTCATCCTCGCGACTGGCACAAATGTTTCCGCATAGTCTCTTCCAAGTTGCTGCTTGTATCCTTCAATAACTAGCTTTGCTTTATGCCTTTCAATTTTGTCTTCAATGTTTATCTTGGTCTTATAGACCCACTTCACTCCAATGACTTCTTTACATTGAAAAAGGTCCACTAGTTCCCATGTGTCATTCTTTTCTATTGCTCCTATTTCTTCATTCATTGCCGCAACCCATTTCTCTTCCTTGACTGCATCCTCAAAATGTATTGGGTCATCTACATGACAAAATAATTAAAATAAATAATTTAGACCAATGCTACTATCAACTTCATCTTGCTGATAAATTTCATTTAAATTTCTGAATTTTGGTATTCTTATGCTTGTTGAAGATGGGCTTGGTGTTTCACTTGAAGTAGATGGACTTGCGAATCTTTGTGATGTGCTTGGAGAAGTACTTCCTTGGTTGCGCAACGCTATCCTATTATTTATTTTTGATGTCACATGTTGACTATTTTGTTGAGCTTGTGTAGGTGGAGGAGGACTCACTATTGAGGAATTACTTGTTGCGGTCAATTCCTCTTTGTATTCATGTGACATACATGTCCTCACATTGAATTTCTTCTCTAAACTTTCATCCCATGCTTCCTCTTTTATGAACTGAACATCTTTGTTGATTATTACCTTCTCGGTTGATGGATTGTAGAGATTTTATGCCTTGGATTCATCACTGTATCCAAAAAATATACATTTATACCCATTATTGTCCAACTTCTTCCTCAACTCATCTAGGACATGTGCATACGCTACACATCCAAACACTCTCATGTGAGTGACATATTGTTGTCTTCCACTCTATGCCTCTTTAGGAACTCTATTCATAACAATTTTGGTTGGACACCGATTAATAATATATGTTGCACAAGCGATAACTTCATCCCAATAATCATTTGGAAAATGCTTTTCCTTCAACATACTCCTTGCCATTTCCATGATGGTCCTATTCTTTCTTTTCGCGACACCATTTTTCTTAGGTGCATACCTTTTTGTAAACTTCTTGTGAATTCCATGCTCCCTGTAAAAACATAGGAAGTCACTTGAGATATATTCGCCACATCTATTATTACTCAACACCTTTATGTAGTGTCCACTTTGCTTCTCAACAAGATATTTGTAGTGGAAAAAGTGGTCAAACACTTCACTTTTCTATTTTAGGAAGTAGATCCATGTCTTCCTTGTGTAGTCATCTATGAAGGTCAAAATATAGTGGCTTCCACCAAATGATGGTGTTTGCATTGGTCCACACAGATTTGAGTGGCCAATCTCCAAAGGAACCTTTTCCCTTATTGACTTTCATGTAGGAAATTATTCTCTATGTTGTTTTCCAAAGATACATCCTTCACATAGGTTGTCTGGTTTTTCTATGAGTGGAAATCCCTTCACCATACATTTTCTATGAATAAAATTCAAACGTCCAAAGTTGAGATGACCAAATCTCAAATGCCATAACCAATTTTCATGTTTAATTTCTTCTTGAAAGTTTTCTTGTGTGATAGTTGCTACAACACCTTCTTCCTTCAAATCTGATCTTAGCTTGAGAGGAAACATTCTATTGTTTTTCATATGAACTTTTGCAATCATTTGTCTACTTGGAGGCTTATCCGAGATTGTGCACACATCATTCCATAAAAATACATTGTAGCCCTTTTGCATGATTTTTCCAATGCTTATGAGGTTATGTTTCAAACCAGGACAAAGTAAACATCCGAAATGAACTTATTCTCTCTCTTTTGTTAGAATGTCTACTCTTCCTTTTCCCGTGACCAAGACCTTGCTATCATTCTAATTCCTCATTGTTCCGCTCTTTCGGGCATTAAGGCAAAAACAATACACAAATACCTTCACAGTGCCCCTCTATCACACTTTCTAGACAAAAAAAAATATTACATATATGAAAAACGTAAACCTAATCAATTTTCGTTGCGGTTGTTGAACCTTGTACTTGGGTCATCAGACAACCCATTTCTTCATTAAAATTCCAGATATGTGCCATATACCAATACACATTAAAAACATGCAAAAACGCGTTCAACACTCAATAAGGCGAAACTCAAATTTTATAAAATCTGACTGAGTCCTCATCACGTCCAACTCTATTTTGCAGATCGACGATTGGCGATTTTAACACTTAACTGTGCAGAACCATCAATCAATCCAGTAACAAGGACTACGAATACTGGAAGAGGGCATGGGCCTCGTTTTAGTCGATCATCCAGCCACTTTCGATACTTTGGCTCTGGAACCAGAGGTGAAGCAAGATATTGTGGAAGACCACCAAAGATTCTCGAGGAGAGAGACGTACTACAAGCAAGTTGGGAGGGCATGGAAGAGGGGTTATTTGCTCTATGGCCCTCCTGGAACGGGCAAGTCCAGCATGATTGCAGCCATGGCTAACTTTATCGATTACAATATCTACTACTTGGAGCTCACCCAAGTGAAGAACAACATGGAACTAGGGAAGCTTCTCATCGCCACCACCAACAAATCGATAATCGTAATAGAAGATATGGACTATTCTCTTGATCTCTCGTACCGCAAGAAAAAGAAGAAGTCGTAGGCAGATGAGGAGAAGGAAAGAAAGCCCTCGGAGCCTGGTAAGCCCGATGAGAATGAAAACGAAGACAACAAAGTAACCATTTCAGGGGTTTTGAACTTCACAGATGGTTTGTGGCCGTGTTGCAGAAGCGAGAGATTTTTCATCTTCACCACCAACCACATCGACAGGCTCGACCCCGCGCTTCTCCGATCTAGTCACATGGATAAGCACATTCTCCTCTCATTCTGCACTTTCGGGGCATTCAAGATTCTTGCCCGCAATTATCTCTCCATTGCAGACCATGAGCTCTTTCCCGAGATCCAAGATTTAATGGAGGCGACTCAGATGACACTTGCGGATGTAACCGAATATCTCATGAAGAATACTGACCATCCCACCTCTTCCCTTCGAGACCTAATTCAATCTCTTCACGAGGCCAAATAAAGAATAGTTACTACCGCTTTGAAGGGCATAGCTGAAGAAACTGCTTCTGTGACAGAGGACCAAGTGTAATGTCAGCAAAGTAGGTGCGGTGCACACACCAATATTTTCTTAGAATTCGGAGATCTGGTAGACGTTATCAACAACAGAGCAAAATTCACCAGAAGATACTGAAATTTTCATTCCTATTACTACTTGAAGTTAAATTTATATTGTACTCCATTTTTCTCTGGTTCTACTTTCGACTGAATTGACTGAATTGCACTTTATGTATAATTTGGGATTAATTTATACACAGACCAACATCACAGGCCGAAAATTAATCCCAAATCATCCATAAATTGTAATCCTAGCCAAAATGCTCAGGATAATACTCGTGCAGGAAGGTTAATGGACTCCCATTTCATCTTTGGAGTCTCCAAAATGTTGGAACATGTAATTTCTACTTGTCTGTGGTTGTGACTCTCTATATAAGGAGTTTGTTCATATATCATAGGAAGTAGCTAGAACTATATATATTCTTAGTTTGGTGTGTGGTTGAGAGAATATCTCAACCATATTATTGTGCGTCTAAGATAGTTTTCCTATCTTGAGACTATACTTCATGTATATATGTGTGTAATTTCTTTGATTAATAATATAGTTTGTGTTATAAACGTGATCTATTCTTCTCGGTTGTCCTATCATGGTTAACGGGACCTTGAGTTCAACAACCTTACTTATTTTAAGCGATTTAGGAGAATTATTAGTTCCATAGAGCCGCCTAAAAATGTGACAGGATATGTATCTGCATTAATTTATTGTACTTTTTTCTTACCTGAGAATAAAGTTTTTTTTTAACCGAGTTAAATTGTGATTCCATTTAACTTTTGTATTTACCGTTAAAGATTCAACATTTATAGATATAAGATGAAATATAGAGTGGATATTGATAATTTATAAAAATTATTGACTGATTTAAAAATTATTAATATTTTAAAATTGTGTTGAAATTATCATTTTAAAATTATATTAATAATTACTATGTTTAAATTTTTATGATAATCAGTCTCAAACTCTCAAATGAACTTTGTTCATTTTTCAATAAAATAATATATAACATATCATATCCCAAAAGTATCATGTTTCGGGGATCACCATACCCGAATCCGATTCCTCAAATCCCCAAATCCTCGTATCAAGTGACTTAATAAATCACATAAACCAAAATTCAAAAAAATATATATACTTTCTAATTTTTTCAATATTGAAATTAATCCTTTCAAAAGTTTTAGAATTTGAAATCGAATTCAAATTTAGTAACTATGCAAACGACCACTATCGATAGAATTTCGTGTGGTAGAGGTTTTCTTTACATGAAGTTACCAAATTAAAATATTGAACCCAAAGTAAAATATTGGGCATACTTTGACCACCAAGTTCACATCCTTTCTCCATTCACACGTGAAATTCAAAAACAAGCATACTTCACGTGCATGTAAAATTAGATATGAGTCCACGGATAAGCGCACAAAAGGACAAACGAAAATAAATTGTGTATGTTAAGGAAATTTCGTGTGACAAACGAAACGAATTTAATGAAGTTTCAAACGAAAATAAATTGTGTATGTCAAGGAAATTTCGTGTGACAAACGAAACGAATTTAATGAAGTTTCAAGAATCTTTCACATTCCAAACAAAATAACAAGTTGCTCATTATGCAGCAAGCTACAATTAGATCGCTGTCCAAAGGAAATTTCCCTTTAAATTCTCGGCTCCTCCTTAAAATTTATTATATTGCAGTTTAATTTTTTATTTTTTATTTTCTAATTATGGTTTTTCATTAATTTTATTAAATTCAATAAAATTTTAAAAACATACATTTAAACTTAAAATTAACAGTATTTGTTGAAAATATATTTTAAATAATATAATTACAATTTCAATTTATATTTAAACCAAAAAAATATAAAAACAACTGAAGTACACAATTTATTATTTCATTTTAAAAACTACATTTTTTGGAAGGATGGGATGGAGGCAGTACTCGAAGACAATGGCTTGAAGGAATTATTTGAAAAAGATGTTCTTAAGCCAGATGCTACAGATGCAGCCAATCTTGATGCATGGCAAAAGAAAGTGGCAAAGGCGAGGAGGACCTCTTCGAGGGAGTAATTGACCACATTGTTTCAAGCCTCCATCAGAAAGCCACACCATATGCTATGTGAAAGGCTTTGACAGATCTATTCCAAAGCAGCAGCGACCATAGGAAATTGGCACTCAAAGATAAACTCAGGAAAATCAAGATGGAAAAGGGTGACACCATTCCAAAGTATATCACAAATTTTATCCAATGTCGGGATGAATTGGGGAGTGTGGGAATAACAGTCGTTGATGATGATTTAGTAGCTCTACTCTTCCCAGACTTCTTAAGAGTTGGCATTAATTATGAATACCGTCAATGAATGGGAAAAATTGCCGATTAAACGACCGTGGTCGGATCTGGTGCAGGAGGAGTTCAGGTGGAACACCAGAGATGGCTCTTCATCAAATCATGATGATGAAGAGGATTGTGCTTTGGCTACCAAGGCGAAGAAGGGGAAGGGGAAGATATTCCATTCTAAGTTCGATTCTAAAGGCAAGAAGCTAGACATATCCAAGGTGAAGTGTTTTCACTGTCACGAACATGGGCATTAACATGAGAATTTTTATGCTAACTATCCACAAAAGAAGAAAAACAAGAAGTATGATGGATCTCAGAATTGTGAGTCTTTGCCTTGCACTGTTTTGACTTCTCCTTGATTGCATCCATGGTGTCAAGTGCATTTGGATCGGTGTGGTATTTGGATGGTGGTGATTCCTTTCACATGACGGGAGATAAGGAACTTTTCAGTGACTTGGAGGAGAAATATCTCTAGATGCATATTGAGATGGCAAACGACGGATGGTACAGTGCTACCAATATTGGTACCATTACCTTTCAAAGGGATTCAAGTAAACCATTTCAATTAAAATATGTAATGCATGTACCAGGTCTGAAGAATAATTTGGTCCCAGTCGCAATGTTGGAGGACAGAGGCTATGACGTTGTTTTTAGTGATGGAAAAGCTTTCCCGAGACATAAAAAAATAGGTCAAGCTAAGAGGATAGGGATTCGAGTTAAGAATCTCTAAAAGCTAGAGGTAGATGGTTGCGCTGCCATGATGGGAAAGGAGGATAAAGTGGTGACCTGGGATGATGAAGAATTATGGCACAAGCGATTGGGTCGTCTTCATCATGGAGCCTTGAAAGTCATGCAACAAATTTCTATTGGACTTCCAATGAGAAAACTTGCTTAGTTAGATCAGTGCAAGGGTTGAACAATGGGGATTTATGTAATGTCCACCTTTCATGAGAAGGAGAACCGTGCTTCGAGGATCCTTGAGAGAGTTCACACAGACATGTGTGGACCATTCTCAGTTGCTTCAACAACAAAACATAATTACTATGTAATCTTTGTTGATGAATTTTCTCGTAAATGCTGGATCTTCTTCATGCAGAAGAAAGATCAAACATTCTCTAAGTTCTGTGAGTTTAAGGCATTGGTGGAGAAAGATTCGGGGAAGCAAATGAAGGCTCTTATGAGCGATAATGGTGGAGAATACATCTCTAATGAATTCAAGAACTTCTACAGCAAAGAAGAAATTCAAAGAGAACTCATAGTGCCTCATAACCCACAACAGAATGGGGTCGTAGAGAGGAAGAATAGAATGATCATGGGTGCAGCATGAGCGATGTTGCATGATCAGGGCCTACCAATGAATTTATGGGTGGAAGCATGCAACACTGCTGTTTATGTGAAAAATTGTTGTCCTCATATAGTACTTAGCATGAGTACACCTGAAGAGGCTTTCACTGGTAACAAACTTGATGTTTCTCACTTTAGGATTTTTGGCTCATCTGTTTATGTGCATGTGACCAAGGACGCCAGGAAGAAGATGGAACCGATTGCTGTAGTTGAGATTTTTGTGGAGTACACAGAAACACCCCATAATTATCGTGTGTATTTTCCAAACAACAAAATGAATGTTGTGCGACGGGATATAGAATTTGATGAGGGGAAAACCATGTGGTTGTCCCTTGAGAGGTAGTTGGACTTGCATGCAAAGGAGGAACTGTTGGTTCCAAAATATGAGTCTCAAGATGTGGATCAACCACATGATGAGGTTCATGGAGCGGAGGAAATCACTCATGTAGAGCCATCCATCAGAAATGGCAGAAGGCGCATCACGGAAGCTGATAGGCTGAGACTTGATGTTGCACAGAATGTAGGAGCCCCTACTTCACAGCACAGACAAAGACAGTCTCCTGACCGATTTACTGGATAAATGGCTCTCATGAGAAAATGTATTGTGACTGAACCATCTTCCTGTCAAGAAGTAGTGTAGCAGCCTACTTGGGTTGATGCAATGGTGGAGTATGACTCCATTGTTAAAAACAGTGCATGGGAAATTGTCCCAAGACCAGTTGACAAATCAGTGGTAGGTTTGAGATGGATCTACAAGGTAAAGAAAGTTGTTGATGGGAGTGTGGAGAAATACAAGGCCAGATTTTTGGCTCGAGGCTTCTCACAGATCGAGGGGATAGATTATGATGAGACCTTTGCACCCGTCGCAAGGTACTTTTCCATAAGGACCATCCTTGCACTCTCAGCACAGATGGGTTGGTGCATTCATCAGATGGATGTGAAAATTGTGTTTCTCAATGGGATCATTGAGGAAGAGGGATATATAGAGCATATTTAAGGTTTCAAGATCTTCAATAGCGAGTCGCATGTGTGCATGCTCAAAAGAGCATTGTATGGGCTGAGGCAAGCAACCCGTGCTTGGTACACTCGGATAAACAACTATTTAATCGGACTGGGCTTCACCAAAAGTGAAGCAGAGGCAAACCTGTACCAGATTGTGGTTGAGGGTAAGCTATTGATCATTTTTCTTTATGTTGATGATTTAATTTTGATTGGTGATGAGCATATGATACACTCATGCAAGGAGGATATTGCAAGGGAGTTCGAAATAAAGGATATGGGCCTCCTTAATTATTTCCTTGGATTGGAAATATGGCAGCGGGATGGTGAAAATTTTGTGTCTCAAGGAAAGTATTCAAAGGAGATACTGGGTGAGTTTAACATGGATAGCTGAAAACCTATGGATATTCCTCTTCTAGGAAACTTGAGGAAAGAGGATGCTACTTCTGGAGAGGTAGTGGATGCTACTATCTATCGACAGTTAGTGGGTTCACTAATGTATCTAGTGAACATGAGACAGGTCATTTTCTATGTGATTAGCCAGCTGAGTCAAACTATGATTAAGCCTACCAAGATCTTTTGGAAGGCAGGGAAGCATGTCCTAAGATACCTGAGGGGCACATCAGAGTATGGTCTATGGTACAGACTGACTCATGGAGTGAAGTTGCATGGCTTTATGGATGCAGATTAGATTGGTAGTCCATTGAACAAAAATAGCACATAAAGGGGGATATTCAGCATTGGATCTACAGGTGTTTCTTGGTACAGCATGAAGCTAAGATCCGTGGCACTCAGTTCAGCGAAAGCGGAATACATGGCAGCAAGTCAAGTTGTATGTGAGGCTATCTGGATGAGAAATATATTGGTTGATTCGTTTGGTTCTCAGATGGATCCGATAATGATTCATTATGATAATTAGAGTTTCATTAAACTCTTGATTAATCATGTGTTTCATGATAGGTCCAAACATATAGATATCTGGTACCATCATCTCAGAGATGGTGTGAATAGGAGAATCATGTTGCTTCAGTACATTCCCACGGAAGATCAAGATGCATATATTCTGACGAAGGTGCTCAGAAGGAGCAAATTTAAATACCATAGAGATAGGATCAAGGTGAAGGATAATCCCTTTCTTGTTTAGAGGGAGTGTTTAGATTCAACAAGAAATTTTTGACACCCATGATCCTAGTGAAAATTAAGCATCTACACTACGGTGGGGCCCATAAGCTATTTTTAAGTGCATGTATACTTTTATTATCCCTTATTTTAGATGGACATTAAAATGTAATATATTCTCAATGTGGACTTGAAATGGTTAACCGAAGTGGAAAAATCAGTTAGCTAAGTGAATTTTGAGTTAAAGTTTGGTTGGGGGGACATGCAAAGAAATTCTAGTTGTAACAGAGTAATTCTAGTTGTAAAATAGTTTGAAGTGCAGTGGTGCATGAGTTTGTGCAAGTTGTAAATAGTTAAACCCAGTTGTGCTAGTTGTAACTGAAGATACGCTAGTAATATATCAAGCGAATTAAATACTAATTAATTCACATGCAGTGATCTCACATGCAAATGAATATTTACTATTATTAGCTACATGCATGTCAGATCCAGTGGAGACCCAGTTGATTTCTAGGTGAAAGGGAATTTGACTATCAGTTGTGACATTATCCGCTTGCACACATGCAAGAAAACACACATTGGATGTGCCCATGATACTTTCGTAGTCAAGGCAGGCAGGATTGCATCAATTCAGGGATTGCGCAATGAAGGCAGGCTATCTGGAGACAGTAAATTGGCTAAGGGATTTGCCGATTTTTGTATGACAGTGTGAGACAATTAGCTGATGTACTGAGGGCTCTTGTGAGAAGAGTTTTTTATGTAATTGTTTCATGATCCGTGATATAATATACAATAGAAGATAGTGATTTTTTTAGCTATAAGCTTTCCCCGAGAAATTATCTATGTTGTGTGTGAATCATCTTTCTTCATGTTCATTTGATTAGCGATTGCATTTATAATTCCGCAAATATTTTTAGAAGTGATTTATTATTTAACTTTAGAACATTGTCAGATCAGGTGAATCCAAGATATACATGCATATTGTATAATTTATATAATAAGCTCTAAAATCCATTCATTGGGAGGCTCTCTTGAAGGAGAAGCATTTATTAAAATTCCAAAACCTTTCTAAAAGGTCTTCTCGCTTAAATGAGGCTTCGGTTCCGACAGTGATCAGGATTAATGCCGATCAAATCTCAGCGCTCCAATCATGGACTGTAGGTGTCTCTTCTCCAGTGGATTCAAATATAATATTACTTCCTTCTCCTTCCTAGTTCGGGATTTTTGTTGCTATTGCGCCCATTGTTGATCTTTCATCTTCATCAACTAGGAATGACTGCCCTTTCCTAAGCTCATCAAGCTCTGTGCAATATTCCTCAGTGGTCAATGAGTTCGATGTCTCCAGAGAAGCATTAAGGCCAAGGCAGACTGCATTTATGACTTTTGAATCCTCAATTGGTTACTATGATATAGATGGGCAGCTTGATAAGGTGGGATCTCCCCATCCAAGTTCGCAGCAGTCATATGTATCTATCCGAATGGATGAGAGCTCACTTATCAACGCAGATCTAGTTCCTGTTCCCGTCGGCTCTCCATTTCCGCCAGAGTTTTCGTTGAGTTCCGATGACTGTGGTAGAAGCTCAGTTTCTGGTGAGCCCATGTCCTCCACCACAGCGTTTATAATACAGGCATTTTATGAGTTTAGGTTTTGAGTCGCCATTTGATAGAGAATTTAATAAATCTAATAACCAAGGCAGCCCTAACATAGATTCTAGTAATAAAATTAAAATTAATATTGATAGTAATAAGACTTGTAGTGACAATATAATTAATTTGGATAGTAATGAGACTTATAAAAAATATCTTAACCTTGGTAACATTAATAATAAATATTTAATTATTAAAAAAGACTATGAAAACATTAAAAATTAAAGGCATAATAATAAGAAAAATAGCTTTAATGACAAGAATAATATTTATGAAAATATCAATAATATAGATAGAATTATTATGAATGATGAGATTAGGAATAATAATAAAAATAGCAATATTATTAACCATGATTATAACGTCAAAAATAACTATTTTATTAACAACAATGATAGTAATAATTTTGAATATGAAAGTAAACTTAATAATAAAAATAGTAATACCATTAATAAGATTAATAATATTAATAATAACTCTAGTAATAAAGTAGTCAATCTCTCTAGCTTCTCTTTTGACCCGTCTATTTATAGTCTCCATGAGAAAGGATTTAATTTTGCCTTAGCTCCTAGAAAAATCCCTATTCAAGATATTATTTGTGACATAGAATTTGGTATTAGGGACTTGCTAGATTCCTCCAAGGACATCTTTAGGCAAGATTGTGCAGTCATCTTAAAGAAAGCCAAGCCCCCCAAGAGTAATCTGAGTAAGCCTGAGTTTGAGGCTCTAAAATCCTTAAATAATAATAAGGATATTGTTGTTCTTAAGGTTGAAAAAGGAGGTGCAATTTTTTTTCTTAATAAATATGATTACAGGAGGAAAATTTTAGATCATTTGGAAAATAGTGGGAGCTACAAGAAAATTTCTAAAAATCCCTTAAAAAAGGTCTCGAGAGCAGCCATTGATGCCATTAAATCAAGCTGCAGCTCAGTAAGATCTATGAGTAAGAAGTTGATTGAAAGCAACCCTCTTACTCATAGAATCTATGGTCTTCCAAAAATCCATAAGGATGGTGCCCCCCTTCGGCCCATTGTTAACACCATAAGCAGTTTGAATTATCTTCTTGCCAAGTATTTAGCCCATAAGCCTAAGCCTCTCATAGGTTGTGCTAACTCCTTTGTTAAATATTCTTCCTCCTTCATTAATGAGTTAAAGGACGTTATAATGGATTTTGAGGATAGACTGGTCAGTTTTTATGTTGTTTCTCTTTACACCAATATCCCCATTAATTAGGCCATTGATGTCATTAATCGCATTACTTATCGAGATACAGCCCATTTAGTCGAGATCTTCTTAACCTCTACTTTCTTTAGTTTAGAAGGGGAATTCTATGAGCAAACATGTGGTGTTTCCATGGGTTCTCCCCTATCCCCAATTGTTGCTAATCTGTTTATGTAGGACTTTGAATCCAGGGCTCTTTCCTCAAATCTTTTCCAACCAAAGGTTTGGAAAAGGTTTGTAGATGATACTTGTGTCGTTTGGCCTCATGGCAAGGAAAAGTTAGATCTACTTTTCCTTCATCTTAATAGTCAATCTTGCTCCATAAAATTCACCATGGAATATGAGGTGGATGGTAGACTTCGTTTCCTCAATGTTCTTATCTCTAGAAATGACGATGGTTCTTTCTCCCATCAAGTTTTTTGAAAGAAAACTCATATTGAGAAATATCTTCACACTAGTTCTCACCATTTCTCTGCTAAAAAATTAGCCACTAGGGCATTGAGAATCTTTGATGAGTCTCACATTGAAGGATAAAATATCCATCTCCTGAATGTCTTTTGTAAAAATGGTTATAGTAGGTCGCAGGGCCTTAAATCTTAGGCTTAAAGTAGAAAAAGGTCCTTTAGTTAAAAAAAAAAAAAAATATCCTAGTGAATGGTCCTACAGTGTGCATCTTCCTTTCATTCAGGGAACCACTGATAGGATTGCTAGCATCCTTAAGAAACATAAAGTTTCTTCATCTTTCCAGCCCCTTAACACAATTCACAGCTCTCTCAAATCAGTTAAAGATCCGGTATGCCCTAGGGATGGGAAAGGTGTCTACATTATTCCTGGTTCTTGTGGGACACCTTACATTGGTGAAACTGTTTGGTCTACAAATCAAAGGATTTGTGAACATGCTCCTGACATTAAGCATGGAATATCTCACTCCTCCTCTCTAGCTAAGCATGTAGAAAATACTAACCATCATATTTGCAACGAAGAGGCTAAGGTCATTGCTAGGATTGATCATTTCCATCATCGTACGTTAAAGGAGTCCTTAGAGTTTGAAAAAAGACCCATTAATCTCAATAGAGATGAAGGCTGGAATATCAGCAGATGTTGGATCCCTGCCTTATATTCATAATTGTCTTTTGTTTCTGCCCTTCTTCTTGTTTATTAGTTTTTTAGGCTCGGTTTATGATTCTTTGTTGGTTGTTAGTTATCGTTTTCAATTTTTCCTTGGACCTCGTTCCACAAAAATAAATAAATAAAAATAAAATAAAATAAAAATATATATGATGATGATGATGGTAGTGGTGGTGGTGGTGGTGGTTACCGTCGTTGATATATATATATATATATACAATAAAAATTAGCGGTTATTAATTTATTTTAATTTTTGTAGTCAAACTAGCAGTTATCTTAACTTCTTGTTTAGCCATTTCTACATTTCTCACCTAGTCTTGATGATGAACCACAGTGATTGGTTCAAAAGACATAGATAATATTCTATTGCATATAATTATTATTAAAAAAATTCTAAAAAATTTATATAATAAATCACATAAATCAAAATTCAAAAAAAATTATACTTTCTAATTTTTTCAATATTGAACTTAATGCTATCAAATGTTTTCATATCTAATAGAATTTGAAATCGAATTCAAATTTAATAACCATGCAAATCGAATTCAAATTTAATAACTATGCAAACGACCACTATCGATAGAATTTCGTGTGGTTTCTTTACATGAAGTTACCAAATTAAAATATTGAACCCAAAGTAAAATATTGAGCATACTTTGACCAGCAAGTTGACCTCCTTTCTCCATTCACACATGAAATTCAAAAACAAGCATACTTCACGTGCATATAAAATTGGATATGAGTCAACGGATAAGCGCACAAAAGGACACAAACGAAAATAAATTGTGTGTCTGTCAAGGAAATTTCGTGTGACAAACGAAATGAATTTAATGAAGTTTCAAGAATCTTTCACATTCCAAACAAAATAAAATGGGAGGAAAATAACAAATTTCTCATTATGCAGCAAGCTACAATTAGATCGCTGTCCAAAGGATATTTCCCTTTAAATTCTCGGCTCCTCCTCAAAATTTATTATATTGGAGTTTAATTTTTTTTTTTCTTTTTAATTATGGTTTTGAATTAATTTTATTAAATTAAATAAAATTTTAAAAATATACATTTAAATTTAAAATTAACAATTATAGCTTATATTTAAAAAAAAAAAAAAACTATAAAAACAACTGAATTACACAATTTATTATTTCATTTTAAAAATTATGATTTTTAAAATATACATTTAAATTTAAAATTAACAATTATAGCTTATATTTAAAAAAAAAAACTATAAAAACAACTGAATTACACAATTTATTATTTCATTTTAAAAATTGTGATAATATCTCTTTGGTTCCAGTGAAAACCAAAAAGCGCGTTGGGTGGGAATTGCAACCCAATTTCACTGTTATGAGTCTTCTTATATACTTACTTATATGACAATAGCATAGTTGTTAGATGAGCGACGAAGTGGGCGAATTTGATTAGGCCTCTCTTTAAATAAACACGTGCACTTGTGAGAGTCACCCATAGTCAGAGTCAAGTTTAATATAACATTTGGTGCTGTAATCAAACTTAATAATTTATATGGCTATCATATTTGAAATTCATTTATAATTTGCATTGATTTTAGCTCTGTATTTGTGTGTTATTAAATGGTCTACAAATTTTGTGTTATAAAATGGTTTATTTTTAGTTGTGTATTTGTGTGTTATAAAATGATTTATAAATTTTAATGGGATTAATCATGATAAAAATGGTTTACAAATCTTGAGTTATAAAATGGTTTAGAAATTTTAGTAGGACTAAAAACAAAAACCACTATTCATTTTCAACTACATGAATATTTTATTTTCTAAAATATAAAAATAAAATTGTAAAAAAATCTTCATGAACAAAATCCATAAAGTCTAAAACAATGGCTATTCAACTTTTTTAATAAGGAAATATTAAACCAACATTCTTACATTGAAATGTAAATTCTACATGAGTTTTCCTTTTACCAAATAAAGCCAAGCCTCCCAAATGAGATTTAATCACTCATCTCTAATAGCTACCTCTCCCCTAGTATGTCCCCCTATCACCTAGATTTACTTGCAAAGTTTAACAAAATTTACTAAATATAATTATATTCCATTTACATGAAAAAAATTAATGAATAACTTTTTAATTAGTTGCAGATTATTAAAAAAACTAGACTAAAATAAATACTTTGATGCTTAAAATAAATTACTATAATATTGTTGCTTAATTGATAACAATAATATCCACATTAATTATACACACATTATTTTATATCGGAAAACATAAATAATAAAAAACCAACCAATAAATCTCTCACTAGGACAAAAAAGCCGTCACCACTCACATAGTAAAATATTCTTAAACCATTTTTGCATTATATGTGATTCACAATTTTAATATTATAAACTCACAAGACTATCGGCCCTAAAACTACAATTATTTATTTAACCATTTGACTCTTCAACGAATATAAGTATAACCTACATACCACGTCGTGGTAATTAACTAACCAATGAAAGAGATCCATGTTCGAAGAAGAAATTTCAATGCAGTTTCTTAGCTCCTTGCTCTTTTATATTCCACTCGAAGGCCGAGTTCGAGTTCATCCGATTAAGAGGCTCGAGTTACTTCACCTTTAGTATTTCTTTTGGGATGGTGGTTTCCTGGTTTCCTAAAAATGGAGATCTGGTCGAGTTTGGAGTCGATCATGCCTTCGCTGCTATTCATACAAATCATAGCCAAACAATACCTACCTCCAGAATTTTACGATATGTTTTCAAAATGGATGCACAGGGTTATAGGGATAGTGTCTTCTTACATCTCAGTTGTGATAGAGGAGAACGATGGCATAAAGGTGAGCGAAGTTTACGAGGCCGTGCAGACTTACCTGAGCGTAAGGTCGTCTTCGGCTGCAAAGAGATTAAAGGTGAAGAAGCCTCAGAATAAGAAGGAGTTTACCTTCAGCATGGACAGAAATGAGTAGATGGCAGATGAATATGAGGGTATCAAACTGTGGTGGGTCTTCCACAGCAGTGAGCGAAAGCAGTAGATCATGTTCCGTCGGAACTCTTCCGATGAGTGTTGGAATTTCTGAGAATTACTGAACAAATCAAGAGAGAATGATACTCTCCTTCTAACACAAAGAATAAAAAAAAATCTCTCACTGGTAGACAGAGGTTGCAAAAACAAATGCTTTCTTCTATTCCATAAAAAAAACTATTACAAAATTTAGATCTTCCTCCTTTGAGGGATTTCTCACAGACTTCTACAAGACGCAGTGCTAAAAAATAACTCTCTGTCTCACCAAAAATTCACACAAAACAGTGCTCTGCAAAAATTTGTTTTTATATTTTGGCCTTCGGGCTCACACACTGTTTTTTTTTTATACACTGCTGTGTGTAAAAAGAATACACACACACTTTAAATCTTCGGGCACTTTTATATTTATATGGCCACACACTTTTTAATTAAAAAAAAAAAAAAAAAACTTTGAACTATAGCTTCAAAACAAATGCGATGAATCGGATTTGAGAAACATTAAACCGTAATGCATTAAAAAATCACATCACACTTATGCATACGTCACGAAGGCTGGAAAATTATGCGATCGCAATTTCATTGGTTGGCACTAGGCCCCATCGGACCTCAACCAAACTATGAGCCGGATTTCATTGAAAAATCACATTACACTTTGCCCTGATGACGTCAGGCCCAAATGTGATGCGAAATTCTTTTAGGGCGCGGTTTGTAAACCTTTCGGGTCCGATTCTTGGTTGCTGAAATTGGCTCCAAAATAGTGCGATAAGACGCGATTGGACCACGTCTTCTACGAGCTGGCAGTGGCATGTGGGACCGACTCTTTGTTGATTGCGAAGAGATGTCAATGAGCACGATACCCTTATAATTCGATGGCGGTGGTGACGAGGCTATTGAGTTGGCAAGTGGGATCCACTTCCAACGTGGCCCATTTCAAAACAAACAAATTTTTTTTCCACGAATACAGAAACCCTGCTTTCAAAATAAAAGGACTGAAGACTCTGTTTTAAGCTTTGAATTTGACTCCTCAGCTAAAATAGCAAGCGGTTGTTGTTAAAAAAAAATGAAGACGAAAATGGAAAGCGGCTTTGTGACAGAAATTGCAGAAACACAATTAGAAAATGGCTGAGTACAAGGGAAGTTGAAATTAACATTTCAACACTGCCCCTTAAGTTCAACAGCTGGGTTATCTGTCATAACCATGCATTTCCTCAGATATTCAAAACTCTTTTGCCCCAATGGCTTTGTCAGTATATCTGCAAATTGCTCCTGAGTCCTGCAATGTTTTAAAATAATTTCTCCATTGTTCACTAGTTCCCTAATGTAGTGAAACTTAGCATCTATGTGCTTTTTCCTTTTGTGAAACACATAATTTTTAGACAATGCTATGGCTGAGCTATTGTCACAATAAATCACTGTGCCTTTTACCTGTTCTTGACATAAACTCCTCAACATCCTTCTCATCCACACTGCTTGACATGCTGCTGTTGTAGCTGCCACATATTTTTCCTCTGCTGTGGACAATGCTACAATAGGCTGTTTTTTAGAAGCCCATGAAATGGCTCTTGAACCCATGTGAAAAACATAACCAGAAGTACTTTTCCAGTCATCTACACTTCCATCCCAATCACTGTCAGTGTATCCAATTAATTTTGAATTTTCTGAAGTAGTATATAAAATTCCATACCTTTTAGTTCCTTTAACATACCTCAGAATTCTTTTTGCTGCTTGCCAATGTGCTTCTTTTGGTCTCTCCATAAATCTGGAAATTAAACTTACAACATGCATAATATTCGGCCTAGTTGCAGTCAAATACATGAGGCTGCCAACTATGCTCTTATACAAACTAGGATCAAAATCCTTGCTGCTGTCCTCTTTGCTGAGTTTCAATCCCATTACTGTGGGTGTAATTGCTGCCTTGCAATCCTGCATATTAAATCTTTCCAAAACTTCATTCACATACTTTTCTTGAGAAATAAAAATTTTATTTTCATTTTGCTTTACTTCTATTCCTAAGAAGTATTTCAGCAAACCCATATCAGTCATCTCAAATTCATCTTTCATGACCTTCTTAAAATTTTCAATGAGGTAATCATCATTACCTGTAAAGATCACATCATCAAGATATAAAACAACAATCAACATCTTACCATCTTTCTCCTTGATGTATAAGGTGGGTTCTCCCTCACATTTTTCAAACCCATTTTCCAGTAGATAGGAATCTATCCTACTGTACCATGCTCTTGGTGTTTGTTTCAGCTCATAAAGAGCTTTCTTCAATATGCAAACTTTGTGCACTTGGCCTTTCTTCTCATAGCCTAGAGGTTGTTCAACATAAACCTCTTCCATTAACACTCCATTTAGGAATGCTGATTTCACATCCATTCGATAAACATTCCACTTGTTTTGTGTCGCAATAGACAACACTTCTCTCACGGTTTCCATTATTGCAATCGACGTGAAAGTTTCCTCATAATCTCTCCCATGTCGCTGGTTATAACCTTTGACAAAAAGTTTGGCCTTGTGCCTTTCAATTTTACCTTCAGCATTACTTTTGGTCTTGTAGACCCATTTAACTCCAATGACTTCCTTACCTTTTGGGAGTTCATGGCAAATCCCATGTTTTATTTTTTTCTATCGCATTAATTTCTTCATCCATAGCTTCTATCCATTTCCTATCTTTTATAGCTTCTTCAAAATGAATAGGATCATCAACATGACAATATAAAACAAATAAAGAGTTCATACCTTCATTTGCTACCTCTTGCTCATAAATGTCATTTAAATTTCTGAATCCCGTTCCCCTTTCATTTGGTGTACATGTGCTTGAAGTAGCATTCAAATCAGCTCCTTGTGGTGTGCTTGGAGAAGCGCTCTCATTACTTCTCAAGGGTGTTCTTACTCCAACTTGTAGTGTCCCTTGTGTTGTTGGAGGCAGTGGTGCTAATGATGCATGTATTTCAGCCATATCATCCTCATTTTCATCATGAGACAAACAGTTCTTTACATTGACTGTTTTCTCAATGCTTCCATCCCAAACTTCTTCTTCAATGAACTGAATATGTCTGCTCACAATACATTTCTTGGTGGATGGGTTATACAACCTGTAAGCTTTGGATTCCTCACTGTATCCAATAAAAATACATTTCTCCCCCTTGCTGTCCAACTTCTTTCTTAGCTAATCTGGAATGTGTGAATAAGCCACACAACCAAAAATTTTCATGTGGGGACTCCTTGTTTTATCCCACTCCATGCTTCTTCCGGAACTTTATTCATTACTGCTTTTGTTGGGCATCTATTTAGTACATATGCTGCACAACATACAACTTCAGCCCAATAATCATTTGGCAATTGTTTTGCCTTTAGCATACTCCTTACCATATCCATGATTGTCCTATTTTTTCTTTCGGCAACTCAATTTTGCCGCGGAGTGTACCTTGCTGTAAATTGCTTATGTATGCCATTTTCTCTGCAAAAACGTAGAAATTCTTTAGAGATATACTCACCTCCTCTATCAGTCCTAAGGACTTTGATATGCTGCCCACTTTGGTTCTCAACAAGTGATTTGAAATTGTAGATTTTTTCAAACACTTCACTTTTATTTTTCAAAAAATAAACCTAAGTTTTTCTTGTAAAATCATCAATAAAAGTTAACATATAGTGGTTGCTTGCAAGTGATGGTGTTTGCATTGGTCCACATAAATCTGAGTGGACAATTTTTAAGGGTGCTTTTGCCCTTATGCTTTTCCCTGATGGAAAACTTTCTCTGTGTTGTTTACCCAAGATATAACCTTCCAAATGTCAAGTTCCATAACCAATTCTCATCTTTTGCTTCACTTTGGAAAGCCTCTTGTGTCACTGCTGCCATTTCTTCTCCATTCTTCAAATCTGCCCTCATCCTGAGAGGGAACATTCTGTTCCTTGTCATCCTTATTTCAGCAATACATTGTTTTCTTGGAAGTTTATCCATGATGGTGCATACATCATCTTCAAAGAAAACATTGTAGCCCTTCTGAATGAGCTGCCCTATGCTTAACAAATTACATTTCATACCTATACATAATATACATCAGATATGCTCTTCTTTTCTCCCTTCTTTGTCAAGACATTTACTATGCCTTTTCCTGTGACAGAAATATTACTATATGTTCCTAATGTGAATTGAGACTTTACATTTTCATTTAACATAGAAAACATAGCAATGTTTCTTGTCATATGGTTGTTACATCCTGAATCTGGAAACCATAAATCTTCACGTTTTTCCTCAGCCATATTACATGCTAAAAACAATTTATCCTGGCTGATATTTTCTCTAGTGAAATTTGCATCGGGTCTATTACCCATATCATTTTTCTTCTTCCTACATTCATTTTCATAATGCCCATATTTTTTACAATAATGACACTGGACATTGGATTTGTCATAGCTTTATCCATGAGCATGTTGTTTTCCACTTTGCTGGCTGCTACTTTGGCCTTGGTTCTGATTTTGATTGCTACCCATTCCTTGAGAATTTTCTGGGCTACTTCTTCCTCCTCTGTTTTGGCTTCTGCCTCTTCCTTTCTTGTTTCCTCTGCCTTGACCTCTTCCTCTTCCAAATGACATTTGGGTCTTGAGGGCATGCTCCAAGGATGACTTTTCATTTCTACCCAATCTCTGTTCATGTGTCATCAATGATGCATGAAGCTCATCAACTGAAAAGTTTGAGAGATCCTTTGTCTCTTCTATGGTGGTGACTATAACATCAAACCTTGAGAGTAAGCTCCTCAAAACGTTCTCCACAATCCTTATTTCTTCAAGTGTCTCTCCATGAGACCTTATCAATGTGACCATTCCAATGACATGTGTGAAGAATGATTCTATGCTATCAGACTCCTTCATGCAGAGAGTCTCAAAATCTCTCGTTAGCAATAGTAGTTTTGTTGTCTTCACTTTCTCCATGCCTTGATAAGCTGTCTTGAGAGTTTCCCATGTTTCTTTGGATTTCTTAGCTGCTGCTATGCTTGGAAACACACTCTCATGTACTGCTTGATAGAGATAGAAGAGCGCTTTAGAGTCCTTCTTCGTATTTCTCTTCAACATGTCCTTCTCTGCCTGTGTTAAGGCATTAAACTCATTTTCATCTACTGGTTCTTCAAAACCATCCTCAACAAGTTCCCATAAGTCTTGAGAGGCAAACAAGGCTCTCATAGTGATTACCCAATAATCATAGTTCTTCCCATTAAACTGTGGGAGCTGAGCATTACCAATACTCATGCTTGTGCTAGCCCCTGCCATGCTTAGCACTCTGAACTATGCTTTAAATCTTGACTGTGATTTTTTTAAAATAAACTGATTGTCTTCAAACAGTAACACAAATTATGTTTTGAGAAATACCTTGGATTTTAGCTGAGCCTTCACAATGCTAAAGAAACTGCTGCAAAAAAAATCCTCCCTTTAGCTTCTTTGACACCTTCAAAGAGCTTGGACTAGCTCTGATACTATGTTGGAATTTCTGAGAATTCTTGAACAAATAGAGAGAGAATGATACTCTCCTTCTAACACAGAGAATAAAAAAAAAATTCTCACTGGTAGACAGAGGTTTCAAAAACAAATGCTTTCTTCTATTCCATAAAAAAAAACTATTACAAAATTTAGATCTTCCTCCTCTGAGGGATTTCTCACAGACTGCTACAAGACGCAGTGCTAAAAACTAACTGTCTGTTTCCCCAAAAATTCGTACAAAATAGTGCTCCGCAAAACTCTGTTTTTGTATTTTGGCCTTCGGGCTCACACACTGTTTTCTTTTATACACTGTTGTGTGTAAAAGGAATACACACACACTTTAAATCTTCGGGCACTTTTATATTTATATGGCCGAGCACTTTTTAATTAAAAATAAATAAATTGAACTATAGCTTTAAAACAAATGCGATGAACCGGATTTGAGAAACATTAAATCGTAATGCATTTAAAAATCGCATCACACTTCTGCATACATCACGAAGGCTGGAAAATTATGCGATCGCAATTTCATTGGTTAGTGCTGGGCCCCATCAGACCTCAACCAAAATATGAGCCAGATTTCATTGAAAAATCGCATTACACTTTGTCCTGATGACATCAGGCCCAAATGTGATGCGAAATTATTTTAGGGCGCGGTTAATAAACCTTTCGGGTCAAATTATTAGTTGCTGACGTTGGCTCCAAAATAGTGTGATAAGACGCGATTGGACCACGTCTTCTGCGAGTTGGCGGTGGCATGTGGGACCGACTCTTTGTTGATTGCGAAGAGCTGTCAACGAGCGCGATGCCCTTCTAATTCGCTGGCGGTGGTGACGAGGCTATTGAGTTGGCAAGTGGAATCCATGTTGAATTCTTAGTTGAACTGACAGGGGGGGGGAGTGAATTAGTTCAATACATACATGAGCTTTTTAAATTTTCATCAACTTATTTACAGCTTACTTTTGTATTCAACCTTAGTATATGAACAGTCTTAATATGTTGCAGCAAGTATTAAATTAATGTGACATTAAACTTATTATGAGGGCAGTAAACATTAAGCAGATTTGATAAATCATCTCAGCACACAGGCAACACAGATAGAGACAACAAATATAAGTGGAAACCCATAAAGGGAGAAAACCACATCTTATTATTGTTGTGATGCAAAGGCAAGCTCCAACTCCCTCTCACCACTGTTTTTCTGCAGGCACCAACCTACAGGAGGCTCCAACCTCAATTCTTCAAGCTACAACTTGCAAGGAAGCTCCAACTCCCTTCAATTTTCTGCAGGCACCAACCTACAAGAGGCTCCAACCTCAGTCAGCTACAACTGACAGCTATCAAGCTTCAACTTGATAGGGAAGCTCCAACTTCCTCAACTTATCACAAGAAATGTTTGCTAATTTACCTCAGATATCAGCTCTGTTCAGTAGCATCTCTTTCTGCTCCTCTCTTCCTTTTCTTCTCTACCTCAATATTATATGCTTTTTCTTCTCTATACTTACTCTCTCATTATTATTTTTTTACTTATGCATATAAAATTATATATATAGAGTTCCTCACATGACTGTTTGTATTCCACAAGGAATTTTGAGTGAACAGCCATGACTCTTTGACTTTTGTCTTCTCATTCCTTTGTCCAACTCATTTAAAATTATAACAATATGTAAAAATTTCAATATTACAGTGGGAGTTTTGTTCTCCTACTGGAGACTTGCCAATGCATCACAAACAATAAAAAAATAATTACAATATTTACATTCACATTGTCAGTTACACACTTCAATTTCACTCAGCTCCTTTTCTGGATTTTGGCTTTACTGGATTTGTCTTTTCTGATGTTGTTGAGTGACTGTTCTATATACATTGGTTCACCTCTGTGTCTATTCATTTTTTTTCCCTGTACCATTTTTCAGTCGCTGTCTCTCTCTCTTTCGTTCTTGCAGGCTTTCTCCTTCATTGCAGTTGTATAGTTACTGTACATATAACTCTCTCTTAATATAACTATTGTGCAATTTATCATTCCACTGCTGAACTGGAAATTTCAATAAACATATCTGGATACACTAGAACCGTGCGGAAGCTTTGATAGTTTCTCATTCATCTATGGTTATGCAACCATATTATAAACGTAATATACCCATATATTATACATTTTTTTTTTACGAGTGTTTCGAAATGCTGCATAGTATCCTTGAATTTGGCTTAAACCCCGACGCATCAACTTTATATATATATGAACTTAGATATACTCTTACAGGCTCATGAATTCCTCGTAAAATATATTCCCCACTTCAATTGTTACAAACATTAACGCGCCGCTGACTTATATTAAAACCCAGTAGTAATATATATCCATCTAACCTTAGTCGAACAGTCCCAATCAATATAATTTAGCTTGGGGCCCACATATATAATCAACGACCCAATCACATAATCGCACCGTACCGTGGTTATCCTTTGCGCACCTTCCTCATATGGCCACCATCTGATGGCTCCCCTCTAGATCGACGGCGCTCAACAATATCGCGCGGCTTCCTTGGTCGAACATTAACGTGCGATGGCGCACAGTGATGGCGGTTTTGCAGATTCGTTCAGGGACGTGTGTCTTTCGTTGTATGGAATCGCTCCCAATCTCTTGAATACCGCTTGCCTATCGAAGGTGGTGCGATGAAAACCACCGGTTCACTCTAAACCGCATCCATTGTTCCTCCTTCGTGGTTCCGCCCCTCTACTCCAGTTTCCGTCGTCACTGTTCACACCTCGTGGTTCGTCTCCTTCACTCAAGGTTCCACGTCCTTCCGTGATTCGGTTACTAACTCCAACCCGTTTCTCTGCGTTATAACGTCAGTTCATCTAGCCACAATGTTGTTATATAGTTCCGATGGAATCCTTTACGTTCAGGTTCCGCCTTCCGACCTCCACACAACACAATGCCATTTTGTCTTCAATTCTGCTATGATATATAGTATATCATCCTTCCATTGCATGTTCGGGTTTCTTCCCTGTTACATTTCCGCTTCTAACTGCACATTCAAGTTCTTGATTCCGCAGGCTAATCACTGTACTACGGTCCATCGCAATTATAATCTTCGCTGCATTCAAAACCATCATATCTCCGCAACCATTAATTCCTCCAATTTATTCACTGAATCTTTAATTTCGAACCCTTGCCACAGGGTTTATTCAAGAACTGTTTATAAACCTTGATCGACTCACATATGTGATCTGTGCATAGCTAATTGCACACCACAACACCTGCTAAAGAGCCATACAGTTTCTCACTAAAATCAAAGCTCCTTCTCATAGGATTTAGGTCAACATTATCCATGTCATACTGAAAGAAATCCTTTTAGATACATAGCTGAAATTTCTTGTCTATTCTACTGTCATATGTCTCATGCTGCCTTTGTTCCTTCTATGTTGCCTCTGCCTCCTCTCTGCTGCCTCTGTTCTCTGCTACTTTTCTTTTCTCTTTTCCTAGTTACTGTTTCAGATGCTCTTCCTTTGCCAATTCCTTTGCCATCAATGAAAACATTTCCAACAGTCTCTCCCTTTGGCATTGATGGCAATGCTCTTCCTTTGTTTGCCTTATAGAAGCCCCTTTTTGCTTTTCCTCCCCCTTTGACATCAATGGCAAAGGGTTGCTCATTTCCTAGTTTTGTTTCTGCATTTCCTCTTTCTGAGATCTTCTGAATTTGTACCCTGCTGCTCCCATCTTTGGATTAAATCTAAAATTATGACCTATAGCCTTTTCTTTAACTCTTTTATGCGGGGTGTATTCTTTCCATAATCCTTTGACCCTGAGGACCTGTTTCATGCTTTCCTTGCTGGCTGATCTCCCCCTGGAATGATATTTTCATTTCTGTTCTCCCCCTGAAACTGTGCTTTTTCATTATATCAGAGAGTAGCATCTACAGATACTACCCCTAGTCTATCTCTCAAATATTCAAATGGTTCTCTAGCAAGAGGTTTGGTAAATATATTTGCTGTTTGTTCTTTTGTTGGCACATACTCCAGCTTTACTATCTTCTGAGCCACTTGTTCTCGAATAAAATGATACTTGATTGGGATATGCTTAGTTTTTGAGTGAAGCACAAGATTTTTAGATATACTTATAGCACTTGTATTATCACATTTGATTGAGATAGGTTCATCAATGCTTACCTTCATGTCTTGGAGGGTTTACTTCATCCACATGACTTGTGTACAACATGCTGCTGCTGCTATATATTCTTCTTCTGCTATAGACAGAGAGATAGATGTTTGTTTCTTGCTTAACCACGCCACCAGACTTTCTCCTAGATAGAATGCACCTCCACTTGTAATTTTGCTATCATCCACACAACTGGCCCAATCTGCATCTGTGTATGCTATCAAAGTGAAGTTTTTGCCTTTAGGATACCAAAGCCCATATAGTGATGTTCCTTGTAGATATCTGAATATTCTTTTTACTGCAAGAAGGTGATTTTGTTTAGGTGCTGCTTGATATCTAGCCACTAGTCCTACTGCTAGCATGATGTCCGGTCTTGATGCTGTCAGATACAATAGACTTCCTATCATGGATCTGTAGAGTTTTTGATCTATATCAGCAGATCCATCATCAGCAAACAGCTTACATCCCGTGATCATGGGAGTTGACACAGGTTTCCAGTCCTCCATTTTGAACTTTTTCAACATTTCTTTTAAGTATTTTTCCTATGAGATGAATGTACCTGCGTTCTTTTGCTGAATTTGAAGTCCTAAGTAGAAACTGAGCTCTTCAATCACAGACATCTCAAACTCTTTTTTCATCTCATCAACAAATCCTTTTGCTAGTTCTTCTCCATTGCTTCCAAACATAATGTCATCAACATATACTACAACAATCAAGAGTTCATTTTCATGGGATTTTATGTACAGATTGCTGTCTACTCCTCCTCTCTTAAAGCCTTGTTTTTGCAAATATTTATCCAGTCTTGAGTACCAAGCATGAGGAGCCTGTTTTAGTCCATATAGAGCCTTCTTCAGTCTGCACACATTGTCTTCTTTGTCTGTTAAAGAGAAACCTTCTGGTTGTTCCATGTAGACTTCTTCTTCCAGATATCCATTCAGAAATGCAGATTTCACATCCATTTGTTATATCTTGAAGTCTTGGTGGCATGCAAAGGCCAAAAACATTATGATGGCTTCCATTCTGGCTGTCCTTTCTCATTCATTTTATTCTTGAATACCCATTTTGAGCCAATGATATTTTTCTCAATTGGTCTATGAACTAGTTCCCAAGTATTGTTCTTCTCAATTTGGTCCAATTCTTCATTCATTGCCTTTACCCAATACTTGTCCTTACCGGATTCTTCAAATCTCTTTGGCTCTATCTGTGATAACATGGCTATGTATACCTCTTCTGTTTGTTCTGTTAGTTGCCTTCTTGTCTGGACCCCTGCTTTCTTGTCTCCTATGATCTGATCTTCAGGATGATTCTTCTGAGTGTATCTTGAGGGGGCTTTCGAGCTCAGCTCTGCATCTTCTGTTGTCTTGATTGTTTCATCATTATTCTGTTTTTCTTCTTCATGGTTGTCTGATGGACTGCAGCAGTCTGTATCTCTTGTATTGTTTGGACGTTCTTCATCAAATTTCACATCAATAATTTCAACTATTTTTCGAAGAGTCTTGTTGTAGCACCTGTACCCTTTACTTTTGGAAGCATATCCTAGAAAAATCCCTTCATCTGCTCTTGCATCAAATTTCCCAAGATTTTCATCATTATTCTTTATATAACACTTGCTTCCAAAAATTCTAAAATGTTTGATTGAAGCTGGTTTTCCATGCCATAGTTCATAGGGAGTCTTGTCACTACTTGGCCTTAAGTGAGCTTTATTAAGGATGTGCACTGTTGTGTGTACCGCTTCTGCCCAGAAGGTTTGAGGAATATTATTCTCTTGCATCATAGCTCTGGCAATTTTTTGAACAGATCTGTTTTGTCTCTCTGCTACTCCATTCTGCTGAGGTGTCCCTGCAATAGTAAATTGTTGTTTTATGCCATATTCATTGCATACATCTGCAAAGTCATAATCTATGAATTCACCTCCTCTGTCCGATCTGATGCATTTTAACTTGCATCTTGTCTGATTTTTTTCTAATGCTTTGAATATTTTGAATTTGTCCAGAGCTTTCGATTTATTCTTGAGAAAAACAACCCATGTCATTCTGGAGAAATCATCTATTATCAGCATAAAGTAGGATTCTCCACTTGGTGTTTTAGTTCTTGTAGGTCCACACAGATCCATGTGCACAAGCTGGAGTGGTCTTCTTGTTGATAACTCATCTTTGGCCTTAAAGGATGTGCGGGTCGGTTTACCCAATTGACAAGATTTGCATACGGTATTAGAAGGCCTTTTTATTTCTGGCATGTCTCTGACCGCTTTCTTCTTGCTCAGTCTGATGATATGATCGAAGCTGAAATGTTCCAATCTCCTATGCCATAACCATGACTCCTCAAGTTTGCTAAGATGGCATGCTTCATCTTCCTCTTTCACAATGTAAACATTGCTCTCTGTTCGAACACCTTTGAGCAGAGTCTTACCTGTGGTGCTTGATCTGACTTCACAGTCTTGTGCTCTAAAAATAACTTCGAAGCCTTTATCACACATTTGAATGACACTCAGCAAATTTGCCTTCAGCCCATCTACAAATAGTACATCTTGGGCCTTACCTTTGCCATTATCTAAGCTGATTGAGCCCTTTCCCTTGATTTTTCCTGATTTATCATTGCCAAAAGTAACATTACCAGTTTTCTTTTCATCAAAATTTATAATTTTTCTCCTGTCTCCAGTCATATGTTTTGAGTAGCCATTGTCTACATACCATTGGCTTTTCAGATCTTGAGCAGTTAGAGCCAGGTCACACTTATTCTCCTTCTTTTTCCACTGGAGGCATCATTTTGTTTGGTATCTTTTGTGAGATGATGAATCACATCCTTTCAGAGGACATTTGGAAGGCATATGTCCAACTTGATTGCATATACAACATTTGATCATAGTTTTTGCAGAGTTGTGAGTATGAAAAAAATTTCCTTTGATTCATAAACCTCCTTGAGGTGTTGAACATCAATATTTGTCCATACTTTCTACATTCAATAATTTTATGGCCAAATTCCTTACAATAAAAACAATAACCATAGAAATTATTTGCATACCTGATGTAAGGTTGTTTTCTCCATTTGTTTGTTTGAGACAGTCTCTTCACTGTTTGCATCTTTTGCTGGTTTAAATTCCTCCTCCTTGCATGACAATATCCAACAATGTGTCCCTGCTTGTGGCAGACATAACAAGTGGCATTCTTCATAGGAGGGAAGAATCTCCTTTGATGGCTTTCAAATTTGACATACTCAGGGGCATATAAATCTTTTCTTGTTGTTTGAGTATTTCTTTCATTCTTTTATATTAAAGGATTTTTCTGGGTTCTGTCTCCTTCCTTACAAGTTTCTTCTTTTGTAGGCACTATTTGAGCTGCTGCACCATCCTTCTTTGCTTTTACAAAAATAATCTCTCTATTTTCATTTTCTTTGTTTTTACTTAATTCTCCTTCATAGCCTATTCCAGTTTTTATCATAGGCGATCTTTGAGCAACCAGAATTTCATTCAACCTACTAGAGCTTGTTGTTTGAGAAAAGTTTATAACCAATTTCCTTTGAGAATTTTCTAATTTCTTCCTGAGACATACTACTTCTTCTTCCAACTTTTCTTGTTCCTGAGTTTTTTTCTTTGATTTGCTTAAGTCACATGTCCTCTATCTTCTTGGCTTCTTCAAGCTCTATCTCTAGCTACATCAAGACTTCTGAATTATTTTCTTCTTGTACAAACTTGAGGAGAATGTCCTTTTGTTTTTTGCATTTCAGCTTGAGTCTATCAATCTCTTCCAGAGCACTTCTTAGCTTCCCCTCAAGGTCGACTTCACCTTATTCTTCTTCATCTTCTAGCAAGAGACCTTCAATTTCTTCTATGGCCATCAATAAGAATTCAGAGGTTCCTTCTTCACTTGAAGGTTCATCTGAGTCTTCAGATGCACTGCTGTCTTGTTGAGCATAGAAGGATTTTCTGTTGAACTTCTTTCCTTTCTGCCAGTTTTTTGATGTATTTTTCTCTGTTTCTTGAGCCTGATTCCTTACTTTCTTGTGAGGACACTTAGCAGCATAGTGTCCCACTCTTCCACATTTAAAGCATTTGAAAGGAAGTTTACCTTTGTATTTACCTGAGCCTCTATCCAATTTCTTGACAAAATTTGCCTCTTCTTCATCCGAGCAAGAGCATACATCTTCCTCTTCTTCTTTCTTCTTTTCTGTTTCAAAGGCTGCCTCTCTCGTACTTGGCTTCTTCTGTGGGAGCCTCATCTCGTATGTTGTTAAATTTCCAAGTAGCTGGTTCAATTGGAGACACCTTGGGATTAAACCTGGATGGAAGAGATCTTAGAATCTTTGCACAATTATACTTTCTGGCATGGTTTCTCCAAGAGCTTTCATATTGTTAACAATTTCTGCAACTTTTAGGAAGAAACTGTCAATGTCTTCATCATCATTGATTTTTAATTTCTCAAATTGGGCTCTATAGACTTGAAGTTTGGCAGTCTTTACTTTCTTGTCTCCTTCATGGATGTTCTCCAGAGTATCCCACATCTCTTTGGAAGTGTCTTTGTGCATTACTTTGATAAACTCTGCTTCACACAGTCCATTCAAGATGGCATTCATGGCTTTTGCGTTAGCTACAAAATCTTGTTTGGATTCTTTCTCTGAGTCAGTTTCCTTTGGGGCATATCCTAATTCCACAGCACCCCACACTTCTATTCCTAGAGACATTATGTATGTCCTCATCCTCATTTTCCAGAAGGCATAATTTGCACCTGTAAAGAAAGGGGATTTATTGGTTGAGCATCCTTCTTTACTAGCCATCCTAGAATCTCCTTTTAGTTGTTAAACTGGTACAAAGGAACTGGCTCTGATACCAATTGTTGAATTCTTAGTTCAAATGAGAGGGGGGGGGGAGTGAATCAGTTCAATACATACACGAGCTTTTTAAATTTTCATCAACTTATTTACAACTTACTTTTGTATTCGACCTTAGTATATGAACAGTCTTAATATGTTGCAGCAAGTATTAAATTAATGTGACATTAAAATTATTATGAGGGCAGTAAACATTAAGCAGATTTGATAAATCATCTCAGCACACAGGCAACACAGATAGAGACAACAGATATAAGTGGAAACCCATAAAGGGAGAAAACCAGATCTTATTATTGTTGTGATGCAAAGGCAAGCTCCAACTCCCTCTCACCACTGTTTTTTTGCAGGCACCAACCTACAGGAGACTCCAACCTCAATTCTGCAAGCTACAACTTGCAAGGAAGCTCCAACTCCCTTCAATTTTCTGTAGGCACCAACCTACATGAGGCTCCAACCTCAGTCAGCTACAACTGACAGCTATCAAGCTTCAACTTGATAGGGAAGCTCCAACTTCCTCAACTTATCACAAGTAATGTTTGCTGATTTACCTTAGATATCAGCTCTGTTCAGTAGCATCTCTTTCTGCTCCTCTCTTCCTTATCTTCTCTGCCTCAATATTCTATGCTTTTTCTTCTCTATACTTACTCTCTCATTTTTTTTTTTCACTTATGCATATAAAATTATATATATAGAGTTCCTCACATGACTGTTTGTATTCCACAAGGAATTTGGAGTGAACAGCCATAACTCTTTGACTTATGTGTTCTCATTCCTTTGTCCAACTCATTTAAAATTATAACAATCTGTAAAAATTTCAATATTACAGTGGGAGTTTTGTTTTCCTACTGGAGACTTGCCAATGCATCACAAAAAATAAAAAAATAATTACAATATTTACATTCCCATTGTTAGTTACACACTTCAATTTCACTCAACTCCTTTTTTGGGTTTTGGCTTTACTGGATTTGTCTTTTCTGCTGTTGTTGAGTGACTGTTCTGTATACTTTGGTTCACCTCTGTGTCTATTCATTTTTTTTCCCTGTACCATTTTTCAGTCGTTGTATCTCTCTCTTTTGTTCTTGCAAGCTTTCTCCTTCATTGCAGTTGTATACCTGCTGTACATATAACTGTCTCTTAATATAACTGTTGTGCAATTTATCATTCTACTGCTAAACTGGCAATTTCAATAAATATATCTGGATACTCTAGAACTGTGCGGAAGCTTTGATAGTTTCTCATTCATCTATGGTTATGCAACCATATTCTAAGCGTAATATACCCATATATTATACATTTTTTTTTACGAGTGTTTCGAAATGCTGCATAGTATCCTTGACTTTGGCTTAAACCCCGACGCATCAACTTTATATATATATGAACTTAGATATACTCTTACAAGCTCATGATTTCCTCATAAAATATATTCCCCACTTCAATTGTTACAAACATTAACGCGCCGCTGACTTATATCAAAACCCAGCAGTAATATATATCCATCTAACCTTAGTCGAACAATCCCAATCAATATAATTTAGCCTGGGGCCTACATATATAATCAACGACCCAATCACATACTTGCACCGTACCGTGGTTATCCTTCGCGCACCTTCCTCATACGGCCACCGTCCGATGGCTCCCCTCCAGATCGACGGTGCTCAACAATATCGCGCGGCTTCCTTGGTCGCACATTAACGTGCGATGGCGCGCAGTGATGGCGGTTTTTCAGATTCATTCAGGGATGTGTGTCACTCGTTGTATGGAATCACTCCCAATCTCTTGAATACCGCTTGCCCGTCGAAGGTGGTGTGATGAAAACCATCGGTTCGCTCTAAACCGCGTCCATTGTTCCTCCTTCGTGGTTCCACCCCTCTACTCCAAGTTCCATCGTCACTGTTCACACCTCATGGTTCCTCTCCTTCGCTCAAGGTTCCATGTCCTTCCGTGATCCGGTTACTAACGCCAGCCCGTTTCTCTGCATTATAACGTCAGTTCATCTAGCCGCAATGTTGTTATATAGTTCTGATGGAATCCTTTACGTTCAGGTTCCGCCTTCCGACCTCGATGCAACAGAATGCCATTCTGTTTTCAATTCTGCTATGATATATAGTATATCATCCTTCCATTGCATGTTCAGGGTTCTTCCCTATCACAGTTCCGCTTCTAATTGCACATTCAAGTTCTTGATTCCACAAGATAATCACTGTACTACGGTCCATTGCAATTATAATCTTTGCTACATTCAAAACCATCATATCTCCGCAACCATTAATTCCCCCAATTTATACGCAGAATATTTAATTTTGAACCCTTGCCACAGGGTTTATTCAAGAACTGTTTATAAACCCTGATTAACTCACATATGTGATCTGTGCATAGGTAATTGCACACCACAACACCTGTTAAAGAGCCATACAGTTTCTCACTAAAATCAAAGCTCCTTCTCATAGGATTTAGGTCAACATTATCCATGTCATACTGAAACAAATCCTTTTAGATACATAGCTGAAATTTGTTATCTATTCTACTGTCATCTGTCTCCTGCTGCCTTTGTTCCTTCTATGTTGCCTATGTCTCCTCTCTGCTACCTCTATTCTCTGCTACTTTGCTTTTCTCTTTTCCTAGTTACTGTTTCAGATGCTCCTCCTTTGCCAATTCCTTTGCCATCAATGACAACATTTCCAACAATCCACTTCCAACGTGGCCCATTTCAAAAGAAACAAAAAAATTTGCCGTGAATACAGAAACCCTGCTTTCAAAATAAAAGGACTGAAGACTCTATTTTAAACTTTGAATTTGACTCCTCAAATAAAATAGCAAGCGGCTACTGTTAAAAAAAATGAAGACGAAAATGGAAAGCGGCTCTATGACAGAAATTGCAGAAACACAATTAGAAAGCGGCTGAGTACAAGGGAAGTTGAAATTAACATTTCAACAATGAGAAACACTCTTACGAATTGACGTTTCACAAGAAACACAAACAAAAGATATTTGATCACTATCTTCTCCATATCATGGCTGAAGCTAAAGCGCTGGAGATTAGAAGTCGCTACAGAAAGATTTACATCAATCAATCCAATTCAAGGGACTATGAATACTGGAAGAGGGCGTGGACGCCCGTTGTATTCGATCATCCAGCCACTTCGATACTCTGTCTCTGGAATCAGAGGTGACGCAGGATATTGTGGAAGATCTCCAAAGATTCTCTAGGAGAGATACGTACTACAGGCAAGTTGGGCGGGTGTGGAAGAGGGGTTATTTTCTCTATGGCCCTCCTAGAACGGGCAAGTCCAGCATGATTGCAGCCATGGCTAACTTTCTCGATTACGATATCTACGACCTGGAGCTCACCCAAGTGAAGAAAAACACGGAACTAAGGAAGCTTCTCATCGCCACCACCAACAAATCGATAATCATGATAGAAGATATCGATTGTTCTCTCGATCTCTCGGACCGCAAGAAAAAGAAGAAGCCACGGGAAGATGAGGAGAAGGACAAAAAGCCGTCAGAGCCCGATGAGGATGAAATCGAAGATAGCAAAGTAACCCTTTTGGGGGTTTTGAACTTCACAAACGGTTTGTGGTCGTGTTGCGGAAGCGAGAGATTGTTCATCTTCACCACCAACCACATCGACAGACTCGACCCCACGCTTCTCCAGTCTGGTCACATGGATAAACACATTCTCCTCTCATTCTGCACTTTCGGGACATTCAAGATTCTTGCTCGCAATTATCTCTCCATTGCAGACCATGAACTCTTTCCCGAGATCCAAGATTTAATGGAGGCGGCTCAGATGACACCTGTGGATGTAACCGAATATCTCATGAAGAAGGCTGACCATCCCACCTTTTCCCTCCGAGACCTAATTCAAGCTCTTCGCAAGGCCAAAGAAAGAATAGCTATTGCCACTTTGAAGGGCATAGCTAAAGAAACTACTTCTGCGACAGAGGACCAAGTGTAATGTTAGCAAAGTAGGCGCACACACCAATATTTGCTTAGAATTCGGAGATCCAGTAGAGGTTCTCAATAGCAAGGCAGAATTCATAAGTAGATACTTTAAAATTTCATTCCTATTACTACTTGAAGTTAAATTTATATTGTACCTTGTTTTTCTTTAGTTCTACTTTCGACTGAATTGAATGAATTGCAATTTATGTATGATTTGGGATTAATCTATACACAGACCAACATCGCGGTCCGAAAATTAATCCCAAATCATCCATAAATTGTAATTTATATTTGTTTGTGGTTGTGACTCTCTATATAAGGAGTTTGTTCATATATCATCGGAAGTAGCTAGAACTATATATATTCTTAGTTTGGTATGTGGTTGATAGAATATCTCAACCATATTATTGTGCGTCTAAGATAGTTTTCCTATCTTGAGACTATACGTCATGTATATATGTGTGTAATCTCTTTGATTAATAATATAGTTTGCGTTATAAACGTGATTTATTCTTTCCAGTTATCATGGTTAACGGGACCTTGAGTTCAAGAACCTTACTTCTTTTAAGCGAGTTAGGAGAATTATTAATTTCGTAGAGCTGCCTAAAGATGTAACAGGATATGTATCTGCATTAATTTATTGTACTTTTTTCTTACCTAGGAATAATTTTTTTTTTTTTAACCCAGTTAAATTGTGATTCCATTTAAATTTTGTATTTACCGTTAAAAATTCAACATTTATAGATATAATATGAAATATAAAGTGGATATTGATAATTTATAAAAATTATTGATGGATTTAAAAATGATTAATATTTTAAAATTGTATTGAAATTATCATTTTAAAATTATATTAAAAAATATTATGTTTACATTTTTATGATAATCAGCCTCAAACTCTCAAATGAGCTTTGTTCAATTTTTTCCCACTCATCTTTTTCTCCCGAATCTTATACTCTTGAAAATTATAATATTTTATGGATTGATTTTTTCGTAAATAAATATAAAATGATTTTTTCTTAAGTTATAACACAATATGTACGGAGTGTATGTGATAATGTTTTGTTCTCTTTTCTATTAAGTTATAATTTTTACGATGGAAATGTTCGGATCTCGGGGATAAGGTTCTAAGAGTAAACAACTCCTAGATAACGTTGATTTTAGTGAAGCTCTTGTTATATTATAAATTATAAATATAACCAAATTACGACTTGTCAAATTATAAGTATATCCAACTTGTTAACTGTTCAACATTATCTGAACATTGTAGTAATAAATTTAGAAAAATATCAAAATTTTGTCATCCATAATTTTACTCATATGCGCACCTTAATTTCTTTACACTGTAAAACTTGAAACCCCTTTAGAAGTGGAACGATCCTAATTTCGAGTATGGAAAATTGAAAAGTGGAATCGAGCTAAATATGATAAAGCGTTTCCGACCGTAATTTGCTAAATGTGAAAACAGTTGAACATTTGTTATGGAATTTGTGACGGGGAAAAACAGCAATGAAAATCGGTAGTTGCAGAGCTCTACGAGCTCTACTTTAAAGACAGTGGTTTCTTCTACTTTCACCAAAGAGTGGTAGATATTTTATCAAAATTAAGGAAAAATAAAGGATATTGTTTAATATTATACGTATTTGCCTTGTTGACACTTTTAACGAGTTATGTTGTCATTGGTATCTCATATTTTGAATCGTTACAAGGATCCTCTAAACATGTTAAAAAAAGCCGAGTTTAATGAATTAGAGATAAGGGAGTCTATACTGATTTCACCTTGAAAGAAAAGGATATTATTCTCTAAAATATTAATAAATATTATTCAAATTATCTATTTTTTAAATTAATTTAATCTTAAATTGAGTAGAAAATTATCTTTAAAAAAATTAGAATTTCATTTCCCAATAAGTGTGAAGTGTTTAGAAGAAGGGTGCGGGGTTGTTGTAGGGGTGGTGGGATGCATTTGCTCCACTTATTAGATTGGTTGGCGAGCATGGCATCCCATTTATGGGGAGTTTTAATAGTACAGGTTCAGGATGTCAGTGATAGAATATGTCATAAGTTATGATTGAAATGGATAGTGGTGGCCGCCGATCTATTTTTTCTTAAACTTTCAATACATTTTCTCTCTTTAAAATATAATGCATGTAAGAGAAGTTTTTTTCTTTATAAATACAAGTAAAATAAAAAGCATATTTGACTCATAAGTTTCGCAATTATTTCCCATTCACGCGTGAACATCAAAAACATGATAGACATGATAGGTGTATTAAAACGTAAAAGAAAAAAAATTACAAGTGACTCGTCAAACAAGATATTGGATCGCATGAATTGAATCTAAATAAAAATTAAATGACTTCCAATCTCACCCTCTTCATGTTTGATTTTGGTGATATTTTAAAATCGATTAGATATAATTGAGGTAATGGGATCAAGAGAATAAGAATCAGAAAGCGACTTGGTTTATTTAATTCCAAAATACTTTCCTAAAGCTATAATCAAATTAAATTAAATTAAGCACGTTGATACTGTCGTCCAATGAAATTCAATAGCCGGCGCAAATTCCTCAAAATACCATCACGGTTTTTTTCTCAAAATCGATATTATATCTTTCCTTCCGCCCAAAGAATTTTCCAATCTCACACTCTTCATACAGTTATTCATTTTTATTTCGACGGTTGATTTTGCTGATATTTTAAAATCGATTAGATATAATTGAGGTAATGGGATCAAGAGAATAAGATTTGCAAAGCGACTTGGTTTATTTAATTCCAAAATACTTTCCTAAATCTATAATCAAATCAAATTAAATTAAGCACGTTGATACTGCGGTCCAATGAAATTCAATTTTCGTTTTTTCCTATATGGGGAAGATTTATCATATTCCTGAAAAATGATATTATATTTTTCCTTCGTCCCAAAGAAAAAACACATTCGTTTGAAATTAGAATCCATTCACAGAGTTTTCTTTCCACATGGAGTTTCTGAGTCCATAGCATGCTGATTGTGACATGAATGATGGCGAAGTGTGCCAGTCCTCCAAAGTTTGGTCTTCCAATTAAAGAAACTCTTTCTAATGGACGTTTATGCGTCAACAACATGCTGATAGTAACATCAACCACCAAGTGGGCCTTGTCCAATGTATACTTTGAATTGCTCATCCGATTTAAAAAATCCATGCCCCTTTAAAAGTCGGGCATAGAGTGAAGTTAACATAGCAATAGCAGCCATCAAACCTAAGAGTTGCTAAAGGTTTTCATGTTTGGAATTTCTTTATAACTTGACTTTTTAAGTGTGTTGTGAAATAGTCCATACAGTTCAGTGGGGCCTAACAACAACATGTCATCCCATCAAGGGTCCTTCTTGGTAAGTAGTAATGAAAACATGAAAACGAAATTCTTGTCCAGTAAGAAATTTCCATGTAAATTCTTCGCTCTTTCAGAGTCTTATGGAGGCGCATAAAATAGCCAGGCCAAGATCATCTGAGTAAGAGGCTCATGGGTTTCTTGTTTTCATGAAAATGGAAGTCTGGTCGAATTTGGGGTCGATCATGGCTTCCGTGATATTCATATGGACCATGGCTAAGGAATACCTGCCACCAGAATTCTACGATTTGTTTTCAAAGTGGACGCACAGGCTCATAGGGCTAGTGTCTCCTTACATCTCAGTTATTATAGAGGAGAACGATGGGATGAAGGTAAGCAAAGTTTACGAGGCAATCCAGACTTACCTGAGCGTAAGGTCGTCTTCGGCCGCAAAGAGATTAAAGCTGAAGAAGCCGAAGAATAACAAGGAGTTTACCTTTAGTATGGATAGAAACGAGCAGATTGCAGATGAGGATGAGGGGATCAATGTGTGGTGGGTGTTCCACAATAGAGAGTCGAAATAGACGGTCTTATTCTCTTGGGACTCCAACACCGAGGAGAAACGCTATTACGAGTTAACATTCAACAAGAAACACAAGAAAAAGATATTGATGAGTATCTTCCTCACGTCATGGAAGAAGCGAAAACAGTGGAGATTAGAAGCCGGTACCGAAAGATTCACACCAATAAATCCGATTCCAAGGACTATGTATTCCGGAACAGGGTGTGGATGCCCGTTGTGTTCGATCATCCTTCGACCTTCGAAACTTTGGCTCTGGAACTAGAGGTGAAGCAAGAGATAGTGGAAGACGTCAAGCGATTCTCGAGAGGAGAGAAGTATTACAGACAAGTTGGGCGGGCGTGGAAGCGGGGTTATTTGCTCTACGGCCCCCGTGGAAGGGGCTGTTGAAAATATTAAAGTCACCTGCCAGCCTTGGGCAGGAAGAAAAGAGTACACAAAGGCAGCAGCAATAGAGATTGAGTGCGCAGCACTGTGTAATTAAGAGGAATGGAGAATGTAAGGATGAATTAAATGTGATGGGCCGCAGCCACAAATTACAGAGGAGGATTAATTTGGATTATGGCGGAAGTTACTTTTGCAGGAGGAATGAGGATTTCCCGTAGTTCTGAACTACGAAGGAGCAGAACAAATTAAACCAGTCGTTTCGGGCTTTAAAGCCCTCAACAACCAGAATGGAGAAATTGATTTAAAACAGGCGGAAGTCCTTTTGTTTTTGAATTGGCGGACAAGTGGTCCCCACCACTTTTGTGCCAATCAGAATCGCAAGTTTTTTTTTTTTCTTTTCTTTCTTCTTTTGAAGGAGTGTCTTGTTGATGAGGAGTCGTGATGCGATGCGATCGCAATCACAAATCGCAATCGCAATATGTGTTATCTCAATATTCCAAATGTCTTGTGAATGTGGTGGGGGTTCCGCCGTCGACGTGTGTATAAAACATACGGCCAAACATGACCATAATCTCCCCCACCATAGCAGCGGAGGCCCTTGTGTCCACTTGACCACGTGGTGATGACTTATTGGAATCGCAGGTTTCAAATCTCAATGGTTCAATCGACGGAGTTTTGTTATGTGCCCCGATCACATTACCAAAGGGCGGACCCGACGGCATTATGTGAAGGAGCTTATATATTGCATCGCGTCCGGATTCCAATCGCAATCGGAAGATCGGAGGTTTGTTGTTTGGTCGCGCGTGTGTTTAAAGCGTGGACCCGACGCCACTTATATGGCAGATTTAATATCAAGCCAGCGTGTTCGTTGTATAATCGCAATCGCATTACTTCATCGGATGCTTGTGATGTGATCTAATCGCAGTCGCAACATCGCACTTCACCAAGTCGCAAGTTTTGTTTGTCACCACCAATTTGCCAATTGCCGATTGCTGACTGCGAAGTGGTCCCCACTCGTACGTCGTGCATTTCATATTTTTAAGTTCTGCAAAGGTTTTTCCTTGTATTTGGTTTATTTTCGTTGTTTTAAGTTTTTATAAGGAGATGTAATATGTCGTATATATTTATAAAAAAAACCCGTGCACGAGTAGTGATGTATTATCGTGAGCTTTGTTGGTTATGCTGACATGTGAAAAAATACAGTAGGTGTTGGTTTTACGAGACGGTATTTTGTTGAACGTTGAATGCTTTCTTGTGCCTTCAAATACTTGTGATCCTCGTTCATAATTATCCTTGTCTTGAGAAGATACGCCATGGGTTTTGAAAGGAAAATAAGTTTTTAGTGTGAAAACTCTTGTCTCATCAAAATTTTAAATTTCTCTTGTGTTTGAAGAAATATATATATTTGGAATTCTCAATGTGCCCAACATAGTATCGAACATATTTAGGCTCTTTGAATATTGAAAGAAATTTGAAAAGACAGAAAGACTTGTTGAAGTGTTATCCAGTAGGGTAGCTCAACAGGAAGTCGAAAAGATCAGGTATTTCTCAAAGATAACAGAGTTGTTGTTTTGTTTGAAAAGAGTTTGTTCTTTTAGAGAAGGAAAGACATTTTGTTTAAGTTCAAAATCTAGTTTAAGAGCAATGGCTGGACCAAGTACAAGAATGAACATTGGAAATGTTCAACTTCCACAATTTAATGGAAAGAACTATGATTATTAAGCAATTACCATGAGAGCCCTATTTGTCTCACAAGACTTATGGCAGTTTGTAGAAGATGGTTTTGTTGAACCAGCTGATGAGCAGGCTTTTAATGCCTTAACTCAAGCAGAGAAGGATTTATTGAAGAACAATAGAAAGAAGGATGCTAAGGCCCTCTTCTATTTGTATCAGGCAGTAAATGAGAGTGTGTTTCCAAGGATAGCAGCAGCTAAGAGATCCAAGGAGGCATGGGAAACTTTGAAAGTAGCCTATCAAGGCATGGAGAAAGTTAAGACAACAAAACTTCAGTTGCTGAGAAGAGATTTTGAAACTCTTTGCATGAAAGATTCAGATAATGTAGACACGTTCTTTACACATGTGATTGGGATTGTACATCAAATAAGATCCCAAGGAGAAACTCTTGAAGAAAGAAGAATTGTGGAGAAACTTTTGAGATGCTTACCCTCAAAGTTTGATGTTATTGTTACCACCATAGAAGAGACCAAAGATCTCTCACAGTTCACGGTAGATGAACTTCATGCTTCACTGATAACTCATGAATAGAGATTGAGCAGAGATGAAAACTCATCTCTTGAGCATGTCTTCAAGACCCATATGCCTTCAGGAAGAGGAAGAGGTCAAGGCAAAGGAAGAGGAAGAGGCAGAAGCCAAAACAGAGGTGAAAGAACAACCCTTCACATTCACATGGAAGGAGCAACAGTCAAAGCCAGAGCCACAACCAATGCAATAGCCAGCAAGGTGGACATCAACACCAACATGCTCATGGACAAAGGTATGAAAAATCCAATGTCCAATGTCATTATTGTAAGAAATATGGGCACTATGCCAATGAATGTATAAAGAAGCAAAATGACATGAAAAACAAGCAGAATGATAATGTAGCAAAAGAAGAAAAGAACCCAAGTAATGTGTTGTTAGCTTGTAATGTAGCACAAGATAAAGGAGATGATGTTTTGTTCTTAGATTCAGGATGTAGTAATCACATGAATGGGAACATAGCAATGTTTTCCAATCTAGATGAAGATGTTAAATCTGAAGTAACCACAGGGACTGATACTAAAATCTCTGTCAAAGGGAAAGGAAGAGTTACAATTCGAGTAAGAAATGGTGAGATTTTTTTTTTTTAAAGATGTGTATTATGTTCCATGTTTGAAGTGTAATCTTTTGAGCGTTGGGCATCTCATAGACAAAGGTTATAATGTAGTATTCAAAGATGATGTGTGCACAATAAAAGATATTCCTCCAAGCAAGAAAATTATTGCTGAAATTCAAATGACCAGCAATAGAATGTTTCCTCTCAAGCTCAACACTGACTTGAAGGGAAAAGGAAAGAGCATAGCAGCTGTAACACAAGAAGCCTTCCAGAAGGAAGAAAAAGATGAAAATTGGTTATGGCACCTGAGATTTGGACATCTCAATTTCGGAGGATTAAATTTGCTGCACAGAAAAGGAATGGTAAGAGGTTTTCCATTGGTTGAGAAGCCTGACAACCTATGTGAAGGCTGCATCTTGGGAAAGCAACACAGAGAAAATTTTCCTTCAGGGAAAAGCATAGGGCGAAAGCACCTTTGGAGATAATCCACTCAGATTTGTGTGGGCCGATGCAAACAGCATCTGCTTCGGGCAACAATTACATGCTGACCTTCATAGATGATTTCACAAGAAAAGTGTGGGTTTATTTTCTGAAATATAAGAGTGAAGTCTTTCAAAAAAATTTCCACTTTAAAGCTCTTGTAGAGAAACAGAGCGGGCAACATATTAAAGTTCTCAGAACCGATAGAGGAGGAGAATACATATCAAAGGAGTTTCTGCGTTTTTGCAGAGAGAACGGCATACACAAGCAATTTACTACAAGATACACACCGCAACAGAATGGAGTTGGTGAAAGGAAGAATCGAACCATAATGGAAATGGTGAGAAGCATGCTAAAGGCAAAGCACTTTCCGAATGAGTATTGGGTAGAAGCCACAAACTGTGCTGCGTACATTTTAAATAGATAAAAAGAGATATCAACGACTTAGAAATGAGCCACTTCAAGGGGGAAACCTCCAATACATTACATAAATGAAAAATTCTTTGATGATACAATTCAAAAAACCTCCTTTCTATATATAGGAGTCCATGGGGCCATAATGTAATCCTAGTGGGCCACAATGTAATCCTAGCCGACCTAACAATAATAATTTAAGGGCACAATAATAACAAAATGGGGGTTACAAGGGTACAATAATAACAATAAAGGGTTTACACTAACAATAATAAGGGACTATACTAGTGATATAGGGACTGTGGATGCCTCTGCTTCTGTGATGAACAAAGTTCCAGAAGAAGCGTGGAGTGGCAGAAAACAGGGTGTCACCCACATGAGAGTTTTTGGATGTGTTGCATATGTACACATTCTAGACAAGTTGAGAAAGAAGTTGGATAGTAAGGGGGAGAAGTGCTTTTTCCTTGGATATTCTGAAGATTCCAAAGGATACAGATTCTATAACCCATCCACAAAGAAGTTTGTGATAAGCAGAGATGTGCAATTTATTGAAGAGGAAGCGTGGGATGGAAGTATTGAGAAAACAGTCAATGTTAAAAGCTGTTTGTCTCATGATGAAGATGAAGGAAATGTGGTTGAAATTAACAACCCATCCACTGCACAACCTCCAGCAATGCAAGGACAGCAGGGGACGCCTCAAGCGGCAGCAAGAACACCCTTGAGAAGAAGCGGCAGTGGTTCACCGAGCACACCACACGGAGCAGAATTCAGTGCTTCTTCAAGCACGACTACACTAAGTGAAAGTGGAACAAGATTCAGAAGTATTAGAGAAATTTATGAGCAGGGAGCAGCGAATGAAGGTATGAATTCCTTATTTGCGTTGTATTTTCAAGTTGATGATCCTATTCATTTTGAAGATGCTATTAAAGATAGAAAATGGATAGAAGCTATGGACGAAGAAATTAAAGCCATAGAGAAGAACAAAATATGGGAGTTGGTTGATCTGCCAGAAGGTAAAGAATTCATTGGTGTAAAATGGGTCTATAAGACCAAAAGCAATGCTGAGGGAAAAATAGAAAGACACAAGGCTAGACTTGTTGTCAAAGGATATAAGCAGAAGCAAGGGATTGACTATGAAGAAACTTTTGCACCAGTTGCAAGAATGGAGACAGTAAGAGCAGTGCTATCAATAGCAGCACAAAACAAATGGAAAGTATACCAGATGGATGTAAAATCTGCATTTTTAAATGGAGTTTAATGGAAGAGGTATATGTGGAACAGCCTCTTGGATATGAGAAGAAAGGCCAATACCATAAGGTCTGCAAATTGAAGAAAGCTCTTTATGGGCTGAAACAAGCACCAAGAGCATGGTACAGTAGGATAGATTCCTATCTACTGGAAAATGGATTTGAAAAGTGTGAGGGAGAACCCACTCTCTATATCAAAGAAAAGGATGGTAAGATACTCATTGTTGTTTTATATGTTGATGATCTAATTTTTACAGGTAATGATGATTACCTTGTTGAGAATTTTAAAATAGTCATGAAAGATGAATTTGAAATGACTGATATGTGTTTTTCGAGATACTTCTTAGGAATAGAAGTAGAAAAAAATGAAAAAGGGATTTTTATATCTCAAGCAAAGTATGTGAATCAAGTTTTGGAGAGATTTAATATGCAGGAGTGCAAAGCTTCAATTACTCCACAGTAATGGGATTGAAGTTGAGTAAATATGACAACATCAAGGATGTTGATCCAAGCTTGTATAAAAGCATAGTTGGTAGCCTCATGTATTTGACTGCAACTAAACTGAATGTTATATCTGTTAAACGCCTAATTTCGATTTGTAGATAAAGAGGCACATTGGTAGGCGGCAAAATGATGCAGATACGATTAAAGGAACTAAAAGATTTGGCATTTTATATACTACTTCAGAAAATTTAGAATTAGTTGGATACACTGACAGTGATTGGGATGGAAGTGTAGATTATCATAAGAACACTTCCGGTTATGTTTTTCATATGGGTTCGAGAGCAGAGGCCTCTTGTGACTTCTAAGAAACGGTGATTGTAACGTATCTACTATGACGAGTATGTGGCGATTCTACAATGACGTGTCAAGCAATTTGGATGAGAAGAATGTTAAGAAGTTTATGCCAATAACAGGTAAAAGGGATAGTGATTTATTGTGACAATAGCTCAGCTATTGCATTGTCAAAGAATTCAATATTTCATAAAAGAACAAAGCACATAGATACAAAATTTCATTATATTAGAGAATTGGTAAACAATGGTGAAATTTTTTTACAACATTGTAAAACAGAGAAGCAATATGCAGATATTTTAACTAAACCATTAGGGCAGAAGACCTTTGAATTTTTAAGAAAATGCTTGGGTATGCTTGATAACCCAGCAACTGACTTTAAGGGGGAGTGTTGAAAGTATTAAAGTCACCTGCCAGCCTTGGGCAGGAAGAAACAAGTACAAAGGCAACAACAGTAGAGATTGAGTGCGCAACACTCTGTATTGAAGAGGAATGGATAAATCCGTAAAGATGAAGTTAATTGTGATGGGCCGCAGCCACAATAGCAGAGTAGAAATTGAATTCGTGATGGGCAGAGCCATTTTTGTCTACGGAGGAGCAGACTTAATAAAAACCAGTCATTTCGGGCTTTAAAGCTCTCAACAACTAAAATTGTTCAAATAGGCGGAAGTCCTTTTATTTCTGAATTGGCGGACAAGTGGTCCCCACCATTTATATGCCAATCGCAAATCGCAATGTATATGAATCACAAACCAAGTGTCTTATTAATATGGAGAGTTCCGCAAGTGGAACGGTTGTACACAATACAACCAAAACTTTATGTTATAAATCGCCCCTACAACAGCCGAGGCCCGTGGGTCCACTTGACCATGTGGCGATGACTTATTGGAATCGCAGGTTTCAAATCGCAATGGTTCAATCGACGGAGTTTTGTTATGTGCCCCGATCACATTACCAAAGGACGGACCCGACGACATTATGTGACGGAGCTTATATATTGCATCGCGTCCGGATTCCAATCGCAATCGAAAGATCAGAGGTTTGTTGTTTGGTCGCGTGTCTGTTTAAAGCGTGGACCCGATGCCATTTATATGGTGGATTTAATATCGAACCAGCGCGTCCGTTGTATAATCGCAATCGCAATGTTTCATCGGATGTTTGCGATGCGATCTAATCACAATCGCAACATCACACTTCACCAAGTTGCAAGTTTTGTTTGTCACCACCAATTTGCTGATTGCCGACTGCGAAGTGGTCCCCACTCTTACGTCGTGCATTTCATATTTTTAAGTTCTGCAAAGGTTTTTCCATGTATTTGGTTTATTTTCGCTGTTTTAAGTTTTTATATAGTTTTCATGTAATATATGTCCGACATATATATAAAAGAAAAAAAAGGCCCGTGAGCCAGAGTAGTGATGTATTGTAATTGTTTTGTTTTGGTTCGCACAGCAATGCGAAAGAAATACACAACAATGTTGGTTTACAGGGACAGAGAGTGTTGTTTTGTTAGACAGTGAATGCTTTCTTGTGCACTGCGTCTGTAGCAGTCACCATTCATAAGTTATCCCTCTGTGCTGAGGAAGATCTGTAACAGTTTTTGAAAGGAATAGAATTTTTTTTTAGTGTGAAAACTCTGTCTCCTATCAAAATTTTAAATTTCTCTGTGTTTAGAAGAGAGGAGCTTACTCTCTCCATTTGGAATTCTCAATATTCCAACACGGGCAAGTCCAGTTTGATTGCCTCCATGGCTAACTTTCTCGAGTACGACATCTACGACCTGGAGCTCACCCAAGTGAAGAACAACACGGAACTCCGAAAGCTTCTCATCTCCACCACTAATAAATCCATCATCGTAATAGAAGATTTCGACTGTTCTCTCGATCTCTCGGACCGCAAGAAGAAGAAGAAGAAACAACAAGAGAAAGAGAAGCCCTCTGATTCCGAGAAGCCCGATGAGAATGAAAAAGAGGACAAAAAAGTGACCCTTTCTGGGGTTTTGAACTTCACGAGTGGTTTGTGATCATGTTGCGAAAGCGAGAAATTGTTCGTTTTCACCACCAACCACATTGACAGGCTTGACCCCGCACTTCTTTAGTCTGGTTGGATGGACAAACACATTCTCCTCTCATTTTTCACTTTCAGAGCGTTCAAGATTCTTGCCCACAATTATCTCTCCATTGCATACCATGCTCTGTGTCCTGCGATCCAAGATGTGATGGAGGTCGCTCAGATGACACCTGCAGATATAGCTGAACATCTAATTAAGATGGTTGACCATCCCACCACTACCCTCAAAAACCTAATTGAAGCTCTTTGCGAGGCTAAGGAAAAAGCAGCCAGTGCCACTTTGAAGGGTATGTCAGAATAAAATGCTTCCCCGATGGAGGGCCAAGTATAATGTTAGCAAAGTAGCTGCAGAAACTAATCTTTGCTTAGAACTCTGACATCTAGTTGAGGTTATCTGCAAAAATTATACATATATTATATCAGAGGGCCTATGCAGAAGTAGCAGAGCAAAGTAATAATTGTGAGAAGTAGCTGCACAGAGGAATCGAGTATTAATAATGATGTCACATGATATATCATACCTGTGACGGATGCAATGTGATAGTTATATTTTATGAGTTGGGAGGTTTAGACTCCTGAGATTCCTTTAGAAGAATATGTTTATGTGGTGTGTGAGATTGTATACATTGAACACCATTTCTATAATACAAATATTTTATTGTTCCTTACTTGTCTTATTTATGTAGTAGTAAATGCCTTAATTATTTACAAACCCATCCCTTAATTCTTTAAAACTCCATACGTTCCCACCTTCAGAGAGAGAGATTGCATACAAAAGGAAAATTCGAGATGTGATTTTTTGAAAAAAAATTAGATTTATTTTTTTTATCAAAATTTTTAAATCGAATAGGAATTTATTGAATTTACAAATTTAATAGGTAAATTTTGCATAATAAAAGTGTTCTAGAGATTTTTCACCATGCTGAATTCATATATCCATATATATAAATGAGTTTAAATAACACAAATCAAGATTTCATCTTAAATATTTCTACAAAATTCTTGAATTCATCAGAAACTCCAAAAACTCACATTAAAAACTAAACCATTTAAATTAACATATTAACATATAAAAAAAACAAATCTATTTAATACAATATATGATCATCATCTTACATTTTGTACAAAAATAAATTAATAAAATTGAAAACATGAAATATATATATATGCCTTGTTTTGGAACCATGCTCAAAAGTATATATAAATGGCTAGATATGGTGTTTCAATTGCTTATGTTAACGTAGCTTCATCTTAGAATATTTTAATATAAAAGTGATAAAATGCTAATTCAATTTTCTTATAATTATATTGGATTATTATTATATATTAATGATTTTTTTTTTTTTTTTACAATTTATATTTTGTTAGTATTATATATTAATGAAATTGTTTTTATTTTATAACTTTCAAATCTTTATAGAGTTATTTTTATTTTATAACATTTAAATATTTATGGTAAGATATATTATAAATTTTTTGTAAATGAAAAGTGTAAATACTAATAATTATATATATTATTTAAAGAATAATTTTGGAAATACTTAATTAAGAAGTTAATAAAATGTTTAGAATAATATATTTAACTTTTTTTGTTATTAAAGGAATAAAAAAAAATTCTATGCATGAGGGGTGATATATTTAACTGTTATCATCAATTAATTTTATCATTTACAATACAATATAAGATGTTAATTTTTTGATCTAAACTAGATTCCTTGCTCACAATTACATTTAATGGTCTAGAAAAAACCAGTGGCGAAAATACACCCCAAAAAAAAAAAAAAACCAAAAATTACTTTTTTTTTTTGTGCCTATTCCTCAAACCCCATGTAAAAAATAATCTCTCCTATTAAAAAAATGGCTTTATTTTATTAAAAAAAATTAAGAGAGATTTTGTTTTTTTTTTAAGAAATAAAAGAGAAAGAAGAGTCTTATTACAATTTATTAAAAAGATAAGACGAATTGTATTTTGGAATTTTCATATATTTGTTATAGCTTATACAAGTAATTTGGCCCATACAGAAGGACTAATACTTATTGGAAAGAACTATGAGTTTTGGTCCATAACAATGAAGCTTCCTTTGGTAGAAGAAAGTGCATTACCATACCATAATTATATAGAAATAGAGAATATTAAGTCTTATTGAAAGCCTCTTATGCAACAATGATATTTATGATTAATAAGGATTATGAACATTGCTAGAGAGAAGAATGATGGATCAATGGCTCTCTCTCTCTTCTACTTTGTAGCACTTCTCTTGACTTCAATATAACTTATCTTGAATTATCTAGCACTTTTCTTCACTTTATATTCAAATCAAATTCTTCATTTGTCATGTATTCTATCCACTTGCAACATTATGAAAAATCTTGGTGCTGCTAGTCAACAACTTGAATTCTTCCATACCAAGCTCTTAAGAATTTGAAATTCACATATGGTTTATTGAGGGACTCAACATTACATGTTGTTTTGTTCAAATATCTTGGTGATGTGTCATTTTTATGGAAAGGGCCATCAAAAACTACTCCATGGTTTATCTTCTTGGTCATTTTGGGACCTAAAAAATACTATATTTTTTGCAATAAATAATGAGATTGTGGAAGAAGAGAGATGTATGGATTTTCTTTGTCTAACACATATCAAAAATATTTTAAATAATTGTTATAAAATAGATCTTAAAATTATACATTAAACATTTTTTCTTTTTTCTTTTTACATGTTGAGGAGTGGTGGCAAGCCTAGGATATATGAAAAAGTTTTAATAATAGCATTTTCATTTGGTTTTTGATTCAATTTCTTCCAAATCTATATTAACTTAGATTCATAGATATATATATGATTTTAATATATTTTTAACTAACATGTCAAATTGACCAAGGAACATACTGCATAAAAGAGTTGTTTTCATTTTTATTTCCAACTAATGACATATTGCATAGAAGAGCTATTTTTTATTTCCATCTTTGACAAAGAGTAACTCATTTTGGCACAATTTTTTCAAGCGAAATGTTATTGGTATGATTATGAATTTTGGAATTTTGATTCATTTACTTATTTCCATTAAAAATAGTCTTTGAAAACATAAAAATGATATGTCAAATAGGCCAATAAATAGTCTAGTAGGTAGAGTATTAATATTGCAAATTTTAGTATAAAAAGTAACTAGTTTGGACATAATTTCATATGATAATAAAATAAATTGATTCAAGATGAATACACAACTAAATTACAAGGAACATATACCTTCTTTTTTTCTGAGAAAAAAATCTATATTTTTTATTAAAAGAAGGAATATAAAGCTTATAATCAAGTCTTTAAAATTCCTTTATTTAATCTCTCAAAATAAAATCATCCTAGCTATGTTTTTATTAAATTCAACCGTTTAACTTGATACATAAATCCAAGAAAAAATATATTCCTCCTAAATTTTGGTCTAGGTATGAGATATCTTATTGTGGGTGTATATTTCCTAGTGTAATTCTTTACTCGCTAAAAATATAAAATACTTAATTCCTATATTTTTTTAAATGGATTACATAAAATCAGTAGCAAATAAAAGCTCAAAACAACATTTATAGGTGATTTGTAGCAACTTGTTGCGTGTATAATAAGAGAAATATATCTATTAAAGAATAATTTGGTTATTTTACATTTTTTTAATGGGTGTTTTTATCCAATGTAATGTTGTATTGCGCCAAAATTATCATTTAACCAAATCACAAATTGTAAGATATTAATAAAATATTGTAAGCTAAATTTTTTGTACATGCCCAAACTTAGGAATTGTCATTTCTAAAGCTTTAGGAAATCTTCCAATTTTCATGTTTCATCAACACCAACATGCCTTCTTGAAATTGAATAAAGTGGTTTCCTTTTGGTTCATATTCCAATGGAATCCTCGTTCACCTATGTTTTCTTTCTTTTACCAATTTTGATAAAAAGAGGTTAGTACTCTCGATGGCTCTTACTGCACCATGAAAGATTTATGTATTTCTAAATTAACTCATGCATCTATATAAATGAATACCACTATTTATGAGATCCAATAGAGAGGGCTGTCAACATCTCCTCTTTGCTTATCTCCATACCATGTCTTGTCTAAATCCTAGTGAAAATAGTGTATTTGTGCCTTTGGCATCAACACCAAATGATTGTATGCTGAATTAGCTCACTATTTCACAATAATAATAACTAAATGGATTACCCAATAAATTTTCAATCCATAATCCAAATGTTTGCAAGCTGTTATTCATTGTATGTGCATGCTCTAGGTTCCTCGTATACTATTATTTTTTTATCATGCTCTTAATGAATTGGAAATTCGCACTTGTAGAATCAAATATGCTTGAACTGAAACACACTTGCATAAATCACATTCCTATAAAGACTAATTATTATTGGTAGTAAAAGAATTGATTAAGATATGGAATTCAAACAAACATGGATAAAAGCATAATTAGAAAAATAATATAAATCACTCATCACTATGTTCTTGGAGTGAATTCCACCTCCTATAATAGGAAACTAATTTTTAACTACACTAGCATAAACATAATCAAACCATAAACTATACAAAAAATTGTTAAATTTTTGTTTACATTAGAAGAAGATCCCATGAAATTGTGTGCCATGCCATGATAATTTGGATTGTTTTCTCTATGCATCCTCTATATATAATAGATATGTTACTCTCTTTTTTACATGAACTTGCATGAAATATAAATAAAAAACACCTACATATAAATTCATATGATGTTGAAATATTCTCAAGTGGTTACAACAACACTTAAATAGTTTCAGGATTCTACATCTAAGATGGTTGTCAATGATGCTCCTAGATCCACAACATAATTATTTTTTAAGAATGCAAAATAAAATAAATTCATATTACTAATTACTGTGGATCTACAACCCATTGATCTATAGCATGTGAATATGTAGCCCATAGATTGGTTGCAAGTGGATTTGTAGCAAATTGTTTGTAGGATTAAAATATATTTATAGCAAATAATTTTATAGAAAATGGATATGTAACAATATGTTAGCTACTCCTTTATTCATTTATAAATACAAATTCGCAATTTTCATAATATTTTATCAAAAAATGAAATGAGATGCTAAAGAATGCAATGGAAAAAACACCTTGAGTTTAGATCCAACTTTTGAACATTAAAAAGGAATAATATAAAGGTATTTTTAACAAAAACATATTTATAAATAAAGGAAATATGGTAGAAAAAATATGGTAAAATTGTGATGCATTAATCATTATAGATATTTTTGTGCTCAATCTATTAATTAATTGTTGTAATTTTATGAGCTACCTATGTATGATTTAAATCATTAAAGGAACATAACACCAATTCCATATGTACTCTCTCTCTCTCTCTCTCTCTCTCTCTCTATATATATATATATATCCTCCTTCATGTCAAATCCACATTACCCCTATATTATGAATGATCAAATCTTGCTGACATTTTTGCATATTAGTTTATCTATTTTGTTCAATGACCTTTGATTAAAAGGTGACAATATCCGTCCACCTAGATAATTCTATGATTATAAGGTGTAGAAACATATGCATTCCATGACATTGAAACACTTTAAACCACTTCAAATGCTTCTCAAACACAAGCCATAAAATCATAGCCAATAACAAAACGGAGTATACAAATATATCAACAATCATCATTTTAAGCAAGATGCAAGAATATACAATTAAAAAGAGATTGAAATTGATTCATGAAAAATTATTAGATCATAATTTTGTCATTCAAATACAAGAAAAAATTTCATTGAAATGCAACCCAACAACCCACTTTTGTTTGATATAAAGTACTAAACAAACTAGATTCAAGAGCACAAGTTAAAAGTCAATTTATTAATATCCTCATTCAAGCCTTCATGTAATTCATACAAGCATTCAAAATTTTATATCCTCTTGAAACATTAAAGATAAAATTAAATCATTTAAATTAAGGGAATGTAAGAGGTGAAAAAATTATTAACAAATCTTATAAAAAATAAAATGGGAGTCACCAATTTTGAGAGCTTGGGTTAGTTGATGGCTAAGTAATTTCTTCATCATTAAAGAAATAAGTAAAAATGCTTTCAAAATTGATCTACCAACTACTTATTTGGGCATGTACTTTCTCTTCAATGTTAATCTACTTAAGTGTTGTTACTCACCATTGTTCGAAGAGGTCAAGGTTTCAATCTTAGCTTATTTAGATCTAAAAAACATAATTTTCTAACCATCATTGTTTGATGAAGAACCGAAGGTTTCAATCTTAGCTAATTTAGTTCTGGAACACTTAGAACGAATGCAATGACTCAAATATATTTTCCAACAAGGAATTTCTTTGTGTTGAGTTGTTCGAGCTAAATAATATCCTCATTAAACTAAGTGGTATATCCTTGAATAAAGGGTTTAGTTTTCTCTATTTTTTTTTAAAACAAGGGGTCCATTTCTTTTGAAAAGGAGATGAATAAATAACATCACACCTCACATCTAAAGAAGAGAAACCTACATCCGAATAATAATGTGTAACTCTTGCAATAGTATTTATAAATATAGCATTATTTTTCTAAATTGCAAAAATTCTATATTATAATGAATTTCAAATTACTATTTAACTTATGATCATATACACAACCCTTATAAACTACAAATCTAATAAAAATTAATTTATTTAATAATAAGAATAACATAGAATTATATATTTTCAATTCTTAACGTTTTCAAATGTAAATATCCTTAACTTATGATCACACACACAACCCTTATAAAATACAAATCTAATAAAATTTAATTTATTTAATAATAATAATAATAACATAGAATTAAATATTTTCAATTCCTAACTTTGTGACTAACTCTTTTTTATGATTAAAAAATAAATAAAAATTTATTTAATAATAATAATATTAACATAGAATTAAATATTTTCAATTCCTAATTGTGACTGAGTCTTATTTTTTTATTACTAAAAAGTAAATAAAAAGGGAAGGGAGGTTGGACCATTTAAACTACACATGTTTATCGTTAACACTGATTATCAATGTAATCAATAAGAAGAGAGTTAATTTACATGTTTATCTTTAACCATGATTATCAATGTAAGAAGAAAGTTAATTTAGTTAATTGTATTGATCCAATCATAATGATTATCAATGTATTTTAATGCAATCAATATGCTGAGAGTTGGTTTATTTACTTCCGTTGATCCAATTTTCCATTTGAAATTATTAATCATTCAACAATCTTTAGGATGTTCTCTTCCAAAGAAATCATATCAAATGACCCACTTAGCATGCGGGAGAGGGTTTTCTTTTTCGAGTTAATTTACTTGTGATTTTCCAAATTTTCATTAGAAATTATTAGCTATTCAAGTTTCTTTACCCTGTTCCCTTTCTAGGAAGTTATATAAAACGAACACAATCTATATAGTGCATTTGGTAAAGGTTATATATTGTATGTGGTAAAGGTTTTCAGTTTTGATATTTTTTTTAATGCAAGTAAAATATAAAATTATTAAAAATTTGAATTATCTATATAGGTATATATATTATTTTTTTAAAATTTTAGTTAGTAATAAATTATTAACAATAATATTTTTTTAGAGAGAAAAAACATTGTATATATTATATAAATAGTATATCCAACTTTTTACATGTTTGACCATAATGGCATATGATAAAATATTAGAGTTTCTAGGCACAAAGACTTGTGTATAAGAAAGCATGTCTCATAAAAAACTATCTCATGAGATGTTCAACAACATATATCTAGGTTCAATTAGATGGACTTCACATCATAGAGCATCAGCGTATCTGTACATATACAAGCATAGAAAATATCAGCAAAAATTGCCTAGTTTTCTATCAACTGAAATAAAACTAAAATTGTCATAACAGATGAGATAATCCCTGCTTGCTAGCAGTGGTTAAAACCAGAAAAAGGAGTCACGCTTGCTTGATATTTATCCATGTTCGTCCAGGCACCAGTCATAACAAAGGTGTATCTAACAAAAAAATATGATATCATGCTCGCCTAGAATAAAAAGCAACGCTCGCCAGATGTACCATCACACATCTGAAATCTAGTCATGGAATAGGAATCATGAAAGTCTGGCAACATTGAGAAGCTCTAAATAGGGAGATATGAAGACACCCAATAGGAATATTAAGGCCTTTCTTTGATAATGCATCAACTCTAGTATTATTCTCCCTATAAATATGGTTCCAAGTCAGCTCGTTAAACTTTGTAATCAGATGATTCACCCGGTCTATCCATCCTTGTGCACCTTGTAAACATAGGCGTTTTGTACCAGAAAAACCTTTAATAATGATCCTAGAATCACCGTACACATGAGAATATTGCAAATCCAGATTAAGAACCATCCAAAGCCCACACCAAAGGGCCAATAATTTAGCCTTGTTGTTAGTTCCATTCCTGCCATTCGAGCAAATATGATATTTTTCCCCATTACTGAGCTTAACCCTCTCTCCGCATCCACAGGACTGGCCTTGTAGGGCACCATAAAAAAAGACCGTCGGGAGGGCAATGGGATGAGGTCTGATATGAACCAAAAAATATTTGATAGGATGAGTTTTCAGAGAGAAACCAGTCAACCATTTCATGATAAAACCATGGAGCATAGAGACAATGGTTGGCCTATCTTCAAAAATCAGTCTATTCCTAGCACACCAAATCTCCTCGAATATATAGAGAGGGAAAGCTTTGTACATCCCGTTTTGTTGCCCCAATACCTGAATGGAATCTTCAAAATTCACAGGTTTCCAATCTGGTCTCCCTAATAACTTCGAAAGTAAAGCCCATATCCTTACTATAAAAGAACAAGTAAAAAAAGATGGGAAGAAGTCTCCTCCTCCATGAGGCAGAAAGGGCATCTCCCCGGACCCTAGTACCCTCCTTTTTTATGGCCCTCCCAAGTTAAAATTTTGCTTTGCCAAAAAAACCAAACGAACAGGATAATTTTCATGGGGATGCCCCACGACCATAAATGACAAAAGGGTGAAAGAGAAACATCCCATATTTTATTGAAAATAGAGAAATGATAAATGTCTCTTACTTGTAATTCTCCATCCATTAAAACACCATCCCATATGATTTGATCTCCCCCACCATGATAGCTCAGAGTATTCAACTGAAGAGCCTTAACAATACAATCCCACTCCTCCACTTCCCTATTTTGCAAACCAATTTGTTCCCCAGTCTTCCAAATCGGAGAGCCCAAATTCTAGCATGAATAACCTGAAATAGATAAAAAAATCCTCCTGTGTGCTAAACGGTGAAGTGGTCTCATGTTAGAAATAGAAGGACAGTCACCCCTTGAACCCGATCCCCACCCAGGGATATGTCTAATCCATTACGAAATCGCCATGATAAACGATCAGATACCAAAGGTAATATTTTATGGAAACTTCACCAAATTTGAGATGTCGAAACTGAAAGCATATAGTTATGATGGTATATGTATTTTACAAACTTCCCATCACCATAATTGATCCGAAATATGGAAGACCATGTTCAGAAGTTAAGCAGGCCCCATCCCCCATAGCCTTTTGGAACTGTCAGGCTGTCCAAACTACAAAGATGAATATTCCTCTTATCAAGTGAACTAGACCAAATGAATTGAGCAATAATGGAATTTATTTTTCCAACTATGTGCTCAGGAATGAAAAAAAGGTGAGCCCAGTATACCACAAACTGAGATAAAACCTCTAGAACCTTTATGTATCGGCCTCCAAGAGATAGGCACTTGTTTTTCCATTTGGTGATTCAGTTCCTGAATTTATCAATCAGCCATATCCAATCTGACACCCTATATGCAAAAGAACTCAGTATGAATCCTAAATATGTGAATCCCTACCCTAGATTTATATATTTCACCCCCACAAATCCAACAATAAAATTTATTTCTTCAATATCTCCATATTCATATATCAGAAGAGATTTGTCTTTTTTTTCACGTAGACCTGTAGCTGCTACAAAATGTATGAGGATGAAGTGTGGGTAGAACTAGAATTTTTTTAGCCTTCCAAATACCAATAAATCATCTACAAATAAATACTGATTTATGCAAATAGTAGGGGAGAAAGACAGTCCTGAAAAATAACCCGCTTCGTTAGCTATCTTTAACATTCTGCTGAAACTGTCCATTATAAGGATACATATAAGAGGGGAGAGTGCGCATCCCTGCCTAATACCTTTTTCAACAATGAAAAAATTAGTTGGTAGCCCATTTATAATTACTGCATATCTAACAGAAGTGATACAAGCCATGATCCATCTAATATTTTCCATTGATCAACCCACTTTTAGAAGAATGAGTCTTATGTATGACCAATTTGTTGTATCGTATGCCTTGTGCATGTCAATCTTCATAATAAGAGCCTCCATTTTTTTTGAGTGAATAGTATGCATCACTTCCTGTGCTATAGCAACAACATCATGAATCGATCGACCCTTTAAGAAACCAAATTTCTCCTCTGAGATGAAAGAAGAAAATATCCCTCTGATCTTGTTTGCTATGATTTTTGAGGAAACCTTGTAGATAACATTGCATAACGAAATCGGACGATAATCAGAAAATAAATTGGATGCCAAAGCTTTCGGAATCAAGGCCAAAAAGTTAGCATTCATGTCTCTAGGAATAACACCAGTATTTCGAACATGTTCAATGATCAAAACCAATTCATTTGCCAAAATCTCAAAAAAGAAAAGAAAGATCTTGGCGAGCCAACTATCAGGTCCGGGGCTCTTTTCATGTGTGAAAGATTTTAGAACTTATTCAACCTCCTCTTTTGTGACAGCTTTCCCCAAGGAATCATTAGATCCCTGGTCAAACATGGTAGGCATGTGTTGCAAAAACCAGTTCTGACATTGATGATCAATTTCCCCATCATCTTTATAGAAATCTGAGAAGTATTGATAAGCCACTTGTTGAATATCAGAGGTAGAATACACCTTAGTTCCATTTGGGGCCACAATATTCGATATTGAGTTTTCATTTTTCTAGGTAGAATACACCTTAATTCCATATGGGGCCACAATATGCTATATTGAGTTTTCATTTTACCTATCGTTTGCTGTTTTGTGGAAGAATTTTGTATTAAGATCCCCCTCCTTTAGCCACTAAAATCTACTCTTGAGTTTCCATGTTGTTTCATGCACCTTTAGGATCTCCGTAATTCGGCTTTCATATATCTCCAGACAGACATAAACAGTAGCATCTGGCGCGACCCCAATCATTTCTTCATATATTTTCGATACCGCTTCTTTGCATATTTTTAGCTCACACCGCATCTCCTCCTTTTTCCTTCTTTCCCATGACTTTACCTTCTGTTTCAAATATCTGAGCTTTTCACATGTTATGTTATACATGTCAGGAATGAAATGTGATCTTATGTTTTGAGAGTTTGGAGGTTCAGCGATCAGATTTCGTTATTTGCAGCGTGAGATATCTTATTGTCTCTTATTGATCATATTTATGTAGAAATAAATGCCTTAATTTACAACTTCCTACGTCCATCATTCAAAATAATGTGCATACCACAGTGACATTTTAAAAAGGCAAATTGAAGGTAAATTGATTTCATACAATATTGGTCATGTTAATACTTTTACAAAATGAATTAATGAAATTCAAACAAGACAACATCTAATAGCTGCGAGTGCGTTTGTTTTGTGACCCATTCCTTTTCTTTAAGGTATATTTTATTAAAATACTTGAGAATAAAAATCACTAATTCAATTTTGTTGTAATATTATAATTATATATTACATAATTTTTGTTATTATTATGTTGATAAGTATTTTTATTCAGTTTTGTTATAATTATATATTATATATTTGTTATTTGTTTTTAATTTGGAATAGGGTTTTTAACATGTTAATTTAATTATTAATAATTTTATTAATAATTATGTGATGGATAGTAAGGATTTAATTTTTATGTAATATTCTAGAATATTCATATTTGTATACACAAATCAATGGTTGAGATTTATCTCTAAAATAATTATGTCATTTTTATCCTTATAATTAAATTTATTAATTACAAAAATGTCATCTGAAGTGAGTTATGATATTTTGGTCATGTGGTATTGATAATTCATGGTATTGACCCATTATATTATAGGAGATCACATTTATAAATTAAATATCTCCATAATGAAAAGGGGATTATTTTTATGGTTAGAATTTTGTTCCATGTTTTCTTAAATGTATATATGTTTAATTTATATATTAATTCTTTTAATAATAATAATAATAATAATAATAGAGCTATAATTTAATTAGTTTTTTTTATGATTTTTGTCAATTTTAACAACTTGAGATGTATCATGAAGTGAGTATTTTTAATTTTATTATGGATTGATGTCTAATATCCACTAATTTAATTTATATGCTTGCACTAGTTATATAATACATATTTTTTAAATTAATGAAATTATTGCTATTTTATAACTTTTAGATTTTTATAGAAAAGTGTTTCAGATAGAGTTTCCACCACTACTACTATAATATCTAGTTGAGGGTTGGGTAGGTGGGACACCCTGATGGTTTTGAACAAGTGCCCATTATGCAAGGAGTGACATTGATTCATCAATTGGTCTACACCTCATGGATGACACATCTAACTTTTGTTATCAATCAAATTCATCATTTACAATACAAATCAGGATCCTAACTTGTCGACCTCAACTAGATTCCTTGATCACAATTATATTTAATGGAATAAAAAGCCATTGGTAGAAAGACATCACAAAGAGGAAAAAAACAAGAGGAAAACAAATATAAAAAAATTCTTGGTGGCTATGCCCTTGACTCCCAAAATAGGAGGTGCCCCGCTAACTCCTTTTGATCGCATATCAGTTGTAGTATATGGGATCAATAATGCAAAAAATATAATACACACCCAACACTCTCTTACTTGTTTTTTTTTGTCATATAGTTATCTACAATATTACATTGTCAATAATTGAGGGAAACAACACCTATTGTTTTTATATGCCAAGAAAACTACTTAGTGCTCACATATTTTGTTAATGAATTTGCAACATTCCTCAATGTGTATACCTTCACTAGTAAGACAGTTTTATATTCAAACATGAACTTAACAAAGTGGTTTTGAGCATCAATATGTTTTATCTTATAATGATAAGTTAATTTTTTTGCTACAAATATTGCACTCTAATTGTCACAATCTAATCTTATAAATTCTTCTACAAACCCAATACCTTAACACAATCTATTTAACCATATAGCCCTCTTTCTTGCATGAGTGGTTGTTATCCATTCACGTCATGTAGTTGAGAGTGCCACTACAAGTTGTCTCTTGCTCATCCAATCGATTTCTCCTTGAAATAGGTTAAACACATAAGTACATGTAGACCTCTTATGATCCAAATTCTAGCACAATCTATGTCAACAAAGGCAAGAATATCTAACACTTTGGCTACTCCAAGTCTTCCTTGCTACAATTACATAATCTATAAGGTCATGAAAATGTTTTAAAACCCTCTTTACAACTACCTAATGCTCCTTCCCTAGTTTTGACATCTAATTGCTCAAAATTCCCATTACATGTGTAATGTCTAGTCTAGTATAGGCCATTGAATACATAAAATTTCTAATAACACTAGCCAAGGGAACATGAGAATGTCCTCTTCCTCTTCTTGTGTATTGAGACACTGATCTATAAATAAACTTACTCCTACAAGAATAGAGGCTTTCATTGATTTAAATTCATGCACATTAAAGCTCCACAATATTGTTTCAATATATTTCCTCCAATTTAACTATAGTTTCCTATTTTCCTGGTCTATTTTAGTTTCCATGCTAAAAATAAATTTTTTAACACTAAGATATTTTACTATCTATATTGGATCATTATATTGTTTTTCATCCATCTCAATGTTTCAAAAGTCAAAAAATCAAATAAATATGTTTAGAGGAGTGGCTTTAACAATGAGGCATATTTTAGAGAATTGGGTCAGAAAAATTTTGGGGCTAGTTTGAGGCCTTAAACAATGTTTTATGACGGGGGTGGGGAGCCAGTGAAAAAGACTTTGTTTCCTAAATGTCACACCCCTAGCTCTATTCAACAATTGAACACCTTTGTAATGGTGCAAGAATCATGTTAATCAATGTCTGGAAAGTTATACTTCCCCAAATTTAACTATTGTGAATAACCACCCTAATTTGAGAAAACATAGTTATCAATCAAACGAGAAAATTACCGATTACACATTTTTTGAGGTAGCAAAAAAATCACCCAATTTTGAAAAATGGTTACTCATAATACACCTTTTTTTTGGAGCATATTTTTGACACTTTAAATTTTATCATGTAAATTTTTTTTTAAATGTTAGTGATTTTCATGTTGGTTTTGAAAAATGTTGATGCAACATCAACCCATTGTTTTTAGAGGACTTATTTTTTACACTTTAAATTTTTTTATGTGTATGAACTTTTTTTTAAATTTTAGAGGTTTTCATGTTGATTTTTAAAAGTGTTGATGCAACATCAATCATTTTTGTTTAGAGACTTTATTTTTAACACTTCAAATTTTCTAATTTATTATGTGTGGATAAATGTTTATTAATATTGGTGATTTTCGTGTTGGTAATAAAACATAAAAATAAATAAAAAAAGTGTGACAAAAAAAGCATATATATATATATATATATATAACCATTAAAAAAAAACTTTTAAATATATATATATATATATATATATATATATATATATATATAGAGAGAGAGAGAGAGAGAGAGAGAGAGAGAGAAATAACCCAAAACAAAACATCAAAAACAATATTTTTAAGTTAAAAAATAAAATAAAATAAAAAATGTATAATTAAAAATAAAATTAAAGAAATTAAAAGAAAAAGAAATTTTAAAAATTGAAATTAAAAAAAAAAAAAATTTAAAAATAAAAAAAAAAAATTTAAAAAAAAAAAAAATTGCACAGAATCGACCTAGACTTCCTTGACACATTTTTTTTAATTTTTTTAATTTTTTTAATTTTTATTTATTTTTTAAATCTATTTATTTATTTATTTTTAATTTTAATTATCATTATTATTATTATTATTAAAAATTTTAATTTCTATGTTTTTTTTAATTATTATGCAGTTTTTCTTTATTTAAAAAAAACACTTTTGGTTTTTTTTGGTTAATTTTTATTTTTTCCTTAAATGATGTGTTTTTCTAAAATAAAATCCTTATTTTTTTATTTTTATGTTTATTTTTTTTACAGCGTAATTTTGTTTTTTTTTTTTAATTTTTTTGGTTTTTCTTTTTTGGTTTATTTGTCATGTTTTTTAATTTTTTTTTTTTTTTTATGTTTTATTGCTTTTTATTATTATTATTATTTTTAATTATGTGTTTTTTTTTTCTTTTTTATTTATTTATGTATTTATTTGTTACTTTGGTTTTATTTTTTTATTTTTTATATTTTGCACCGTCCATGTTGATGCTCGACTACCAACCCGATCTCATTATGTGCAATTTGATAGTTGATTTTAAAATTTTCATTTTAATGAATGTAGTTTTCCCACACAATGTGCCAATTTCATGGTTGGTATTCAAGTTTTCACTACAATGGGTCAAGCACCTACACTGCGTGTCAATTTGAACGTTGATTTTTAAATTTTTGTTGCAATGTGTCCAGTTGTCTTAGGCTAAGATTTTAAAATTAGTATACATTTAGCATTTAAAAAATTAATTACTCTTGGTATAATGACTTTCATTTAGGTGTTATTTTTTAAAGTTTTTTTAGTCATAAAATTTTTCCATAATGTCATGCTTGAAATATTTTGAAAACTTGAGACTTGTTTTGTAAAAAAGTATATAGGGTTTGTGGTATCCCTTTAGAGTAAATCCACAAAATCTAATAGACCGGGCCCCTTTATGGATATACAAAGATCCATTCTCAAGAATCCCAAATTGGTCAGGTGTCCCAAAGGTGCCCCTCAAGTCAGGTCAGCTCTCAAGTCTGAGATGCCCCTCAAGTAAGGTAAACTCTCGAGTCTAGCATAGTCATAATCTTTGGTTTTAATTTCATGGTTGAAAAAATGTCAAGATTTTAATGTTTTTATAAGTCAAGATATTTTATATTTAATGTTATGGTTGAAAACAGTTATAAGTATTTATCTTTATTACCATGAGTGAAATTCTTAGAATTTTAAGGTTTTTCAAAGATGTGATATTTTATATTTAATGTCATGCCTAAAAATCATTGGAATTTTAAGGTTTTTCAAATATGTGATATTTTATCTTTAATGTCATGCTTCAAAATCGTTGGAACTTTAAAGTTTTTTGGATTATTGATATTTTTTCTCTAACATCATTATTAAAAAATGTTGAAATTTTACCTAGAAAAAAAAGGTTATTCCAACATCAATACTTTTTGTTTTCAAGGTGTCTTTTGCACAAAAAAAATGGTTTTTACTACCATTTTAAAAAAATGTTGAAAATTTACCTCGAAAAAATAAAGACGTTATTCTAGCATCAACACTTTTCATTTTCAGGGTGTCTTTTGCACAAAAAAACTTGGTTTTACTGTCATTTTTAAAAAATGTTGAAAATTTACCAAAAAAAAAAAATGTTAGTCCACCATCAATACTTTTCGTTTTTAGCCTGTTTTTTCATGATTTTTTTGGGGGTTTTTTGCTAGAGTTCTTGTTTTGAGGTAATACTTATCGTTTGATCTATAACTTTGTTAGAGGATGTCATGCCAAATATTGTTACTATGGAAAAGTGGCTAGCAGCATGGGCATGATGAAGAAGACTCTAGAAGGGTTGATATGTAATTGATATTGAGGGTTACACGAGTAAAATTTAACCTATAGTTGGATACTAGGTTGTGTCATACCTAAGCCACTAGGAGGAAAAGGGGTTTCATTCTATTTGAGTGTATTGTTGTTCCATAGTAGAGAAAAGTAGTTGAGAGTGGAGAGAGAGAGAGAGATTAGGATATCGAGTGTTTTTATTCTGGAGAAACCCATGGGAAATAGATATCATGAAACTCCATAGAGAGTGACTACTCTGTATTTGCATAATTTCCATTCAAGAAAAAATGAATAAAGTAGCCTCACCTTCCAACTACTTTTTCTCCCAAAAGGGTTTCCTAGATCATATTTTTGTGTTTACGGTGTGTTAGTATCATATAGTCATAGTAGTATGTATTTATTTATTATTTTGGTTTTATTTTTTTATTTTTTATTTTCTGCAGGGTCCATGTTGATGCTCGACTACCAACCTGATCTCATTATGTGCAATTTGATAGTTGATTTTAAAATTTTCGATGTAATGAATCTAGTTTTCCCCCACAATGTGCCAATTTCATGGTTGGTCTTTAAGTTTTCACTACAATGGGTCGAGAACCTACACTATGTGTCAATTTGATCGTTGGTTTTTAAATTTTTGTTGCAATGTGTCAATTTGTCTTAGGCTAAGATTTTAAAATCAATATACATTTAGCATTTAAAAAATTAATTACTCTTGGTATAATGACTCTTTCATTTAGGTGTTCATTTTTAGAGTTTTTTTAGTCATAACAATTTTCCATAATGTCATGCTTGAAATATTTTTAAAACCTAAGATTTTTTTCGTAGTCATAATCTTTGGTTTTAATTTCATGGTTGAAAAATTGTCAATATTTTAATGTTTTTCTAAGCCATGATATTTTATCTTTAATGTTATGGTTGAAAACAGTTATAAGTATTTTATCTTTAGCACCATGAGTGAAAATTGTTGGAATTTTAAGTTTTTTCAAAGATGTGATATTTTATATTTAATGTCATGCCTAAATATCGTTGGAATTTTAGAGCTTTTCAAAGACGTGATATTTTATCTTTAATGGCATGCTTGAAAATTGTTGGAACTTTAAAGTTTTTTGGATTCTTGATATTTTTTTATTTAATGTCATTATTAAAAAATGTTGAAAACTTACTTTTATAAAAAAAAATGTTATTCCAACATCAATAATTTTTGTTTTCAAGGTGTCTTTTGCACAAAAAAAATGGTTTTTACTACCATTTTAAAAAAATGTTGAAAATTTACCCCGAAAAAAAAAGGCGTTATTCCACCATCAACAATTTTCGTTTTCAAGGTGTCTTTTGCACAAAAAAACTTGGTTTTACTATCATTTTTAAAAAATATAAAAACTTTACCCAAAAAAAAATGTTATTCCACCATCAACACTTTTCGTTTTTAGCATTTGTTTTCATGATTTTTTTGGGGTTTTTTTGATAGAGTTCTTGTTTTGAGGTAATACTTCTCGTTTGATCTGTAATTTTGTTAGAGGATGTCATAGCAAATATTGTTACTATGGAAAAGGGGCTAGCAGCATGGGCATGATGAAGAAGACTCTAGAAGGGTTGATATGTAATTGATATTGAGGGCTACACGAGTCATATTTAACCTATAGTTGGATACAAGGTTGTGTCATACCTAAGCCACTAGGAGGAAAAGGGGTTTCATTCTATTTGAGTTTATTGTTGTTCCGTAGTAGAGAAAAGTAGTTGAGAGAGAGAGAGAGAGATTATGATATAGAGTGTTTTTGTTCTAGAGAAACCCATGGGAAATAGGTATCAGGAAACTCCATAAAGAGTGACTACTCTGTATTTTCATAATTTCCATTCAAGAAAAAAATAACAAAGTAGCCTCACCTTCCAACTACGTTTTCTCCCAAAAGGGTTTCCTAGATCATATTTTTGTGTTTACGGTGTGTTAGTATCATATAGTCATATTAGTCAGAAAACAAGTTTTATCTTTCAAATTACAACAAATGTATACACATTTGGCTATGATCTTGTAGAATATTAAGCTATGGGTCTTAGTTTATAATAAAATTTTCATTATTCAATTCAATTATGTCAGTGTGTGTGAAAGGTCATGCAAATGGTCATTTATGTTCTAAGAGGTCGAGTTAAGTGAGTCTAGGGTTATGAGCCATTTAAGTCATCAGTGGGGTTATGATGGTCCCGGTCTTGCATCATTGGGACGAGATAGTGACATCTTGTCAAGCAGTTTTGTAATTAAATCTAACATGTGCTATGACATCAACCTCCACTACAACAGTTTGAAAGGTTCACTGCGCAAAGTATGCAGGGGGTGCTTCGCTTCTACCAAGGCATCAAATTTTGATGAGAAATCAATATTTTTTTCACTTTTTTCTAGGTAGGAGGTTTTTTTGACTATTTGGATAAGCTCCAAATTCTTTTTCTCAGTCAGAAGATCAGTGTTTGGTCAAGTCATGAAGATGGAGGTGCGCTACGCAACTGCGTTTTTCTTCTATTGCAAGAAGAGATTTTTAAGTTTGAAGGTTTTTTTTGCCTAGAAGCTTTTGCATAGTTTTACAATGTTATATAGACCATTCCATGCCATCCTAATACCCTCAACATGTCATATGATGGCTAGAGATAGTATAAGCTTACAACATTGCGCTTTTGTGCTACGCTTTCACACAGTCACCGTATTTTCACCATATATCTTAAACCCTACATCTATTAGCCATGAAATGTTTACAGTAGATACATGACGGTTAGATGAGTAAGCTCATTTAATTTTTGGTCAAAATGCTTCACAATTTTCGAGAAACAAACCATCGTCATCTATAGCCATTTTTCAATTTTCTCGAGAATAGTGAGTCATATTTGGCTAAACATTTGTATGGAGAAGGGTTATACGATATTTAGTTTCTATATTTGTGGAAGCAAGACAGTGTGGTTGGATTGACTGGATCGACCTGATGCTTCTTTGGTCTGATCGATTGGACAAACACATTCTCCTCTCATTCTGCAATTTCGTAGCGTTCAAGATTCTTTCCTGAAATTACCTCGCCATTAATCAAGACCATCTTCTATTTCCTAATATCCAATATGTGGTGGAGGTCGCTCAGACGGCACCTGCAGATGTGGCTGAACATACAATGAAGATGGTTGACCATCCCACCACTTTCGTCGAAAACCTAATTGAAGCTCTTCGTGAGGCCAAGGAAAAAATAGTTATTGCCTCTCTAAAGGGCACGTCAGAAGAAAAATCTTCCATGATAGACAATCAAAAATTATTTCATCACAGTAGTTTCAGAAACCAATATTTGTTTAGAACTCCGACATCCAGTTGAGGTTATTTGCAGCTGATCACAATTAATCAGAAGAAATTATACATATATTATAACAGAGGGCTTGTGCAGAAGTGGCAGAGTGGAGTAATAATGGTGAGTTGAAGTAAAAGAGGAGAAGAATAAGATAAAGTAATCAATTATTAATAATGGTGTCGCATGATATATCATACATGTGATGGATGCAATGTGATGTTATATTTTATGAGTTCGGAGGTTCATACTCCTTATTCATTTAGAAGAATAAGTTTATGTGTTGTGTGAGATTGTATATGTTGAACATCACTTCTATAATATAGGTATTTTATTGTTCCTTACTTTTCAAATTTATGCAACCCTAAATGCCTTAATTTATGAAAAATACATGAATTCAAAAGGTACAATTTAAATTGGAAAATTGGAGAAGATAAATTTATATTGGAAAAATCGGTAAATTTATTGCATTGACAACTAAGTATGAGAGATTCTCTCACTTAGCATTACATTTAAAAATATTAAAATAAAATTGTTTAAATTAACATTTATTGCACCAAGAGGTACTCGATATCTCGTTATGAGAAAGATGTTGTCAAGTAACATTACATTTAAAAATAGTAAAATAATACTTTAAATTAATAAATAAATAAATTTAATAACAAAATAATTTAATGTTGGCCATAATTAAAATATTTCAATTTGCATCTTAATTTTACATAACTTTATATAGAGACATAAAGTAACCAAAAGTGAAAAAAATAATTTACCTCCTATTATGAGGAAGAAATGTAATTTCTCCATTACTTGATATGAAGATGAGAAAAAAATAATTTACTTTTTAGTACTAGGAAGAAATGTAATTTCATCACTACTTAATATGGAAATGATAGAAAATAATATTATTGATATTACATTATGTGTAATTCATTTTAGGTTTTAAAACAAAAAAATATTAATAACAAAACTTTTTCACTCTCAACCATAAGTAAAATATTTCAATATATGTATTAAATAACATAATTTTATATCTACTGTGTATATAGGAAAACAAAGTAATTTAAATTAAAAAAATCTTATATTTTCACTTTCCATAACTAGGGAGGTGTAGTTTATTTCATTTTTTATATGGAGTTGATATATAAGGTTTTTCAAATATCAATAACAAAGAAAAGATTAACATGGGTTATAAATAAAATAATTCAATACAGGGGTTGAGTAAAAGATTTTAACATGAAACATATATAGAAAATAATTGTTTTCTAATTCAATGTTTTCGTCAACATTAAACCAATAGATCTTTGAGCGGCGGGTGGCTGCAAGTCATCGAATCAATGCCCAAATACATTTTATGAAGGACCATGTGCTCATAGGTAAATTCATAGGCTTCTGGCCAACAGAGAAAGCACTACAAGGATGGATTGCTTCCAAATGGAAACCAAAAGGACATGTTACCCTACATCTTGAGCTGAAAGGCTTCTTCAATGCCATCTTCAACTGCATCGAGGATAGAAACAGAGTCTTAGACGGTGGCCCCTATTTCTTCAATGTAGCAGGTCTGTATCTAAGGGACTGGGTGGAAAGATTCAACCCAAACAAAGAAGATTTCAGCTGGGCACCAGTCTAGATCAGAATGTACTCTCTGCCCTTGGAGTATTGGGATGAAGAATCACTAAAAGACATCGGCAATGGCCTTGGCGAATTCATTAAGATTGCAGAAGAAACGAAGCTCAGAAGATACACCTCTTACACTCGCATTTGTGTCTGCATGCGGCTCGACAAGGCTCTCACGGACTCGGTAAGCCTATTTCATGATGATTTTGAATGGATTCAGCCCATAGATTATGAGCATGTGCCTTTCAGATGTAGAAAATTCCATGCACATGACCATCTCTTTCGTGATTTTCCCCTCAATGCCCCGCCCAAAACCACAGATACAATGGAGAAATCGGACTCAGAAGGTTTCGCCAAAGTTAACAATCAAAAGAAGCATGCTAAAAAGCCAACCTCCACCCAAAAAAAAAACCCCTCGCCCACTCCATCAACACCATCCACAAGCAATAATTTCGATCTCTTGTCCCAGCACTTCAAACCCTCCAATCCCACTAAAAAACCCACCATCCCCTCCTCCTCCACCCTCAGTAAGGAACAAAGCACATCTGTGAATGAGCCACATGTTGCACCTAAGGCAACAGACATCCCCGCCAATCTTAACAAAGAGAAAGACACTGCAGTTTGGCAAGAAAAATAAATAGATATCGACAGTTTCCAATTAGATCCCGCCAAGATCCACAACACAATGCCGGAAAACAGCCAAAGGGTTTACATGGAAGAAGACTCAGAGGCTTTTGACATTGGAGATCTTGACATTATTAGTCTAGAACAAGCTTGCTGGAAGCAAGAGTTTGACAAAATCCCGGAGGGGCAACTTGAGACCTTGGAGGTAGTTCTTTCGAGAGCACATCAACAGATAACTTTAGGCATCCAGCCAGGCAACAGCTGGGATGGGAAAAACCTCAATAAAGATACCAAGAAAAGGGGCAGGAAGACAGATATACAAAGAACAATCATTGTAGGGAAACTCTTGGTGGAATCAGGTAGATATGCTAAGCTAACGAAGTACTATAGTCTGCTCTCTAATAGTGAATAATGAAGCTCATTTCATGGAATGTGCGAGGGCTCAACAGCCCTGGGAAATACATAATGATAAAGAACATGATACAACATGAAAAACCACAAATTTTTCTCATGCAAGAAACAAAATGTAACAGTACTACTTTAGGCTCCATTCTCTCTCGAGCATGGCCAGGTTGTCAATCAGTGGTGGTTGACACTTCAGGAGCTTTAGGGGGACTTGCCATTGCATGGAATCCACAAGCCATTACTCTCTCAGATTTTCATGCATCTCAACATCTCATTCAGACCACCTTTCACATAATGGGAACCAATATACATGGTCACTTGACTAATGTATTTTTTCCTCAGGATTCCTTGAATAAGATTGCGCTTCTAAATACTTTAGAAGCTCTCAACTAAAATTGAAATTACCCACTATGGATTACAGGGGGGGATTTCAACATGATAACTAAACTAGAAGAAAAAAAAGGCGACAGAATCAAACTGGAGAATGAAAGCGGTTATTTCAGAGACTACATACAAAACAACTGGTTGATCGATCTACCATTCAATAATGGTATTTACACCTGGAATAACAGGAGGTCAGGGCCACAGCAAATTGCATCTCGATTAGACATATTTCTCATCTTAGACAACTCCATACACCTGGGCGGAGATATCACAGCCTTAATCCTCCCATTATTAGGTTCAGATCACTGGCCAATCTCTTTACAATGGCAACGGCCATGGGATACAACCAAAAGGCCTTTCAGATTCGAAGCCTTCTGGCTTTCACATCCAGACTTCAAAACTCTGGTCAAAACAACCTGGGAGAGCTTCATCCCTCCAGCTGGATCTTTAATGTATCAATTCCAGCAGTGCCTCAAGCATCTGAAACGACATATCAAGCATTGGAATCAGTCCACCTTTGGAAATATTTTTCAGGCTCAAAAAACTCTTGAACAAAATATGAAAGAGCTACAACAATGAATTATTGAGGAAGGGAGAATGGAAACTTTAGCCAAGCAATAACAAGACCTCGCTACTCAGCTAGAAGACAGAAGGAAGCAAGAGGAAGTGCTATGGAAACAAAAATCAAGGATCCGATGGCTAAAGGAGGGGGAGAGAAACACTAAATTCTTTCATCGGACCACAATACAGAGAAGAATGCATAATAACATAGCTCAGCTTCAGAACTAGCAAGGGAAAGATTGGAGGAACATGCCGATATTGAGCGAGAATTCCTCAATACATTCAAATCCATTCATCAAGAGCCTCTAGTGAACAGGAAACCAACCATAGATAGAATTCTTTAGCATGTGCCCAAAATAATCACTGAAGAACAAAATCATATTCTTCTCCAATCAGTTACTCCAATGGAAGTCGACACTGCAATGGCACAATTGAAAGATGGGAAAGCCCCTGGACCCAATGGATTTACATCCAATTTCTTCCATCACTTTTGGGATCTTGTCAAAATCGAAGTATGGAAAGTTGTGGATGAGTCTAGAACAATGCATTGGCTGCTTCCTTCGATCAATGCAACCTTTATAGCTCTCATTCCCAAAGATGATCAACCCAACACTCCGGATAAGTTTCAGCCCATAGCTCTATGCAACGTTATCTACAAAGTAATCTCGAAAGTCATAGCTAATAGACTCAAGCCGCTGCTTCCTTCATTAATTTCACAGGAGAAATCTGGATATGTGGAGGGGCGTCAAATCCTTGATGGCATAATATTGATGCATGAGATCATACACTCTTTGAAGTAGAAAAAACAAGTAGGTATGCTTCTCAAAATTTATTTATCAAAATCTTTTGACAAATTAGGCTGGACCTACATAAAACAAATGCTGATAGCTTTTGGTTTTAGTATAACTTGGGTAAGATGGGTGATGAGTCTTATCTCCTCTTCTTTTTTCTCCATCCTTGTCAATGGCGTCCCTTCTAGACCATTCTCCCCTTCTAGAGGCATTCATCAAGGAGATCCCCTCTCTCCATTCCTCTTTGTCCTCATGGCTGAAGGCTTAGGACGTCTCTTAAAGCATGCTCACACCACTCACAGCCTCAGAGGCATCTCTATTCATGGGTCCCCTGTTACCACTCATCAACAATTCGTAGATGATAATATGTTATTTGGGTACCCTTCCATACAAGAAGCTTCCACTCTGAAATCCCTGCTAGATACCTTCTCTGAAGCATCCAAAACCACTATAAAGATTGTCAAGTCTCAGATATTCTTCTTTCACACCCCCACTGTCTCATAAAGAAGTATCGCTAGAATCCTAGGCTTTACTATACCCAAATTACCCTCTAAATACTTGGGCGCACCTCTGATAGACTCATCCATCAAGCATTCTTCATGGCAACTCCTTCTTGAGAAACTTGAAATTTGTCTCTCTTCATGGACTTATAGAACCTTAAATATAGCCAGCCAGCCAGCTTGTGCTCACCAAAGCGATTATTCAAACTATGCCTCTATACCTCTTCTCGGTGCTTGTAGCGCCAAAATGGGTACTCAAGAAGATTAAGGACATACAGTGCAACTTCTTGTGGGGATCCTCAAGACAAAATCGCAAATGGGCCCTCGTAAAATGGACAACAGTCTGCACCCCAAAAAAGCATGGAGGACTTGGGCTACGGGACCCACAACATAGTAATGCAGTGATGGGAACGAAAATATGGTGGAAATGGCTCTCAGCTCCACACACTCCCTGGGCCAAATTATGGACAGCAAAATATGAAAATAATAGACCACCGAAGGAACTAATCAGACTCACAAATAATAACACTGGCTCGCTCATTTGGAATCCCACATGACAGGACAAAGATATGCTTCAGCAACATAGTTTTTGGGAAATTAGAAATGGTGATACTGCCAGATTTTGGGCGGATTCTTGGCAACAACGATCCAAACTATTAGACACCATCCAAGCCCAGCATATTTAGGAGAAATATATTCTTCAAAACACAACAGTTGCTCAATTATGGACTCAGCATATCAATCAGGGTTATAGACAGTGTAAAATGACAGAACAAATTGTTCTGCAGGAACAGAGGGACATACAAAGAGCGGTAGATATAGAGCTCAGCACACGAAAAATCAGATGCTCAGATCAACCGGACATTCTAATATGGGGATACACTCCATGAGGTATATAAACCACCAAGGAGGCATATGGATTGATGATTCAAACACAGGAACCTGTAGATCCTTTATGGGAAAGGATGTGGCTCCCTGGAATCTGGCCCAAAGTTTCCACCTTCATCTGGTTGCTCAGCCATAAGAGGATCCTCACTTGGGATAATCTTATAAAATGAGGATTTCATGGACCCTCCTGTTGTCCTAATTGCAAATAGCAAAATGAGACCATTCAACATCTGATGGACTTGTGCACCTTAGCCACTAAACTATGGGAAAAGCTCAGCTTCAGATGCCAAAGAACATGCAGAGTCTCATAGGATATCATCAGCACAATACGTAACTGGATCCCCACTCCATACAATAGAAATATTTTTAATTCTCTATGGCAAATCCTATCGGGTTTACTTCTTTGGACCATTTGGAAAGAAATAAATAGATGAATTTTCAAAAATCAAAGCACTCCACATGAAACACTATGGATTAATTTGCGCCAGAACATTCAAGAAACACTACAACTACAGACTTGGAAAAAATAAGACTTCCCAAATGATGCTTAGGAAAATAACACTTTGGAAAATTGGCACCTACGTATCCCCCATGTTTAGGATGACCCCCTCATCCCCCCCCACCAGTTCAATACCTCTCACTCAGTGGCATCCCCCTCCACCTGGAATCATCAAATTAAATTTCGATGGTGCCTCAAAAGGCAATCCTGGAAAAGCAGGATATGGGGGCATATTAAGAAACCATGAAGGCATTCCTCTTCTCATTTACTATGGCTCCATTGGCTGGGACACAAATAATTCTGCAGAACTAGAAGGGTTGTGGCAGGGACTCAGCCTAGCTCATCAACATCATTTTCAACCTGTACTAATAGAAGGGGACTCCCAATTACTCATCAACATGGCTATCAAAATTCAATCAGGAACCCCAGCATGCAAGGTTGCCACTAGCTGGAAACTAGCAGCTTGCTTGGATATCATGGAACAATGGTTAAGACAAGAGAGGGCTATCACCTTCACTCATGTCAGAAGGGACAACAACAAGATTGCTAATCTTTTGGCAAATATTGGGGTTGACAAAGATCAAGTGTTGGAAGCAAGACCCCTAACAATCCTCAATGATAATGTACACTTCCAAGAATGCACTGCTCTGGTGCACAAAGAAGCTACATCCCCGGATCTGGGTGTTATTCAACCTTAATGCAATGATGCATGTTGGGAGTGGCAAGTGGCACAACCACTTTGCTGCCCGTAACCCCACATTAATTCGCCATCATAAATCGACTTCAATGCGGCTCTCCATTCGATTTTTCACCGCCCTCCTGCTTCATTACTCTGCCATGGCTTCTCCTAAAACCTTCAGGCCTACTCTCGATAACATTCCTCTGCCTCTTCAATATAGATGCCCCCTACTAGCCGCACAACCATTTATTTGCACCTCCACTGGTAAGCGTTGCCTAATTCTCAGCTGCATTGAGTTTGGGACAGGCTTCCATTACTCACCGAGCGTATGCTGTAGTCTTCGCCTCAATTGTGCCCCTATTGCTACTGGAGGTGACCAGTTCCTCACCGCTTCTACTTTGCATTATCTGTTCTCCTCACTCAGTGAAGCCATGCCCAGGTTGCGCCATCGTATGAGATGTAGACGAGGCAACAGCAGAGGGAGAATGCCTCGCTCCTCGCCTTCATTTGGTTCGAGCTCCACCTCTTCGCCCTCTTCTGAGTACTTCTCATCTCGCTACCTTGATACGTGTAGTGGCAGAGGACGCACATGTTTCTCTATCTTTCACTCCCAGCATTCTGGCCCTTCTATTGCCACCATCCCGTCCAGCTCTCAGTACTCTCATTACACTACCCAATTCACCTACCAGTGCACCATGGATAGACCGACTATTAAAGCCACCATCACCGTCATATTCCAGGAGGAGAAGCATGATGTTTCTCCGGGAACGCATCAGGACGAGCCTCGTGATAAAGTTTCGAGCAAGCCTTCTGCTTGCAAACACCAATGGGTTCAAATAGGCGAAGGCACCGCAGATGCAGAAATTGCTGAGCAGACCCGGATAATAGGTGTTGAGTGGGAGAAGGAAGACGTGGATGTAGTGCAGGCCGCAAAGGATGACTTCGACGCCTACAGCTACCAAATTGTGGAAGAACACCCAACTCCACCTCATGACAGCTAATTATGCCATCTTCTTTTGGAATCAGGTTCACAGCTCACATTCTCTTGAGTGCATTTTAGTTTTTTTGGAAAAAATAGCTAGCTCTACTATGAATGTAAACAAAACAATGTTTTTTGAACTTATGTCGGTTTCCCCTATGAGGGCGGATCTTATTTTTTGGACTCAACTGGTTTCCCATTATCAGGAAGTTGCACACATGTTTTGGACGATATATGTCGTGAATCATGGCTAGGAACTGTTGAGGCCAGTGCCTCATTGTAAATTATGTTTCAGTAATAGAATTTAGCCAAATTTAGAAAAAAAAATATAGATTTGATATGTAATATTTTAGAAAAAATTAATAATAATAAAAATAACTATATGTATTCATATAGGAAAAAATATGAAGTGCGTGTTTTAACATTTTAATATGGATAACGTGAATTATAAGTAAAATATTTCAATGTCAACTACATATATATTAAACTAGCCTAGATCCATCTTAACTCTGTATCTACCAAACAGAGAAAGATTTGGTAGATCAGAAGTTAAGATGGAACTAGGTTAATTTAATATAATATATGGTCATATCGAACCTTTTATATATTTATACAAAAAAAATTAAAAAAATTAAAAAATAACATGAAATATATATATATATATATATATATACCCTTGTTTTAGAACCATGTTCACAAAGTACACTCGCTAATGGTTCTTATGTTAACGTAGCTTCATCTTAAAATATTTTAATATAAAAAGTACTAATTCAACTTTCTTAGAATCATATTGTGTTATGATTATATATTTGATATTTTCAGATTAACTAGCACAACCAGATTAGTAAATTTTGTTGATATATGTGAAAGTCATATAAATATGATTATTATAATAATTATTATTATTAACTAATATTACTATTATTATTAATAATGTTAAATTGATAAATGTTAATAATAATCAATGTAATTCAATATTAATAAATATTTTTAAAATTTCATTTATTCATTTCATTCATTATTAAATAATTAATTCATTAATTCATCAAATATGTATTTAAATAATTAAATAATTCAGTAATTATTAATTAATATTTACTTTGTTCATTATTAATTAATTCATCAAATAATAAAATACAAAACACCCAAGGGATTATGTACCTAAGGGAAAAATATTAAACCCTAAGAATATGAATCCTCGGATTAATAAACCCAAGGGAATGATATTATAATCAAAGGGAATAATAAACCCAAGGCATATATAACCTAAGTTAAATATTATAAACCATGTAATAAATGTGGTTAACCATGGTTGACCATGGTTGATTTGCATATTGAGACAATCCTTGTCACAATGCGACGTAGGACCATGCTTGACCATGGACGACGATGGTTGACCATGGTTGTTCAAGGTTGACCATGATTGACCATGGTTGATTGTGATTACCATATTGAGACTATATTTGTCATAATGTGACAATGGATCATGGTTGAGACAATGATTGATTTTCATTTTGAGACAATATTTTTCATAAAGCAACGTTGGACCATGGTTGAATATTATTAAACCGAAGAGAACAATATTATAAACCCTAAGATAAATAATACAAACACTAAAACAAACATGCTTGAATCATATTGTGATCAAAATTTAGCTCAAAAATTAAAGTTCCCATAGTCTTTCAAAACTAGCGTCAATTCGTAGTGTTCACCATTCTGATTCTAGGGACACTTATTTCACCTCAAATCGATGTCATATGACAAAGTTATGACGTTCTGATCGTTTGGCCCAACAGCGAAAAAATTAGCAGTGTTGCTCATTGGATTGCTAACTAGGAAGTCTGTATTAGTTGATGTCAGAATGCTAACTAGGTGTATCATCAGGTTAAGGAGCAATCAGGATTCACCATCTGTCATGTTGTGGTTCATTCAATTGTTCGATTTTGATTGGTTGAGGTTGGTTTTCGTGGGCCAATAGAGGATGCCACATCACCCAATCTGTGATTTCCACATGGCACCTCAGGGTTGTGTAAAATTTTATGGGGTCGGCCCTTAGGCCAGGTGGGATCGAACCCCAGTCCTATCGACCAATAGTGTCACACCTTGCCAACGATGCCGAATTTTTTTCTTATAACATATAGTTCACAACTTTAAGTTAAATTTTATATGGATTGGTATTGGGGGAATGGGTTGGGGCTAAGCCCTGGACCTTGGTCATCAACACCCCACGTGACCTCGATTTAAGTGACAATAGTAGTGCTCGGTTTTACCCCGATCCATGGTCATAGTTGAAACCACAAGACTCGGTGTTATGGATTTGGGAGCCGACAGATTGGGGGTGGGCTCAAGGCCCTTTCCCATGGCCATATGCAAGCCCGTCGAACTAAGCGGAGGTGTTAACCAGAGGTTCGGATGATGGGGACCAGACCTAGGTCTCATGGCAGTCCATACAATCTCTAGTAAAACTATAGGGTGCTAGCCCGATGGGGGCGGGAGGTTAGGCCCGGCCCCTGGCCTTATGGGGTTTAATGCGAAGACCCGTTTCAGAGGGAGGTGCAGAGTGTATGACCACCACACAAGACTAACTTTTCGGGCGCATAGAGCTATTAGATAATTTAGTCGTTTAATAAATTTCACCTTCGGTGGGTGAGTTTGTCGCCTCCCAGCGGAAAACATGGTAGATTTGTAGCTTTGTTAGACAACTTATCGATTTTGTAGAATGAATAAAAAAATAATTTTTTCAGAGCTTGTTTGAGTTATAACTTGATGACTATTTTTCCTTTTGCAGCTCAAGAAGAGTCCAGATAGGGGTTTTTGAAAATTTTGGATCCAATGGAGACCTCTGTTTGTTGATTGGAGCACATCTAAAGAGACTCTTTTCATGTTTGAGTCCATGGGTATCATGGTCAATAAATGTTTTGGATCATTTTTTTAAAGTTTTGTGACCATGGAGAGGACTTTGTAGGGGTTTTCTTGACTTCAGATGTTTACTGCAACAACTGTGACTTATAGGGTGCAAATCATGTTTTCTTTTCTCACTATGTCTTGTTCAGGAAAGCTCTCTTTTTGTACGTCAACATGGAATTGTAGTACTTGTATGCTCATGTGTTGCTCATTTTTAGATGGAGTACAGGTTCTTTGTAGGAGAACCCTTTTCTTGATGATGGTTTCATGATTGATTGTATGTTTTCATGGTTTATAAAGTGAGAGTTTTTTGCAGAATAATGTTTCCTTGAAGGGAAAACAAGCCACTTATTTTTTCAAAAAAAATTGTGTACTTTTTTTCACTGAATATATGGAGTGTTCTAGCTGTGTTAGCAGGCCCACAGATGTAACCCAGGAGGGGTGAACTCCGTCACCAAATTTGTGTTGTTTCTCTTCATGAATGCCTATATGAGTTAAATTTTGAGACGTTGTTTATGTTTTAAGTTCACATGAAAAACTAACTCATAGTCCTTAAATATACCTTAAAAACATGTTTTGTCATAAAAGCCATTTTTCCTTCCAAAGCGTCAAAGGATGATCATTTTTAGGAAGGATAAGTTCTCCTCCAGCTTTCAGATCAAGTGGTATCACAACTAGTTTTGACCAAGTTGCAAGAATGGGAAAGAAGAGTCTCCAAGAGCTACAGGAGATGAATTTGTCTCTTCGAATGGAGAATATTGACTTGAGAAGAATGCTTGAAATTGTTGAAGAGGAGAAGTTGTATATGCACATTTATTTGCAACATATGCTGGAGGAACAAGCTGATGAGATTTCCACTCCAATGACAACAAATGATAACTCCAAAGTGAAGCGAATTTGTGGGCATGGTTCAAACAGAGGTTATGGACCCTATATGGAAGTAATGCTTTCATGTATTTTAAGTTGTTGTGAGCTGTCGTTGTGAGTCTCTAGGTGTGATTCTAGAAGTAGTTACTTCCCTATGTATATGAGTTGCCTATGAATCATAGTTCCACTTTCTTCGAATATTATCCACTAGAAGTTGGTGATTTACACTATATATGCAAATTTCTATGTGATATCCACCTTCTTCGGATCTTATCATTTAAAAATTGGTGATTTACAACTATATATGTAATTTGCTATATTATCAATAATAACAAATGTGTGTTTTGTGTTGTCTATAGTTATAACAAAATGATCACTCTCTATATGTATACTCTCTACATGTATAGAGTAAATGTAGCATGTGGTAAAAATATTTTCAATTCTAATTTATTTACTTATGATTATCTAATTTTTCACTAAAAATTATCAGCCATTAAACCGTCTTTATTTTGTTTCCTTTCTAAGAAGTCATGTAAAACCACCACTATTTATATAATGCATGTGGTCTCGGTTTTCTCTCTTTGAATTTTTCTTTATAAATACAAGTAAAATATAGAGCATATTTTGACTAATAAGTGTCACGATTATTTCCCATTCACGGGTGAATATAAAAAAAAAATAAAAACATGATAGGGGTATTAAAACGTAAATGAAGGAAATATAGGTGACACGTTGTCAAGATTATTTCCCATTCACGGGTGAATATAAAAAACAAAAAAAAGCATGATAGGTGTATTAAAACGTAAAGGAAGGAAATACAAGTGACTCGTTGTCAAAAAGATATTGGATTGCATGAATTGAATCTAATTAAAATTTAAATGACTTCCAAAAGAATTTTTATTTTGATGTTTGATTTTGGTGATATTTTAAAATCGAACAGATATAATTGAGGTAATGGGATAAACTGAATAAGATTTAAAAAGCGAATTGGTTTATTTAATTCAAAAATACTTTCCTAAATCCATAATCAAATCAAATTAAATTAAGCATGTTGATACTACAGGGCAATGAAATTCATTAGCCGGCCCAAATTCCCCAAAATAGATTTATCAGATTAGTGAAGTGGTTATTTCTTAAATGGATTAAGTGAAAACTTCAAAAGTGTGATCCCAAAAGTGTCCTAAAAAATTTAGGAAAAACTAGTGAATACCATATTAAACAATATAACATAGATTAATATCATGGTTAGAGATCAATATTATTGTTGTAATGTGTGTTTTTTTAAATGTATTTTCTTTTCTAATTTATTTATTTGTAGTTTTCCACTTAACGTTTATGCCTCAATAATATGTAATATTCTTTTTCTTGATCCAGTTAAAGTGGATAGAATTGATCCATGGTACTTATCGTGGTATTTTCCCATGGTATTGACCTATGGTATTTGTTGTTGGTTTCCGAGAAAAATAATAAAATAAGGTCTCTAGAAAGTCCATCAAGCCTTTAAAAGGAGAGAGAAGCCAATCATTTAGGATCATTCTGGTTTTATCTATCTTATTGTGTTTGGGTTGAGAACTTAGCTTGGCCAATTCTAACATTGATCTCGGGACGAAAACCCCTTAGTGAATTTATCTGGTGGATCCATCCAGGGTCCATGATTGTGCTTAGTGTTTGTTTTCTGTTTAAGGAGCAGCCAAGCATGCCATTTGCAGGAGCTCAAATTTATTGTATGGGCATGTATTCTATTTTAAGTTAATAACATAAATAAAAGGCTGCATTTCCAGATCCCGTCTATGTTCATGGTTTTTACTGAATGACTTTTTTTTTATTGAGAACATTAGAAATGTGCTAGATCTAACTAAATTATTAAGGTTTGAGATCTTATAGTGGTATCAGAACCGAGGTCTCGAGGTCGAGACTCGTGGAGCATGGTGGGTTGTAATGTACCGTGTGCGGGTAGCGCTCGCAGCCACATGTCTGAGGTCTGCGTAATGAGGGGTACTGCACAAGGGTCCCCACCCTCAGATGCTCCGGTGGGCCTTAAGACCCCACCCTTAACACCTTGGGATGTCGCCCTCACTAACATTCTAGGCTTTTGGTGTAGTGGTTAGGCCTTAGTGTACCACTGTAATGTCCTGTGTGCGGGTAGGGCCCGTAGCCACGTGTCCGAGGTCTGCGTAATGAGGGGTATTTTGCAAGGGTCCCCACCCTCAGATGCTCCGATGGGCCTTAAGACCCCACCCTTAATACCCTTGGATGCCACCCTCACTAACAATCCGGGCATTGATGTAGTGGTTGGGCTACAGTGGTATCAGAGTTGTGCATCTTGTCAGCCTAAGGGTTTCATACATGGAACTTCAGTGGGATTTATTCTCACTCTAGTCGGCATCTCCATCTTCGGTGGTATTCAGTATCACCGTAGTTGGTCTTATTTTTCAGTGGATTAAAAGAGAAATTTTCTGTGTTGTAAAAAAGAGTACAACAGGGCAAACATTACCTTTTCCAAATTATTGGATCAAGGTTTGTTGGGCCATATTTGTCCATTCAAGGTTAATAGGCCGAAATTTAAATCTTCAAGATAATTTTAGCCCTCATATTTGTCGAGATTTGATTGCATTAACATACTGCAAAAGGCAAGATGCATCACACCAATGTTTGAGAGGGTGCAAAAGACAAGATGCATCACACCAATGTTTGCGAGGGTTCGTAAGTATTGGGGGCTGAGTTATAAATGAAGCTCTCTCACAGTCAAGTCAAGTGAGGGATGCGTAGCAGAATGAGTGGAACTATTGGCCTGTGTTGGAATTCGAAGAGGCCAATCGACCAGAGTTTTCAAAGTTTTCAGAGTTGAGTGCTATAATTCCACTACATATTTGTTCGATATCTGATTTAGTTTGAGCATTTCAATTTCACCACATAGTTGTTTGATATTTGATAACACTAGGGGATATATCTCCCCAACATTGTCCCAGAGCACAGATACGGTGAAATAAAGTATCTACAGTTGTTTTGGAAGCGTAACGATTCGTTGAAGATGTAGATGTAATTTTAGAGGCCAAACTGGACATCGACATCAGTGTTTTTCACATCAGCGCGTTGATTATCCTTAAAGGGGTTGCATATCATACCACCATCATTCCAGGTATTGAGCGCAGAGGAGGAGTATTTGACGTGAGACATTAGGGGATTGTGATCCATCACTCTAGGCCACCGGTCGTTTCGAAACCCAGAGAGAGAGAGCATTTGTGTTGGAAAGGCTACGGGTTGTGGACTGTTGAGGAACCTGAGCGATACCCACTGGCTAGGCGAGAAGTAAGGAGTCGGAGCCGATCCCGTATCACTGTAGAGGTCCTGAGCAACATCTTATCAACCACTAGAATACATTGTTAGCTCATTTATGAGGGGCATCGACATGCAAAAGGGAGCAGGACGCCCTTGGATCTAAGCATTGGTCACAGTTCAAGGAGCTTCATCCAAACCCTGGCGAGGATTCAACATCGGAATTGAGTTTATTTTGGTGAAGAGAGGAGCAGTAGTAGATCTTATTTGGGCGCACAAGATCGATTGAGGGCAGGGTCGAAAGCGGCCTTTGTGCATAGAAACGAAGGGAATTTTTAGATAGTGTGGGTTTGCTTCAAGGAAGCCACGAGGAGAAAAAAAAAACGACACTGCACCAACTGCAGTGTTCACACTAGAGCCAAACTTGGTCGTTGCGCCGTCGAAGGGATGGTTGTGTGCCACATAAATTGAAATATAGTCATAAAGGTATTTGCCCACATCTTAGCGATAGATGCATTATAATACACACTTTTATTGTGTTTGATATAATATACATGGATCCTATATATATATACAATCTTATAATAAAGCGAACATCAGACCCTTCTCTTGAAAGTTCCATTTTATCCTTCAGCAGTCAAAATATATCTGAAAGGAAGATGTAAAAAGTAAGTTTCTCTTTGAACTTGGATCCAAATTGCAGGGTAAAAAATTAGGAGATGTCCTCCTACAGCTAGACACATTAAATATGGCTCTGAGCTTGATAAAGCAATCAAAATGGGAAGAGTCTAGTTGGGCCTTGAAGTCATCCATGCTTGCTTTGATAAAACCTAGGTTCTTGGAGTATTCTTGTGAAAATGTTAGACTCACAGTCACCTCTTGTCTCAGTAAAATCATAGCCTTAACGACACCACTACTGCCCTACAATGATGACATCATGAGGAGCACTTTTCAGTTAATGGTAGAAGCACTCCAAGGGTTGGACAACACCACTATTCTTACTTTTTTTCCAGAAGCGCACAATTTTGGAATGCATGGCAAAATTCAGATTTGGTATACTTATGCTGGATCTAGAGTGTGATGACTTAATCCTTCAGATGCTCTAATAATTTTGCACTAGAATTACAACAACTCATCCTAACTTCATCAAAACAGACATGCAAAAGATCATGTCTGCAATCTTAGGAGAAGATAGGGCCATCTGCGAACAATTGAGATCCAAATTGTTGGCCATTTGGAGGAAGGATCTAATTGCATCACTTGCTGCTTATGAACTAGCTGAGGGGTTGATCAAACAGAGCATCAAACTACTTAGAAAGAATTTAACCAAGGAGGAACTAACAAAGATTTGTGGAGACAACAAGAATGAACTAAGGAGGAAAGGCTTATGCTTTGTATGCAAGGGAGTTTGGGAACTTGACCATTCATGTCCAGATAATAAGGAGGCAACAAGGATAGAAAAATTAGAGACTTCTTTAGATCATGGGGATTCATCCATAGATGGGTTTGTTGGTTTTCAGGAGAGGACCTATGAAGGATCTGAGTAGTCAAGTACAAATGGTGAGCAACAAAACCATGCTCTTCAGAGAAACTTGCAGGACAAGCTGATTAGTCAACTTGACAAAGTACATGATGAAAGGAAAGATGTAATTCCTCCTGATGATGTGGTACTTGAATCTATAAATACAATGGAGGATATCCATAAAGAGTATGAGAAATAAGGTATAGAAAACAATCCATCAGTACATCCATGTTTGACAACCAGAGAGGATGGACAACTAATCCTCACATGTGAAGAGGTCCAGGATGAATACACCCAAGGAGAATCAAATGAGGAGCCAGTAGTAATAAACCGATATGATGAGCATGATCATGCAGGCCAACAAAACAAAGATAGTATGCAGGATGAGTCATTTCTAAAGGGCCAATCAAAGATTCAAGTTGAAGCAGTGGTCGTGGGGCATCTAGTGCAGTCAAATACATAGACATTCAGCAGGGCACTAGAATTTCTAGTGAAAGAATTTCAGGAGAGGATCATGCATTTCAAGACAAATCTTATGTTGTTGAAGCAAAGAGTCTAGACAGTCCGAGACACTGTCTTACAGGAGAACAGAAAAATTGAGGAACTCATAGGGAAATGTGCCAAATCATCGACCAAGCTGTCTAGTATTGAGAAACAACTCAAGTCTCTCACAATGCCGCATGAGGAGTACAATTGGGAGTTCCATAGCAGCGCTCTACAGGAATACATAGATAAGGCTTGCAACACTAACAACCCACATTTATAAATTGACAAGAGTAGGGCAAAGTTCTCCAAATACATCATGTTGGGTAACCAAGTAGAGCAGCATGAATCGAGCATCGAACAACGTAAACATAGTAGATTTGCATATATTCATTCTTTCCCAAGTATGGATTGCTGAGAGATTATGAGTTGGTATTCTATTGATGGGTTGATTATTTGGAGGATACCCATAGCTAAGGGAAAATTAGAGCTTGGACCATTTGGTGTAGGCAACAATGGAGAGTTGAAATGGTACCATAAACCACAGGTCCCGAGATTTAGATGGTATTTGGATCTAGGAGAATCCATTGGGGAAAATATTGGTCAGAGGATTGTTTGGGATCCAAGTATCGAAGGATCCATTCAGGACCATTCAACATGGAAGGCACATTGGATTGTATGGGATCCTGGTATCAATGTAAAAATGCTTTTATTGTGGATAGAAGTGGATCGCTTGAGAACAAGAAATCTTTGGGCGGGAGGATTTGTAATATTCCCTTTCTTGATCGAGTCAAAGTGGATAGAATTGATCCATGGTACTTACCGCGATATTTTCCCATGGTATTGACCCATGGTATTTGTTGTTGGTTTCCGAGAAAAATAATAAAATAAGGTTTATAGAAATTCCATCAAGCCTATAAAAGGGGAGAGAATCCAAGCATTTAGGATCATTCTGGTTTTATCTATCTTATTGTGTTTGGGTTGAGAACTTGGCCTGGCCAGTTCTAACATTGATCCGGGGACGAAAACCCCGTGGTGAATTTATCTGGTGGATCCATCCAGGGTCCACGATTGTGCTTAGTGTTTTTTTCTGTTTTAAAGAGCAGCCAAGCATGCCATTTGTAGGAGCTCGAATTTATTGTATGGGCATGTATTCTATTTTTAGTTAATAATATAAATAATTACTGAATGACTTTTTTTTATTAAGAACATTAGAAATGTGCTATATATAACTAAATTATTAAGGTTTGGCATCTTACTTAGTAAGATCAACGATGACGTGAGCCTTGTCCAATGTATACTTTGAATTGGTTATCCGATTTAAAAAATCCATGTGCGTTTAAAAGTCGGGCACAGAGTCAAGTTAACGTTTAAAAGTCGGGCACGGAGTCAATTTAACATAACAATGGCTAGCCATCAAATCTAAGAGTTGATAAAAGTTTTCATGTTTGGAATTTGTTTATAACTTGACTTGGCGTTAGCGTTGTATGTGCGTTGTGAAATAATCCATAGAGTTCATCAAGGCCCAACAACAACATAGCATCCCATCAAGGGTCCTTCAACAATAACTTCAGGGTAATTATTAATGAGAACATGAAAACGAAATTCCTGTCCAACAAGAGATTTCCATGTAAATTCTTCGCTCTTCCAGATTCTTTCCGAAATTACCTCGCCACTGAAGATGATCCTCTATTTCCTGAGATCCAATATGTGATGGAGGTCACTCAGATGACACCTGCAGATGTAGCTGAACATCTAATGAAGATGGATGACCATCCCACCACTACCCTAGAAAACCTAATTGAGTCTCTTAGCTGAGGCCAAGGAAAAAGCAGCCAGTGCTGCTTTGAAGGGCATGTCAGAAGAAAATGCTTCCGTGACGGAGGCCCAAGTATAATGTCAACAAAGTAGTTTCAGAAACTAATATTCGCTTAGAACTCCGACATCCAGTTGAGGTTATCTGTAGTAGAGCACAATTATTCAGAAGAAATTATACATATATTATATTAGAGGGCCTATGCAAAAGTATAAGAGCAGAGTAATAATGGTGAGAAGTAGCAGCGCAGAAGAAGAATAATAAGATGATGTAACCGATAATTAATAATGAATTCACATGCTATAATGCAATTTGATTTTATATTTCGAGAGTTTAGAGGTTCAAACCCCTGATTCCTTTAGAAGAATATGTTGGGTGAGATTGTATACGTTGAACATTATTTCTATAATATAGATATTTTAGTGTTCCTTACTTGTCTTATTTATATAGCACTAAATGCCTTAATTCTTTACAACTCACTACTTTCCCACCTTCAAAAGGATTGCATACAAAAGAGACATTTTAAATTGGCATAATGAAAAAGGTAAATTTATTTAATACAACAATATATGTTCATCTTAAATTTGTACAAGAATATATATATATATATATATATATATATATATATATATATATATAACTGCGCTTGTTTTGGAACCATGCTCACAAAATATACAGAAATGTCTAGATATGGTGTTTCAATTTCTTATGTTAACGTAGCTTCATCTTAGAATATTTTAATATAAAAAGTGCTAAAATGATAATTCAATTTTCTTGTAATTATATTATAATTATAATCCGTTATTATTAATATAATTACAATTATAATCCATTATTATTATATATTAATGAATTATTTTTATTTTATAACTTTTAAATTTATATATTGATGAAGTTATTTTTATTTTATGACTTTTTAAATTTTTATTGAGTTTGTTTTATTTTATAACGTTTAAATTTGTAGAATTATTTTTATTTTATAACTTTCAAATTTTTATAGTAAGATATATTATAGAATTTTTCTAAATGAAAAGTATAAATAATGAAAAATATATAATATTTAAAGAATGATTTTCGAAATTTTTAATTAAGAAGTTAATAAAGTGTTTAGAGTAATATATTTTTTTTTTTTTTGTGTGGCTAAAGGAATACACAAGGAGACACCTATTCTATGCATGAGAGGTGATATATCTAACATTTATCATCAATTAACTTCATTATTTACAATACAATCTAATTAACTTCATCATTTACAATACAATTCAATACTCTAATTTGTTGACCTGAATTAGATTCCTTATCATAATTACTACATATCTAACTTTTATTATCAATTAACTTCATCATTTACAATACAATCCAGGACCCTAATTTGTTGACCTAAAATAGATTCCTTATAATAATTACATTTAATGACCTAGAAACCCATTGGCACAAAACCAAAAAAAAGAAAAAAAAAAACATATCAAGAACTACCCAATTTTTTTCGTTGGTGGCTATCTCTCAAACTCCCATGTTAAAAATAATCTCTCCTATTAAAAAAAATAAATTCTTTTCCTATTTTTGAAAGAAGAGCGCTATTACAATGTATTAAAGAGATAAGTCAAAGTGTATTTTGTCATTGCCATATATTTTTTATGGCTTATACAAGTAATTTGGCGCATACACAAGGACTAAAATTTATTAGCTAAGAACTATGAGTTTTGGTCCATAAGAATAAAGACCTTTTGGTAAAAGAAAGTGCATTAACATTATATAGAAATATAAATATTAGGTCTTATTGAAAGCCTTTTGTGCAATAATTATAGTTATGATTAATAAGGATTATGAACATTGCTAGGAGTTAGGATGATGGATCAATGACTCTCCCTTCTAAAGTGTTTGTAGTGCTTCTCTTGACTTCAATATAACTTATCTTGAATTATGTAGCATTTTTCTTCACTTTATATGCAAATCCAAATCTTCATTTGTCATGTATTCTATCCACTTGTAACATTATGAAAAATCTTGGTGTTGCTAATAAAAAACTTGAATTGTTCAATACCAAGCTCTTAAGAATTTGAAGTTCACACATGGTTCATTGAGGGACTCCACATTACTTAATATTTTGTTCAAATATCTTGGTGATGTGTAATTTTTATAGAAAGGGTCATCAAAAACTACTCTCCATGGATTGACCATTTTCATCATTTTAGGACCTATAAAATACTATAATTTTTTTTCAATAAATGATGAGATAATGGAAGAAGAGAGATGTATGGATTCTATTATTCTAATACATATCAAAATAAATTTAGATAGTTCTTATAAAACAGATCTTAAAATGATACATTAAAAAATTTTCATTTTTCTTTTACATATTGAGGAGTGGTGATGAGTCTAAACTACATGACAAAGTTTTGGTAATAAAATTTTCATTTGGTAATTGATTCAAGATCTTCCAAATCTATATTAATGTAGATTCATAGGGATATATCTAATATATACCTAATTTTAATATATTTTGAACTAATGTGTAAAATTGAGTAAGGAACCTCTTGCATAAAAGAGTTGTTTTTTTATTTCCGACTAAGGACATATTACATAGAAGAGCTATTTTTTATTTCCATCTTGGACAAACAGTAACTCATTTTAGCACAATTTTTTCAAGTGATATGCTCTGACGTGATTATTAATTTTGGAAAGTTTATTCATTTACTTATATCCATTAAAAATAGTCTTTAAAAAGAGGTACAAGGAAGAAAGCGCTCGGCTTAGGGTTTCTGTAATCCTGCAATGGAGAAGCTCAGGATTATCTCTATGCTCATGGCGACCAGGCATTACTCTCCTGCACGCTTTGACTGACCGCTTCTGACCTCTTCACATGGCAACACCTTTGGGAGGGGTGGGATCCTCCCCCCCTCCTATCACTACACCCTCTTACACTTCCAGTCCGAACTTTTTTGCTCAAAAACCTTCCACTGACACTACAGAAGGGAAAATGAAATCCAATGAGGCGCAAAAAGACAAGCAGGACTGCTAAAGCACTTCAGATGCCCAGCCAAAAGTCTCCTCTTCTACATGCATTCCGATAGCAGAAAACCTTATCAAAATAGATCTCCCTGGACATCGCATCAATGGGCACATTCAATTCATGAAGGACCATGTCCTCATCAGCAAGTTTATAAGCCTCTGGCCAACTGAAAAAGCGTTTCAGGAATGGATCGCCTCAAAATGGAAGCCCAAGGGGCGTGTCACTTTGCAGTTGGGCCCTAAAGGATTCTTCACATTAGTTTTCAACTGTTTGGAGGACAAGAATCACATCTTTGATGGAGGCCCTTATTTTTTTAACTCTGCAGGCCTTTATCTCCGTGATTGGATTGAAATATTCAACCCGGACAAGGAAGACTTCAACTGGGCACCAATTTAGATTCACATGTATTCCTTACCTTTAGAATACTGGGATGAGGAAACCCTTAAAGAAATTGGAAATGGATTAGGGGAATTCATCAAGATCGCGGAAGAAACCAAGCTTAGATGATACACTTCCTAATGGAGGATCTATGTCTACATGCATCTTTCCAAAGCCCTCACTGACTCGGTAAGCCTCTTTCATGATGAATTTGAATGGATACAAACTATAGATTATGAACATGTTCCATTTCACTGCAGAAAGTGCCATGAGCATGGTCATATTTTCAGAGATTCCCCTCTGAACACCCCACCCAAACCTACCCCTCCTTCAAAAAACACAGATGTAGAAGGCTTCACCAAAGTCTCTAGTCGAAAGAAGCACTAAAAAAAACCCTCTGCTACGCCCTTAGCTCCTAACATTCCCTCCACCAGTAAAAACTTTGAAATCCTTACCTCCCATGCTTCCTCAGAAGGAGGCCCCTCGCAACCTTCCCCAGATAACCTGGTCTCTAACATTCATGACCCCAAACCCTTGCCTCAAAAGACACCCACGTCCCTTTCTCCTTCTATGCCAAACGCTCTCCCACCCCTTACCAATAAGGACAAAGCTATTGTTAACAAAATTCTCAGATGGAAATAGATAGAGTTCCCCCCTCTGCCTCTTAGTCAAATGAATCCAGAGATGACAAGAACAAGCCTACCTATATGAAGGAGGAACTTGAAAGCATCGATCTTGGCGACTTGGAAATTCTGGCCTTGGAACTTTCTTGCCATCAAAAGGATTATGACAAGATTCCAAACAAGAAAATTGATAGCCTTGAAGTTGTACTCTTTCGTGCGCAACAAAGAAAATCTTTATGAATTCAGGCAGGCAGTCACTAGGATGGAAAAAAGATAATTAACAAGTAAAAAAAGAGAGGGCGCAAGATAGATTTGCAAAGAACAATCATAGTGGGAGAAATTCTTGTGGAATCGGGAAGGTATCCCAAGCTGACTAAGTTCTATAGGCCAATCCCCCAAAGTTCCCAATGAAGTTAATCTCATGGAATGTAAGAGGGCTAAATATCCCCTCCAAACATCGGATGATTAAAAATATGATACAGCAATACAAGCCAAATATAGTCTTCCTCCAGGAGAAAAAAATGTAACAACATCATTCTGGATTCCATCCTCACCAAAAATTGGATTGGCTACAGGTCAGTATCGGTTGATGCCTCTGGAGCCTCAGGAGGGTTGGCCATTATTTGGAACCCCCAGCTTATGTCCCTATCAGACTTTCATGCCAACCATAATTTCATACAAGCCATCTTCCACTTTCTTGGCTCCAATTCACATGGGCACCTCACCAATGTATATTTCCTCAAGACCTGAGCATAAAATTGTCCTCTCCATAATTTCTGCCCTCAACTCCATTAGACGCCATCCTTTATGGATCTGCAAGGGAGACTTCAATATGATAACCAGGTTGGAGGAAAGAGTGGGAGGCAGAAATAGACTTGAAATGGAAAACGCTTGCTTCAAATATTTTATACAAAATAATTGGTTGATAGACCTCTCTTTTTCCAATGGGATTCATACCTGGACCAATAAAAGAAGCGGACCTCGACAAATAGCCTCCAGGTTGGCTCGCTTTCTCATCTCAGACAATGATATCCATTTAGGAGGTGACTTTCACACCTCAATTTTTCCTCTGGCAGGTTCTGATCACTGGCCCATTCTCCTGCAATGGTCCCGCCCAAGAAAAGCCAACAAAATACCATTTCGCTTTGAATCCTTTTGGCTCAGCCACCCAGACTTCAAAGAGATGGTAATCACATGGTGGAATGGTTGCCACCTGCCTGAGGGATCCAAAATGTTCCAGTTCTAGCAGAAGCTTAAATACCTCAATTTCAAACTCAAAAAATGGAATCAAATCAGCTTTGGAAATATTTTTTCTCACCAACAAGAACTCGAACAGAAAATGGGTGAGCTACAACAATGCATAATCAAGGAAGGTAGATCGAATACTTATGACACTCTGGAAAAGACCCTTCTCAAAAAAATGGAGGAGCGACGTCGTCAAGAGGAAATCCTTCAGCGTAAAAAGTCTCAGATTCGTTGGCTTAAGGAAGGGGAGAAAAACACCAGATTTTTTCATCGTTCCACCATTCAAAGAAGGATGAGGAACAATATAGCCTTCCTCCACAATAGTCAGGGGGAGCATCTTGAGGAACAGGAGGACATAGAATGGGAACTCCTCTAACACTTTAAAAACATTCTCCAGGAACCAGCTGGAGATAAAAGGCCAGCCATCAACAGGGTCACCCAACATATCCCTATGCTAATCACTAAGGATCATAACTCTATGTTGCTCAAACCTGTTTCCCTCCAAGAAGTAGAGCAGACCATGGCTCAACTCAAAGACAGCAAAGCCCCAGGTCTTGATGGCTTCACAGTGAATTTCTTCCACTTCTTCTGGGATCAGATCAAAATGGAGGTATGGGAATTAGTCGAGGAATATAGGACTCTTCATTGAATTCTCTTGTCTCTTAACACTACCTTCCTCGCCTTAATATCCAAGGAGGAAAACTCCAGTAATCCTGACAAGTACAGGCCCATTTCTCTTTGTAATGTCATCTAAAAACTCATCTCCAAATTCATTGCTAATAGGCTCAAACCGCTGCTCCCATTGCTCATCTCGCTGGAACAGACAGGATATGTTGAAGGCCGCCAAATTCTCGATGGTATCATTCTCACTCATGAAGTTATCCATTATTTGAAACATCTCAAGAGGGCAGGTATGCTTCTAAAACTCTATCTCTCTAAAGCATTTTATAAATTAAGCTGGGAGTACATCAATCAAATGCTTCTTGTTTTTGGATTCAATCCTATGTGGACACATTGGATCATGCACCTTATCTCCACCCCTAGGTCGTCCATCTTGCTCAATGGAAATACCTCTGCTCCCTTCTCTTCCACTCGTGGCATTCGTCAGGGGGGTCCCCTTTCTCCCTTCATCTTTGTTCTCATGGTAGAGGGGTTGGACCATCTCATTCGCCATGCTTCCTCCAACAACACTCTCAGAGGTCTCTCCCTTTATGACTGCCAGAAATTAACCCATCAACAATTCTTTGATGACAACATGTTGTTTGGTCACCACTCTATGCAAAAAGCCAATTCTCTCCAATCACTGTTGGATACTTTCTCAGAAGCCTCTAGCACTACCATAAATGCTGGAAAATCCCAAATCTTCTTCTTCAACATGCATGTTCCCACTCAATGCAACATAGCTTGTCTCTTGGGTTTCCCTATAGTAGTTCTCCCTTCCAAATACCTTGGAGCTCCACTCTTTGACTCTGCAATCAAACACTCCTCCTGGAAAGAGCTTCTAGATAAACTTGAGGCCCGTCTTTCCTCTTAGACCTATAGATCGCTCAACATTTCCAACAGAATTGTTCTCATCAAAGCCATCCTCCAATCTATGCCTTTATATATTTTTTCTGTCCTCGCAGCCCCCAAGTGGGTCCTAAAGCAGATCAGAAATATTTAACGCAATTTTCTCTGGGGTTCTACAGGGCTAAACAGAAAATTGGCACTTGTGAAATGGATAGAAGCTTGTGTTTCAAAAACTGAAGGCGGTCTAGGTATAAGATATCCACTACACATCAACGCAGCGATGGGGGCATGAATATGGTGGCAATGGCTCTCTAAGCCTCATACTCCTTGGGCAAACTTTTAGTGGCCAAATATGCAAATGATAGACCTTTAGCAGATCTGGTCATATTCTCCCTTCAGACCTCTGGTTCCCTCATATGGAACTTTTCTAAACAACACATTGCCTTTATACAAGCCCACAACTTTTGGGATATCAACTCTGGAAATTTTGCCAGACTTTGGGAAGACTCATGGCAACAGATGCCAGCACTGGCGAACCTTTTTCAAAAACTAAAATGGCAAGAAGTTCTATAACAATCATAGAACAATCAAGTTAATTTCTTTTGGCATCAACAACCTATTCAAGGCTATCGTCAATGGATTTTGGCAGCTCAATGACAAATGAAATGGCAGGAAAAAACTTATGAGGAAATTGATCAAGAGCTAAACTGCAGGAAAATCCAATTTTCAAACCAGGAAGATAAGTTAATATGAGCGCATACTCCTCATGGATCCTTCACCACCAAAGAGGCATATCAGTTTCTCGTCCAAACTGCGCAAGTTCAAAAGGACATTCTCTAGACCAAATTTTGGTGGCCAGGCATCTGGCCCAAAATATCTACTTTCCTCTGGCTCCTTAGCAAGAAGAGGCTTCTCACATGGGACAATCTCCTGAAAAGATGACTCATAGGACCATATCATTTTCCTAATTTTTCCAAGCATGCAGAAGACATGCCACACTTATTGGACTCTTGCACCATTGCTAACTCTTTGTGGGAAAAAATTGATATCTGTTGCAGAAGAACAAGTAGAATCAAGGGAGACGTCATCAAAACCATACGACATTGGCCCTCTGAACCTTTCAACAACAACCTGCTCAATAGCCTATGGTCCCTACTCCCTGGTTTCATTCTCTGGACTGTTTGGAAAGAACGAAATAAAAGAATTTTCAAAGATGAAAGCACCCCCCTGAATATCCTTTGGATGAGCCTCTGCAGCAACCTTTAGGAAACCATTTCTCTCCAATATTAGCAAGATTCTGACATTCCCTCCACCCCTCCTGAGAGCATCATTTGGGAGAACTGGTATCTATCCATTCCCCTTCATCACCACCCTACTTCTGTTCCATCTTCCCATCCAGACTCTCCCAGTTCATGGTCTCCTCCTCACATCAGCACTATCAAAATGAACTTTGACGGTGCCTCTAAAGGCAACCCAGGAGCGGTGAGCTTTGGAGGTATTTTTAGGGATGCTTCAGGCAACACTCTTAAAATATACTTTGGCTCAATTGGACGGGACTCCAACAACTCAGCTGAGCTAGAAGGATTATGGCAGGGTCTCCTTATTGCAGAAGAAGAAAACCTCTTCCCCCTGGAAGTAGAAGGGGACTCTCACATCCTCATTGAGGCTTCCACCCGACTCCAGCAAGGCACCCCTGCCTATAAAATTTCTACCAGCTGGCGCCTCTTGACAAGATTAGAACAAATTGAACACTAGCTCAAAACTTTTCAAGCCATTTCTTTCAAGCACATCCGACGCACTACAAATAAGGTTGCAGATCACCTAGCTAATAAGGGAGTGGAACATAATCTCCCACTTTACAAGAGATCTCTCAACAGTACCAATGTTGACACTCTCATTCATGACTGCACTCAACTGGTGCATAAGGATTTCACATTCCCAGATGCGAGTGTTTAAAGGCAGCATTATAGTGGCTGGCCCTTGGAGAGACATCTGGCCAAGCCACCTGCCCACCTTAGAGAATGGTACCAAGACCTTAAATGCCCTTGGGTTTTGATGTCAGGCATTCATCGCTCACACGTTCCTCCATTACCCCGTTGCTACTTACTCAATGCATTCAATGGAGACGCGTCCACAAACTTTCAACACTTCTTTGTATGCCTTCTCGAGATCCTTATCTGTATCTCTACATTCAGCTCGCATCTCAACGTTCGGCCCTACCGTGGCCCTACCAAACTCTGATCCTTACACTCACTTCTGTCTTCATTTACCCTCCACAGCTACCCCGGTTTCATGCTCACCTCGCACTTCCCCTCGCTCTCTTCCACCTTCATATCTCCCACTTACGCCCACTGGTTTGCCTTCTTAGTCACCCCCTACATCCTTGCACAAGAATTCGCCTTCCCAATCCACCTCTTTTTCCTCACACACGGTCTCTCTGTCTTCCCACTCAACCAGCATGCTGCGAAGACATTGCATGAGATGTAGTCGGGGTCGTGGGAGAGGAATTGCCTCTCATCCACCCCTTTCTAGCCATGTTGTCTCGAGCTCTCAACCTTCGGATGGCAATGTCACTCATTTTCATTTCAGCAGTGCCATGGACAAGCCCAGAATTACTGCCACCATCACGATAGTGTTCCAGGAGGAGCAGAATGAAAGTAGTGCCTCAGGCCCCAGCAAGTGCAGAAGGAAGTCCACGATTTCTATTAGGCCTCCCCAGGATTCCAGAAAATCTTCGGCCCTCCCTGTCAAAACTGGTTCAGAGACCTCCAGCATCGACGACAATGGCAACAGCTCTTCGCTCTCGGGCAAGTAGAAGCAGGATAAAATTTCCACTTCCTCTTCGGAGAATACTTCCCAACATTCCAAGGAAAAGGATGAAGGTGTTGAGGATGATTACAACTGCCCAATTGTGGAGGAAATTCCTCCCTCACACATGGAGAGCTAGCCAGTTGACAGGTCTCGTTACCTCTTTTTGGTTTTGCAATGATTTACTGCATGCGTAGGCACAGGAACTGGAATTACTGTGACGATACTAGCATTTTTTTTTCAATTCTAGTTTTTATATAACTCTCTCAATGTTGGTTTCCCAAGTATGGGTGGCATCTATGAGGCTGTTTTCCCCCACAGGGGCAGTCTAATTTTTGTTTTTTTGACTCAAACTACCTTCGACGTTGGTTAGCTTTGTAGCCCGGAGGATTTTCTTGCATTGTACATTATGTTCCATATTAATAGATTAAACCAACTTAGAAGAAAAAATAGTCTTTAAAAACATAAAAATGATATGTCAAATAGGCTAATAAACAGTATAGTAGGTAGAGTGTTAATAGTGCAGATTTTAGTAAAGAAAGTCATTAGTTTGGACATAATTTTTTCATTTGATTATAAGATGAAGCGATTCAAAATGGATCAAAAAATATATTACAAGGAATATATACCTTCTTCTTTTTTTGGAGAAAAAATTCCGCAAATTTTATTAAAAAAAATAATATATACCTTATAATCAAGTATTTAAAATTCCTTTATTTAGTCTCTCAAAATACAATCATCCTAGCAATGTTTTTATTAAATTCATCAATTTAAATTGATACATGAATATGTGAAAACATATATTCCTCCTAAAGTTTTTTCTAGGTTTGTGATATTTTATTGTGGGTGTATATTTCCTAGTGTAATTCTTTACTCTCCTAAAAATATAAAATACTTAATTCCTATATTTTGTGAAATGGCTTACATAAAATCTGTAGCAAATACAACCTCAAAACAACATTTATAGGTGATTTGTAGCAACTTATGGCAAATATAATAAGAGAAATATATCTATTAAAGAATAATTTGGTTATTTTAGATTCTTTATGGGTTTTTTTATCTAATGTAGTATTGTATTGTGCTAGAAATATCATTGACCCAAATCACCAATTCTAATATATCAATAAATCATTATAAGCTAATTTTTACGTACATGCCCAAACTTAGGAATTGTCATTAGTAAATCGTTAGGAAATATTCCAGTTTTAATGATTCATCAATACACCAACATACCTTCTTGAAATAGAATAAAATGGCATCCTTTAGGATCATATTACAATAGTATCCTCATTCACTTTTTCTTTCTTTCTTTTACCAATTTTCCCGAAAAAAGGTTAATACTATGGATGGATCTTAATACACCACGAAAATCTTATGTATTTCTAAATTAACTCATAAATCTATATAAATGAATACCACTATTTATGAGATCTATGGGCTTCGTGGAAGAGACGAATCCCTTGTTGGCCAAGAGAAACATTTTTTCACCCACCCTAGTGAGTGACATGAATAAGAAAAAATAAATTTCTGGTATAAATCACAAGTGCAGTGACTCAAGAAGGAGAACACAACTCGAAATTCTTCCACAAATTGATGATTCGACATTGGAATTTTAATATAATTACTTATCTCAAGAACAATCAAGGTAATAAGTTAACTTATCATCAACATATTTATCACAAACCAACAAAATTTTTCAGGTCTCTCCTCTCAAAACTCAAATAGGACGGTTTCACTGCCATTCACATGATCTGGCAAACACATTCCCTAATTAGTCTTGAAAGAACATGTTGCGAGTCCCATGAGACCCGTCACTTTAATAGATGTAAAATTGAATGTCATAGATATGCATTATAGAAAATCTCCAAGTCCTCACATTTTCACAACAAATTTCTTCCACCACATTTGGTTCACCATTAAAAATGAGGTCTAGGTATTAAAATAAAAGTTACACCAAATATGAGGTTCCTTTCCAACCATAAATGCTACCTTCATCACTCTAATTCAAAAATATAACAAAGCACTCGACCTCTCCAAATTACTAGCTATAGGTCTCTATTATTTTATTTACAAAATGAGATGAGAGGGTTGCACTAGTTGTTGTTGTAATACAATGATTGCATCCTATAGATCTAGTCACCTCTTAAGGTTTCCATCTCACACCGCTACTAGATCTAACAATGGTAGGTTTTTACAATCAAGGGCTATATACCTTGACTCATTGAATTTTTTTACTTTTCAAATTCCACTAGATCTGCTCCCTTCAACCACCAAAAAATTGTGATGTGCATATTTTTTCACTAGTGTGGTGGATTACAATCAAACTGCAAGATGCAAAATTTTGGATCCATTTCAAAATTGGGCTCATAATAGTGATTTTATGCAGTATCATAGGTGTGATTCCCTTAATAGGTTTTCCTTCCATACATATCAAAGCTCTATCTTGGGAGGAAATTTTTTCCTTGCCTAGGAACTAGATTGAAGTTTGCCATGAGAGGCCAAATTTTTATGCCATTTATGAATTTGTATCATAATAATGATTTTGAAAATTATTGAGGAAGTTGTGAATTTTTTATGTTATGATTATGTTCAAACTCACTTAGAGTCACAATCCTCATGGAAAATGGAGATCCATTGGATGTAAAAATCGCTTATTTTTTTTACAAACAATTTTTCCACTTATGTTGCTTCAAGGTGGCTTCATGGCATACTGACATTCACAGAATTATATTTTTTGTGCAATATCTAGCATAAAAACAAGATGCATCTACACAGCCACCACATTTTGGAAATCATGATGGTCGTGTTCAAGATCATGTAGCATGTTCTCCAACCATCATTGGTCTTCCCCTAAATTTTCTTGAAGTTTGTAAGGTATTAGATGGATCTTCTAGGGTTTTTGATGGAAAAACCTATAGTCATCACCCCATATCTACTTAAATATCTTCCAGGTAATCCTTAGTTGAACCCATATACCCAAAAAATATAGTAGGCACTATTTATCTCCCATTATTTAATCATAAAACCTAAATTCTAACTTTAATCTATGTTTATTATTAGATTAGATTTTAAAACATATTTGAATGCATTCTTAGCCATAAATAGGCTAGAAATCATAGCATATGAAGATCTAAATGTAGCCCAGATTGATTGAAAGAAAAACATTCCTAATTTGTTTTCTTAAATATTTATTAGTCTTTCTTAAATGGGAAGTCCTACCAACAAATTATTGTAGGTTCCAACCTTCCAGCCATAGTCAGGTATAGCTAATCCTTAGCATTTGAAAAGATTCAAATCCTCCAGCTACTAAGGAAAATGAAACAAAAATTCATATAACTAGTGCTACTGTATAAAATTGCACTGGACAAGGTGGTAGTTTCTTTATAGAATGCTTAAAAAATGTCATAAGCCACACCCTAAGGGTCAAGTTCAATATAGAAAAAAATGTATGATAAAGGGACATAGAAAATGAAAAGTAATGTGATACACATCCCAAGGGTTTAATTTCAATATAGCAAAACATGTATGATAGAGGGACATGGGACACAAATCCCAAGAGTTCAGTCCAAGAGAACGATATGAGACAGATATCTCTATAGCTACTAGTGTAGTTAAAAAAAAAAAAACTAGATTCCTTTTCTTCAATTATCTAGGCTTAGTTGTGAATCATTTATGATGTGTAATGGTTTTTGGTATGATATACCTTCCAAATTAATTTTACATATACTTTAAACCAAAAAAATACAAAAAGAGGAAAAATTTGGAAATTTGTGTGGTTAATTGACAAATTTGACCCTTTGCATTATGTATATTGACAAGAAAATGCTAGCAAGAAAGGAAAAAGTGCAACACGAAGAAAATTCACGATTAAATGAATTTGAGGATCATGCAAGAGAAAAGATCAGATTGACGTGAGGTTTTAATTAGCATTAGTTTGAATTAGGTTATCATTGTGAGGTGAAGGTTATTGATGATCCAAAAGATATGCCAAGGACTTTTGAAGATTGAAGGAATTGAGAGAATGACACAAGTATGTTGTGATAATGGTGAAACATTGCCTAAGTAAATTTGAAGGATGCATATCATTGTTGTAAGTGCATAAAAGAGGTGAAGAGAGGTTTGTTTCAAAGTTGAAAATGATTAGTGCATCCAAGAAATACAAGGTTAAAAGGGTCATCGTAGGGAAAATGTTGTGATCATGCATTGAAGCTTATTGTCGTAAATCCACTTGAGACTCATAATATTTTAGATGAAAAATCTATGTGTAACCAATTTCTATTCAAGGAGATGGTGCGGCCAAGAGATGATCATTCCAGGAATAAGATAGAGATTATGCGCCCTACAAGACTTGTATCGATTATACGCACGGTTCCTTGATAATGCACAATAAAAGGAGATATTAATCCATTTGTGAAAAGTTTATTTTAATGTGAATTTTTCAGGTATCATATTTTCACTATGTTTTGATGATAGTTACCAAGGGCATGTCGAACCAAATAACAAGTGCATGGAAGCTTCTGCACTACGCTGGAGGCATTTTAATGCTGCAAAGAAAAACATTACAGTTGAATTATGTATGCAAGCATGTGGAAGAATGAATAGACTAGAAAACATGCACAGATATATGATACTTTATTGTGAAAATGTCTTTTCTTTTGATCACAAAAGGTTTGACCTTTAAAAATGGAAAACCAAATCGAAAAGGAAGAATTAAAGGAATTTTTTAAAATGGCTAGCTAATCAACATATTGGCAAGACAAAAGATGTTTGGAATGATCAACATACACTAAGACTCAGTCAGAAGATTAGCACATAATGGAAAACAATATGTTACAGGGTGTTGAGATGAGTGCAAATGAATATACTACAATAGGGCCATGTACATATTACCATACAATGCAAATGGATATATGTTCTTACGCAAGCCAATATAATGCAATGGAGTGTGTGGCCACTCTACAACAATTGATCTTGTAACACTATATCAACTCATGTGAAGATGCTCTATTAAATTCTCAAAGAATGATGATAAAAGGCAGTGGTAAGGTGGTTTGTTAAAACATTTTATAAGCATTGGGAAATATACCATATATCACGTTGCATTGTAATGACCTTCTTGGGGAACAATGAAATGAGTGATACACTATATTATATGTGTGGACTCATATTCCCTATGGTACAATGAGATCTATCTAACGCTACAATTACAAGGTATTAGGATCACAATGGAAGATACTACAGGTTGTATTGTGGACATAATACCATTTTCCTTACAATCAAATACCCATCCAAGATTAGCAAATTAGGATACTCACATCAGTGCACAAAAATGCCATCATGGAGGATACAAACTGCAAAGTGCAGAGCGTAGGTGTAGAATTTAGAGCCTATGCCATCGAGTTATGATAGTGCAACAAAAGGCATTGGTGCCAGTGCAACTTAGAGCAACAAGATCTACTATTCTACTACTAATATCACACATCAAAACTCTGACAGGTAGGGTGTCGATTCAGCTTCTAGGGAAACTAAAGGTGTCCATGATATAGTGATAACAAGTGAGCAGAAGCAGCAGGACAACGATCAAATGGATGTCATTGTAAGTGCTCCCTAGTATTTTCTTTTCGATTTAAAATATATGGTGATTCTCTTCTCCTAATTCTAAAATATAATTAACTACAACATCTCTTGGGTCACTTTCAAAAGGACTTTGAAGGAGAACTCTCAGTTTTGCTTCATCCTAGAACTCTATCTGTCATGGAGAACAATAGTACTGAAAACTTATGGAATAAGCTAGTAATGAAGGCCAGTGTGAATATAAGAATACCTGCCTAACCTCGCTCCACCAGTAGAATCCAGTCAAAGCTGAGAATACCTCCCTAACACCGCTCCTCTAGTCGAAGCTAGTCCTCTGTGCGATATTACCTCTCTAACTCTCTCCTCCTACCTCCTCTGCGATGGTTGATAGGAACCATACCAGTCGAAGCAGAAAATCGAAGCCGGTTCTCCTAGATGGTTGATAGGAATCAGACCACCAGTCAAAGCAGAAAATTGAAGCCAATAACCCTCTTCTCCCACCTCCTCCGCGATGGTTGATAGGAACAGTCGAACCAGAACAGTCATAATGGTTGATAAGAACAGTCGAACCAAAAAATCGATGGTTGATAGGAACAATCAAACCATAACAACCACGACGGTGCATAGGAACAGTCGAACCAGAAAATTAATGGTTGATAGGAATAGTCAAACCGGAACAGTTGAACTAGAAAATCGAATTTACTACCTAACCCTCTCCTCCCACCTCCTCTGTGCTCTTTGCCTTCCCACGACCTTAACTTATGCAATTGGCCAAAAAAATTAATAAAAATTACCTCAAAATATTTATATTTTTATATCATAAATAAAAACCCACTCACCCCTAGTTATATAGGCAATATAATGATTTTTTATTTTTTTATTTTTTTTACCCCAATATGAACTCACGTGATATAATATTGGTTTGTCAGTGACACCCCGGGGTCAAAATGAGAGAAGAAAACATAGGAAATGAGTACAAAAATGACACCCAACACCATAGAAAATTCATATCTAATCATTTAAAAGTCAAGAAAACTAGTGAAGTCAATTACCACAAAGTGTAATATGTGAACTGGCTGCAAGTTGTGGAATTATGGTATGAAATGAGTTAAAAATATAGGAAGTTAGGATATCAATAATGGTATTGTATGGTGAATAAATAGGCATATTTTATGCCCCAAAATTCCCATACATACCAATCCTCCTATCAAGTGTATCCAATGATCTACCACCTCTGACTGTGTCCCCTCGATCCAACTTGTATTTGGACCAAGACTTGCTACCATAAGATCCATTAATTTTATCTTCCTGATCTTGAATGATCCTAAACCATCCCTATCTCTTTAACTCTAACAAGATTTGAAGAGTTGTTGCATTGACTTCTACCTATTTCTCCTGAGCCTCAACCAACCTCTCATTATCTGTTTTGCAACTTCTTATCTCTGCCTTGAAGCTCCTCAATGTATCTGCTATACTAGGAGAATACTCACCTCTGTGTTTTCCAACTAATATATAGGGAGATTCATGGGAACTTTTTCTTCCATTTTTCTCATCATGTTTGATTCTCTTCTTCTTGCAAGTGTACCATGTCAGGTAAACCAAATAGATACCAAAATAAAATCCTTACCTCATTGATGCTCATGGTCGGTTTATCTCATCTACAAGATCAGTCCACATTAGCATGATACATGTATAATCATAATCACATCAATATAACAACATCATGCATGACCATATCAATTGTATACCATGACCCCATGCATGAAAACCATAACCTTGAAAAAGTCAGACTTTACCCAAAGAGAGCGCAACCTGCTCTGATACCACCATGTAACCCACCCTCCCACATTTACCCATTTTTTATCGACTTTCCCAAGGTAAACATGAGATGAGGGTCATTATGATAAGACTAAACCTCCTATATGACCTTAAGGAAATGGAGTTGACAACTTAATACCTTACTGACTTCCCTCGGGTGCTATAAGACCTCCAGGAGGAAGTCAAGCCCTCTAGGTGTCCAACCCCTGAGATAACTCTATTTTTCACTAAACTAGAGCCTCAGCTGCTCCCTTTCCAAGGCATGAAAGAGGCTATAGCCATCCAGTCACTCCCATAGTCTTGCCTGCTAGTGACTGTGGACTTTTCCAGTCAGTTCTATGCCAGCGACCCTGAATTATGAGCCACTTTTTGAGAATAAGATTTAGGACTCTACCCATAACTCATTGAATCTTCCAGAAATGATGAATGACAAAGAGAAAAATCTTATAAACCAAAACTTGAACCAGGACTTGACTTGACATCTCCTAACCGGGACTGAAAATTCGTCAAACACTTAGTAAACATACAACCTACAGGTCATGAAAGCATATCAGAACATAAGGATCTGAAAAATTATTTGAGGATTAACAAGAAGGGCCAATGCCTTCTCACAATATATTTAATAACACCATTTAGGTCATACATTCATGAACTAGACATTCATTAATGAAAATGTGATAAGAGCCATCCTTAGATCTATCAAATAACCATGCTTATAACAAACATATAACCAGATAAATACCAATGATAGAAAAACCATTAAAGCCACAAAACAAAAAGTACATTTACTCATCAAAAGTAAGAGAAGCTAGCTCTTATTAGCCATATGCAAAATCCAACTAGTTCTGAGACTTCCACGTACCACCTAACAATATATTGAGCATAACCAATTCATTCTTTCAACCAATCACCTCAGTGTCATATTCCAAGCATGAATGTGGGGTATCATGGGATAAACCAGTCCATAAACAACCAAGGTAATCTAGAGGTTAAACCACCTCCACCTAGAACCATACTGTGATCTCACCTAAACCGGTCTTGAGATCACAAAACCAACCCAAGCTTAGATGCCTCAGAATTCCTTCACCATCCCTTGAGGAATTTTCTTGCCTCCACCCACCTATTGAGGGATTCTTGGAGAACCATCTCCACCCCCAACCCTTTGGATTTTCCTGAGATCACCTCACCCGGATCCATAATTATTCAGCAATCCAAACCTCAACCGAGAAAGAATCCCATCACACCATGGATATCTAGAAATGGAAAGGCAAGGCTAACAACCACTATCAAAACCTGAAAAAATCCATGCCACTGACAACAAGAAACTGAATACACACATGCATATACCATGCATGCCAAAACTATATAGGAAACCATACATGCAATATTTTACCTACAAGTATTCCAGTTGAAGCTGCTTGATCCAACCTTTCCTTGCTTTATCCTTACTTTCCTTATCCTTCATTTTCTTTCTTTGTCCTTCCTTTTCTTGCTTTCTTTCCTTCTCCTCTTGGTTCTCTTCTCCTCTCTAAGAATAATCCTAAAACTGAACTGACAAAAGGCTACCAATTTATGCTCTAATGTATTTTTATTCTTGATGCCTCTAATTTCTTCATTTTCCTTAATTTTCCTTCAATTTTATCCTCACATGCAACCCTATGACCTTTTACTTTCCTTTTCTCCTTTTTTTTTTTTTTTCATAAGTAAATGTGGCAAAAATAATTTTTTCCTCTTCAATGCCTTTGCCATTCCCTTTTTTCCAATTTCCCTTAGCCATAAACACATCCAGTGATGCCCACTAGGATATATTTTCCTAACATTCATCTTGGCATATGTGTCCCTTAACCATGGTCTTATTTTTTTCCTTTATTAACTTTTATTACATGAAATTTTAGCCTGGGTCTGTTACAAAGGTTGTAGCCAAAATATCATTGAAAAAAATTACAAATTTTGAGATATGAATAAATTATTGTAATTTAATTGTTATGTGCGTGTCGAAAGTCAACAATTATCATTACAATAAATCTATGGTAATTTTTCTGAATTTCACAATTCATCAATACCTAACATACATCCTTAAAATTGAATGAAATAACTTCCCATTAACTCTTATTCCAGTGTAATACTCAATCAATGGTGCTTTCTTTCTTTCACAAATTTTCCTACAAAAATTTTAGTATAGTGAGTGACTCTTACTACACCATGAAAATGTTATGCATTTCAAAATTAGCTTATGCGTCTATATTAATGTGTAAGAGTAAGTACGATATCTCGTAGAAAGACTAATCAACATCTCTTATTTTCTCATCCCCATACCATGTCTTTTCCAAATCCTCATGAAAATAGTACTTATTTGTGCCTTTGGAATCTCCATGGAATCAACACCAAATCATGGTCTATTTAATTACCTTACCCTGAATTCAACTTCTTGCAAGATTTTGTGCATTGTATGGGCATGCTCTAGGTTCCTCATTTATGACTAATATATTATCATGTTGTTAAATAATTTGAAATTCACACTTGAAAAATCAAACATGCTTGAATTGAAACACAAATTTGGAAATTCAATTCTTCGAAAGGCTAATTAGTGTTGGTAGTTAAAGAAATTTATTAAGTTGTGGAATTCAAACAATCATTTTTAAAAGTATAATTGGAAAAATAATCTAAATTACTCATCACTATGTTCCTTTGGAGTGAATTCCACCTCTTAGAATTGAGAACTAAGTCTAAATTGTAATAGCATAAATCAAATAAACGATACACTATACATAAAAATTTTAAATTGTTATTTACACTAGAAGAATATCTCACGAAATTGTGTGTTATCCCATTGATAATTTCGATTTTTTTCTCTAAGCATCCTTTATACATGAGCTTGCATGAAATATAAATAAAAAAAACCTAAATGTAAATTCACTTGATGGTATAATATTTGTCATAGTTTCAAGATTATTAGTACATCTAAGATATTTGTTGATGATGCTCCTAGATCCATGGCATAAATTATGTCTATAATATAATCTTTAAAATTGTCATAATATTAATCCATGTGGATATACAACCCATAGATCTATAACTTGTGGATATGTAACCCATAGATTGGTAACAAGTTGATTTCTAGAAAATTGTTTATAACAATCAAACATATCTATAGAATATAGTTTTGTAGCAAATAAATCTGCAACAATCTATAAACTAATTATTTATTCAAATATAAATGCAAATATGAACTTTTCATAACACTTAATAAAAAAGAAATAAAATACTGAAGAATGCGATGGAAATGAACCTTGAGATTAAGTCCTACTTTTAAACATTCAAAAGGAATAATATGACATTGTCGATAAGAAAAACATGTTTATGAATAATGGATGGAGATTGGAAAAAGATATTAGCATTCAACATAGATATTGAGGTGCTAAATCAATTAATAAATTAATGTTGTTTTGTGAGCTAGGTAATATAGCATGAATGCCATATGCTTCCATGCATAATACATATTTCATCTTTCATGTAATATAGAAATTACCCATTTATCAAGGATGATCAACCTTTCTCACTTTTTAATTTATCACTTGGTGTTTCTATCTTGTTGAATGATCTATGATTCAAAGGTGAAATCATGCTTCCACCTTGCCAATACTAGAATTACAAGGCTTGGAAACCTATGCATTACATTATATTGAAGCACTTTAAACCACTTCAAACACTTCTCAAATACAAGCCATAAAATCACATCCAATAACAAAATTGACGATAGAAATATCAACAATCATCATTTCAAGCAAGGTGCAAGAATATTTAATTAAAGTGATATTGTAATTGATTGATGTAAAAATTGCTAGATCATAATTGCCATTCAATTATAGGAAACGTTTCGTTTGATGCAAAGTACTAAGCAATCTACCAATTTATTAATATCCCCATTTAAGGCTTCATGTAAACCATAAAAGAATTCATAAGTCGATATCCTCTTGAAACATCAAAGCTAAAATTAAAGAATTCAAAAAAAGGGAAGGTGAGAGGTGAAAATTCTATTAACAAATCATATAGAAAAATAAAAACAAATTTTATGAAAAAATAAAATGGGGGGGTCACCGATTTTGAGGACTTAGGTTTAGTTGATGGCTAAGTAAGTCCTTGATTATCAAAGTAACATGTGAAAATGCTTTCTATTTTGATCTACCACCATATGTGGGTATATATTTGGCTGTCATCTACTCAAGTATTTCTATCCGCCATTGTTTGAAGAAGAGCCAAGGTCTCAAAGTTAGCACCATTACAATTTGATAAAATCATTAATCAATGACTCAAATCTACTTGTCAAAAAATAATTTATTTGTGTTGAGTTTTTTGAACTAAAGAATAGACACATTCATTGTTTGATGAAGAGCCAAGGTCTCAAAGTTAGGTGATCTATATCTTGAACATTTAGCACCATCAAAATTTGATCAAATCATTAATCAATGACTCAAATCTACTAGTCAAAAAAGAATTTATTTTTGTAGATTTTTTCAAACTAGATAATAGTCAAATTAAACTAAATGACACACTTTAAATTAAAAGGTCTAGTTTCTTCTATTATTTCCTAAAGAAAAGGGATCCATTTTTTTCAAAAGAAAAATGAATAAATAACTCCACACCTCACATATAAAAAATCACAACCTACATCCCCTCAATAATAATGCTCAGTTCTAAATACAATAATTCTTTGCAATACTATATATTATCATAAATTCTAATTTACAAATCACAACTTTTTCAAATATAACTACTTTTAACTTATGCTCATATATACAACTATAATGAACTATAAATCTAATCTAATTTAATTTATTTAATAAAATAACATAAAATTAAATGCATTTAATTCCTAACTTTATGTTTTTATCTTTTATGAAAAAAATCAGATGTTAGACAATTTAAGCTACACATGTTGAGAGATTTTCTCAATTACAATGATTATCAATGTAATTCAATGCAACTAATCAATGTAATTCAATGCAACTAATAACTAGATATCTAGTTTATTTATTTGTGTGATTAATTTTTCATTAACCATTCAACAATCTATACAGTGTTCAATTTTTTCACTAGAAAATATTAACCATTCAGCAAAGATTGTTCCCTCGCTCAAAGATCATGACCACGATCTATAGAATCATGTAGCATGTGGTAAAGGTATTTTTCTTCTAATTTATTTACTTGTGTTTAACATACTTTTTTATTAAAAAAATATTAATCATTGAACCATTTTATTTTGTTTCTTTTCTAAAAATTCATATAAAACCACCACTATTTATATAATATAAATAGTGCATGTGGTAGATGTTTCTCTTTGAATTTTTATAAATAGTGCAGATGGTAGAGGTTTATTTTTTGAATTTTTATAAAGAGTGCATGTGGTAGAGGATTTTCTTCGACTTTTTTATTTTAAATACAAGTAAAATATAGAGTAAATTTTGGCTAACATATGAACATCAAAAACATGATAGGTCTATTTTCTTTCAAGAAGGTAATAATTTGGACATATTCCACACTCATATATAAACATTAAAAACATGATATAATATAAATAGTGTATGTGGCAGAGGTTTTTTTTTAAAATTTTTATAAATAATGCATGTGCTGGAGGGTTTTTAGGGGTTTTTCTCTTTGAATTTTTTTTTTTACATATAAGTAAAATATAGAGCATATTTTTGTTAATAAATGTGAATATTTATTTTTCATTCACATATAAATATCAAAAACATGATAAGACTATTTTTTAGAAGAGTAATAATTTGGACATATTCCTTATTCATATATGAAAATAAAAAACATGATAGATCTAAATGTAGATCTAAGACTTTTGTGATCTATAATGTAGATAAATGTCTTTAAAATTAATCTTAAAAACATTTATCTATATGATAGATCTATTTTCATCTATTTTTTTTCAATGGGTAATAATTTTTGCAAATCCACTCTAAAAGATCTACTCATAAATTTATTAGTCAGACCTAACTCCAATGCCTAACTCAAAGAAAGTCTACACACTTTTGACCCCTTGAATTACAAATGACTCATTATCCCAAAAAATAAATCTAATTAAAAGTTTAAATAACCTCCATAACTATTTACCAATCTTACTATTTCTATTTTGATGGTTGATTTTGGTGATATTCTAAAACCAGATAAATAGAATTGAGATATGGGATAAACGGTATAAGATTTAAAAAATTCCGGCTATTATTCAAATCCAAAAAATATTCTCAATCTATAATCAAATTAAATTAAGCTAATTGGTAATGCGGCGTAATGAAATTCAATTCAATTAAACCAATTGATACTGCGGTTTTTCCTATATGGGGAAGATTTATCATTTTAGAGTGAAATTTGATATTATATCTTTTCTTCGGCCCACATAAAAAAACGCATTCGTTGGAAATCGGTATTCATTGTCAGAGTTTTATTTCCACACGGTGTTTCTGCATCCGCGGACATGAATTATGTCGAAGTGCGCCGCCTCCAAAGTTTGGTCTTCTTATGGATGAAAGAAACCGAGTTGTCTTAGATTTTTTTTGGAATTTTTTTTAATAGTTTTTGGTGTGTCTTGTTTTTTTTATTTGATAATAATTTATTAACATCATATTTTTTTTTATTGGATAATAATTTATTAAAATCATAAGTTTGACAGTAATTTCTGTATAACAAAAATGCTTAAAAATTTGATAAGATGCTAAATCTATATATATAATTAAATAATCAATTTAAATAAAAACAAATCAAAATTTCATTACAATCCCAAAAAAAAACAAACTAAAAACTGGACGTTTATGCAACAACATGCTGATACTAACATCAACTCTTTCTACTAGACGTTTATGTAACAACATGCTGATAGTAACATCAAGGACGAAGTGCGCCATGTCCAATATAGAATTTGAATTCTTTATCCGATTTAAAAAATCCATGTTCGTTTAAAAGTCGTGCACAGAGTCAAGTTAATATAGCAATTGGCAACCATCAAATCTAAGACTTCATAAAGGTTTTCATGTTTGGATTTAGCGTTGTATCTGCGTTGTGAAATAGTCCATAGAGTTCAGCTGGGCCCAACAACAACATGGCATCCCATCGAGAGTCCTTCCTGGTAAGTAGTAAAGAACACATGAAAATGAAATTCCTGTCCAAGAAGAAATTCCCATGTAAATTCTTTGCTCTTTCCGATTCCTATGGAGGCCCATAACGAAACTCTTCCGATTAAAGAAACTCTTTCCACTCGACGTTTATGCGTCAAGATCATGTTGATAGTAACATCAACGACTAAGTGCGCCTTGTCCAATGTACGCTTTGAATTTCTCCCGATTTAAAAAAGCCGATCTCCGTTTAAAAGTCTATCAGTAACAACAACAACCTGGCATCCATCAAGGGTCCTTCCACGTAAGTAGTAATGAAAACATGAAAACGAAATTCCTGTCCAAGAAGAAATTTCCATGTAAATTCTTCGCTCTTTCGGATTCCTATGGAGGCCCATAAAATAGCCAGGCCGGGATCATCTGAGCAAGAGGCTCGAGGTACTCTTAGTTTAATATTTCTTTTCGAGGGTTTCTTGTTTTAATGAAAATGGAAATCTGGTCGAATTTGGGGTCGATCATGGCTTCTGTGATATTCATATGGACCATGGCCAGGGAATACCTGCCACCACAATTCTACGATTTGTTTTCAAAGTGGACGCATAGGCTCATAAGGCTAGTGTCTCCTTACATCTCAGTTATTATAGAGGAGAACGATGGGATGAAGGTAGGCGAAGTTTATGAGGCAGTCCAGACTTACCTGAGCGTAAGGTCGTCTTCGGCCGCAAAGAGATTAAAGCTGAAGAAGCCTCAGAATAACAAGAAGTTTACGTTCAGCATGGACAGAAACGAGCAGATCGCAGATGAATATGAGGGTATCAATGTGTGGTGGGTGTTCCACAGTAGAGAGTCGAAACAGATGGTCTTATTCTCCTGGGACTCCAACACGGAGGAGAAACGATATTAACATTCAACAAGAAACACAAGAAAAAGATATTCGATGAATATCTTCCTCACGTAATGGAAGAAGCGAAAACAGTGGAGATTAGAAGCCAGTACCGGAAGATTCACACCAATAAATCCAATTCCAAGGACTATGTATTCCGGAACAGGGTGTGGACGCCCGTTGTGTTCGATCATCCTTCGACCTTCGAAACTTTGGCTCTGTTAGAAATATTAAAGTCACCTGCACTGCCTTGGGCAGTGACACGAGGAACAAAGTACAAGGCAGCAGAAGATTGAGTGAGCAGCACTCTGTATTTAGGAAGAATGGAGGATCCGTAAAGATGAAATTAAATCTTGTATGGGCCGCAGCCACAGACAGCAGAGAAGAATTAATTTTGTGTTATGGGAGAAGTTACTTCAGCAGAGGAACGAAGATTTTGTCTACGGAGGAGCAGGTTTAATTAAAACAGTCAAGTCGGGCGTAAAAGCTCTCAACAACTAAAAATGAATGAAATTGAATTAAACAGGCGAAAGTCTTTTATGAGAGGCCGGACAAGTGGTCCCTACCACTTAAGCGCCAGAGCGCAAAGCGCAGATCGCAGTTTTTTTTTTTTTTTTTTCAAGTTTGAGACCTCAAGTGTCTTGTTGATGTGGAATCTGCGATGTGAGATGTGCGCCATCGCACATTCGCATATCGCATATTTCAGAGTTGTAATCGCCCTCTGCTATCGCAAGTTTGTTTATTGCGATGTGCGATCGTTGCGCCATCGCAAGATTGCACAATCACATTTTCATTGATTGTTCTGCCCATTCCATGTGTTATCGCAAATGTTAATATTGCGATGTGCGCTCGTCGCACCATCGCATGTCGCAAATGTCGCAAATCGCATTTTTGTTATTCCATTGTGTTCCGCCATCGCAAATCGCAGAATGGTCGACTGTGATGTGGTCCCCACTTGTATGTCGCGCCAGTATCAAAGTTTTATGTTTTGCAAAGGTTTGCCTTTGTATTTTGGTTTTATTTAATTGCTTATGTTTTATATGTAATTTGTGCTCACGCGCTATAAAAAGGTGAAAAGGCCCGAGAGCCATGCGTGGAATGAACATATTGTTGTTGTAAACGTTGTGTGAGCCCGCAGGCAAAGAAAACACAGCAAGAAGAACAAAGCACTGTCTTGTGCGTTCTTGAAGAGAGAAAGACAGAGAGTTGTTTTAGAACACTGCGTCTGTAGCAGTCAAACATATTTTTTGTGAATCGCTCTGCGTTGAGGAAGAAATTTGTAACAGTTTTTTTTAGTTCTGTTAATGAAATAGAAGAAAGCATTTTCATGCCATCTCTGTCTGCAATTAAATTTTTGTTTTAAACTTCTGTGTGTTTAGAGGAGAGCGTCATTCTCTCCACTGTTTGCTTGGAATTTTCAATAACTTCAACATGGTATCAGAGCTAGTTCAGGCTCTTTGAAGGATTCAAAGAAGCTGAAGAAGAAGAAGACTTGTTGCAGTGTTTTCTCCAACAACGTGAAAGCTCAACAGAAGTCAAAAGGTCAGGTATTTCTCAAAGATAACATAGTTGTTATTTTGTTTGAAGAGTTTGTTCTTTCAGAAAAAGGAAATACAGTGTGTTTAAGTTTAGAAGTTCAGTTCAAGAGCAATGGCTGGACCAAGCACTGGAATGAACATTGGAAATATTCAACTTCCACAGTTTAATGGAAAGAACTATGATTATTGGGCCATTACCATGAGAGCCCTGTTTGTCTCACAAGACTTATGGGAGTTAGTAGAAGATGGTTTTACAGAACCAGCTGATGTGCAGGCTTTTAATGCCTTAACTCAAGCAGAGAAGGATGTGTTGAAAAATAATAGGAAGAAAGACTCTAAAGCTCTCTTCTTATTGTATCAAGCAGTAAATGAGAGTGTGTTTCCAAGGATAGCAGCAGCTAAGAAATCCAAGGAGGCATGGGAAACTCTGAAAGTAGCCTATCAAAGTATGGAGAAAGTTAAGACAACAAAACTTCAATTGCTGAGAAGAGATTTTGAAACTCTTTGCATGAAAGAGTCAGACAGTGTTGACACATTTTTTACACATGTGATTGGGATTGTAAATCAGATAAGATCCCATGGAGAAACTCTTGAAGATAGAAGGATTGTGGAGAAACTTTTGAGAAGCTTACCCTCAAAGTTTGATGTTATTGTAACCACCATAGAAGAGACCAAAGATCTCTCACAGTTCACATTGGATGAACTTCATGCCTCATTGATGACTCATGAACAGAGATTGAGCAGAGAAGAACACTCATCTCTTGAGCACGCCTTCAAGACCCAGATGCCTTCAGGAAGAGGAAGAGGTCAAGGTAAAGGAAGAGGAAGAGGCAGAAGCCAGAACAGAGGTGGAAGGAACAGCCCTTCACATTCACATGGAAGGAGCAACAGTCAAAGTCAGAGCCAAGGCCAAAACAACAGCCAGCAAGGTGGACATCAACACCAACATGCTCAAGGACAAAGGTATGACAAATCCAATGTCCAATGTCATTATTGCAAGAAATATGGGCACTATGCCAATGAATGTAGAAAGAAGAAAAATGACATGAAAAATAGGCAGAATGCTAATGTAGCAAAAGAAGAAAAGAACCCAATTAATGTGCTATTAGCTTGTAATGTAGCACAAGATAAAGATGATGATGTTTGGTTCTTAGATTCGGGTTGTAGTAATCACATGACTGGCAACAGAGAAATGTTTGCCAATCTAGATGAAGAAGTAAAATCTGAAGTGACCACAGGGACTGATACTAAGATCTCTGTCAAGGGAAAAGGCAGAGTTAGTATTCGAGCAAGAAACGGGGAGCAGAAATTTGTTCCTGATGTGTATTATGTTCCAGGTCTGAAATGTAATCTTTTGAGCATTAGGAAGCTCATAAACAAAGGTTACAATGTAATTTTTAAAGATGATGTGTGCACAATAAAAGATATACCTCCAAGCAAGAAAAGCATTGCTGAAATACAAATGACTAGCAATAGGATGTTTCTGCTCAAGCTCAACATTGACTTGAAAGGAAAAGGAAAGAGCATAGCAGCCGTAACACAAGAAGCCTTTCAGAAGGAAGCAAAGGATGAAAATTGGTTATGGCACTTGAGATTTGGATATCTCAATTTCGGAGGATTAAATTTGTTGCACAAAAAAGGAATAGTAAGAGGTTTACCATTGATTGAAAAGCCTGACAGCCTATGTGAAGGCTGCATCTTGGGAAAACAACACAGAGAAATTTTTCCTTCAGGGAAAAGCATAAGGGTGAAAGCACCCTTAGAAATAATTCATTCAGATTTATGTGGGCCGATGCAAACAACATCAGTTTCAGGAAGCAATTACATGCTGACCTTCATAGATGATTTCGCAAGAAAAGTGTGGGTTTATTTTCTGAAATATAAGAGTGAATTCTTTCAGAAGTTTTTCCACTTTAAAGCTCTTGTAGAGAAACAGAGCGGGTTGTACATTAAAGTCCTCAGAACTGACAGAGGAGGAGAATACATATCAAAGGAGTTTTTACGTTTCTGCAGAGAGAATGGCATACACAAGTAGTTTACCACAAGGTACACACCGCAACAGAATGGAGTTGCTGAAAGGAAGAATCGAACCATAATGGAAATGGTGAGAAGTATGCTAAAGGCAAAACATTTGCCGAATGAGTATTGGGAAGAAACAGCAAACTGTGCTGCGTATATTTTGAATAGATGCCCTACAAAAGTAGTGATGAAAAAAGTTCCAGAAGAAGCGTGGAGTGGCAGAAAACAGGGAGTCACCCACATGAGAGTTTTTGGATGTGTAGCATATGTACACATTCCAGAAAAGTTGAGAAAGAAGTTGGATAGTAAGGGGGAGAAATGCATTTTCCTTGGATATTGTGAAGATTCCAAAGGATACAGACTGTATAACCCATCCACAAAGAAGTTTGTGATAAGCAGAGATGTGCAATTTATTGAAGAAGAAGCATGGGATGGAAGCATTGAGAAAACAATCAATGTTAAAAGTTGTTTATCTCATGATGAAGATGATGCAGATGTGGTTGAAATCAACAACCCATTCATTGCACAACCTCCACCAGCACAAGGACAGCAAGGGACACCTCAAGCAGAATCAAGAACACCCTTGAGAACAAGCGGGAGTGCATCTCCAAGCACACCACATGGAGCAGAAATGAGTGCTTCATCAAGCACAACTACACCAAGTGAGAGCGGAACAAGGTTCAAAAGCCTTAGAGAAATTTATGAGCAAGGAGAAGCAAACGAAGGTATGAATTCCTTATTTGATTTGTATTGTCAAGTTGATGATCCTATTCATTTTGAAGATGCTATTAAAGATAGAAAATGGATAGAAGCTATGGATGATGAAATTAATGCCATAGAGAAGAACAAAACATGGAGTTGGTTGATCTCCCAGAAAGTAAAGAAGTTATTGGTGTTAAATGGGTCTATAAGACCAAAAGCAATGCTGAAGGAAAAATAGAAAGACACAAGGCCAGACTTGTTGTCAAGGGATATAAGCAGAAGCATGGCATTGATTATGAAGAAACTTTTGCACCAGTTGCAAGAATGGAAAAAGTAAGAGCTGTGTTGTCCATAGCAGCACAAAACAAATGGAAGGTATATCAGATGGATGTAAAATCTGCATTTTTAAATGGAGTTTTAATGGAAGAGGTATATGTAGAACAACCTCTCGGATATGAGAAGAAAGGCCAAGAGCACAAGGTCTGCAAATTGAAGAAAGCTCTTTATGGGTTGAAGCAAGCGCCAAGAACATGGTACAGTAGGATAGACTCCTATCTACTGGAAAATGGATTTGAAAAGTGTGAGGGAGAACCCACCCTCTACATCAAAGAAAAGGATAGTAAGATGTTGATTGTTGTTTTGTATGTTGATGATTTGATATTTACAGGTAATGATGATTGCCTTGTTGAAAATTTTAAAACAGTCATGAAAGATGAATTTGAAATGACTGACATGGGTTTGTTGAGATACTTCTTAGGAATAGAAGTAGAGCAAAATGAAAAAGGGATTTTTATAAAGATTTAATAGAAGTATGTGAATCAAGTTTTAGAAAGATTTAATATGTAGGAGTGCAAAGCTGCAATTACTCCCACAGTAATGGGATTGAAGTTGAGAAAAGATGACAGCAGCAAGGATCTTGATCCAAGTTTATATAAAAACATAGTTGGCAGCCTCATGTATTTGACTGCAACTAGGCCGGATATTATGCATGCTGTTAGTTTAATTTCCAGATTTATGGAGAAGCCAAAAGAAGCACATTGGCAAGCAGCAAAGAGAATTTTGAGGTATGTGAAAGGAACTAAAAGATTTGGTATTTTATATACAGCTTCAGAAAATTCAGAGTTAGTTGGATACACTGACAGTGATTGGGCTAGAAGTGTAGATGATCGGAAGAGCACTTCCGGTTATGTTTTTCATATGGGTTCAGGAGCCATTTCATGGGCTTCTAAGAAACAACCTATTGTAGCATTATCTACAGCAGAGGCAGAATATGTGGCAGCTACAGAAGCAGCGTGTCAAGCAATTTGGATGAGAAGAATGTTGAGAAGTTTGTGCCAAGAATAGGTAAAGGGCACTGTGATTTATTGTGACAATAGCTCAGCTATTGCATTGTCAAAGAATTATGTGTTTCACAAGAGAACGAAACACATAGACACAAAAATTCATTATATCAGAGAATTGGTGAACAATGGTGAAATTTTTTTACAACATTGTAAAACAGAGGAGAAATATGCAGATATTTTGACAAATCCATTGGCGCATAAAACATTTGAATTTTTGAGAAAATGTTTGGGTATGATGGATAACCCAACAGCTGACTTTAAGAGGGAGTGTTAGAAATATTAAAGTCACCTGCACTGCCTTGGGCAGTGACGGGAGGAACAAAGTACAAGGCAGCAGAAGATTGAGTGAGCAGCACTCTGTATTTAAGAATAATGGAGGATCCGTAAGGATGAAATTAAATCTTGTATGGGCCACAGCCACAGACAGCAGAGAAGAATTAATTTTGTGTTATGGGAGAAGTTACTTCAGCAGAGGAACGAAGATTTTGTCTACGGAGGAGTAGGTTTAATTAAAACAGTCAAGTTGGGCGTAAAAGCCCTCAACAACTAAAAATGAATGAAATTGAATTAAACAGGTGGAAGTCTTTTATGAGAGGCCGGACAAGTGGTCCCTACCACTTAAGCACCAGAGCGCAAAGTGCAGATCGCAGTTTTTTTTTTTTTTTTTCAAGTTTGAGACCTCAAGTGTCTTGTTGATGTGGAATCTGCGATGTGAGATTTGCGCAATCGCACATTCGCATATTGCATATTTCAGAGTTGTAATCGCCCTCTGCTATCGCATTTTGTTTATTGCGATGTGCGATCGTTGCGCCATCACAAGATTGCACAATTGCATTTTCATTGATTGTTCCGCCCATTCCATATGTGTTATCGAAAATGTTAATATTGCGATGTACGCTCATCGCACCATCGCATGTCGCAAATGTCGCAAATCGCATTTTTGTTATTCCATTGTGTTCTGCCATCGCAAATTGCAGAATGGTCGACTGCGATGTGGTCCCCACTCATACGTTGCGCCAGTATCAAAGTTTTATGTTTTGCAGAGGTTTTCCTTTGTATTTTGGTTTTATTTAATTGCTTATGTTTTATATGTAATTTGTGCCGCCGCGCTATAAAAAGGTGAAAAGGCCCGAGATCCGTGCGTGGAATGAACATATTGTTGTTGTAAACGTTGTGTGAGCCCGCAGGCAAAGAAAACACAGCAAGAAGAAAAAAGCACTGTCTTGTGCGTTCTTGAAGAGAGAGAGACAGAGAGTTGTTTTAGAACACTGCGTCTGTAGCAATCAAACATATTTTTTGTGAATCCCTCTACGTTGAGGAAGAAATTTGTAACAATTTTTTTTAGTTCTGTTAATGAAATAGAAGAAAGCATTTTCATGCCATCTCTGTCTGCAATTAAATTTTTGTTTTACACTTCTCTGTGTTTAGAGGAGAGCGTCATTCTCTCCACTGTTTGCTTGGAATTTTCAATAACTTCAACAGGCTCTGGAACCAGAGGTGAAGCAAGAGATCGTGGAAGACCTCAAGCGATTCTCGAGGGGAGAGAAGTATTACAGACAAGTTGGGCAGGCGTGGAAGTGGGGTTATTTGCTGTACAGACCCCCTGGAACGGGCAAGTCCAGTTTGATTGCCGCCATGGCTAACTTTCTTGAGTACGACATCTACGACCTGGAGCTCACCCAAGTGAAGAATAACATAGAACTTCGAAAGCTTCTCATCTCCACCACTAATAAATCTATCATCGTAATAGAAGATATCGACTGTTCTCTCGATCTCTCAGATCGCAAGAAGAAGAAGAAAAAGCAACAAGAGAAAGAGAAGCCCTATGATTCCGAGAAACCCGATGAGAATGAAAACGAGGATAGCAAAGTGACCCTTTTGGGGGTTTTGAACTTCACAGACGGTTTGTGGTCGTGTTGCAGAAGCGAAAGATTTTTCGTCTTCACCACCAACCACATCGACAGGCTCGACCCCGCGCTTCTCTGGTCAGGTCGGATGGAAAAACACATTCTCCTGTCATTCTGCACTTTCAGAGCGTTCAAGGTTCTTTCCCGAAATTATCTGGCCATTGAAGACCATGCTCTGTTTCTTGTTATCCAAGATGTGATGGAGACCGCTCAGATGACACCTGCAGATGTAGCTGAACATCTAATGAAGATGGCTGACCATCCCACCACTGCCCTCGAAAACTTAATTCAAGCTCTTCTCGAGGCTAAGGAAAAAGCAGCCAGTGCCTCTTTGAAGGGTTTGTCAAAAGAAAATGCTTTTCTGACGGAGGGCCATGTTTAATGTCAACAAAGTAGTTGCAGAAACTAATCTTCGCTTAGAACTCTGACATCCAGTTGAAGTTATTTGCAAAAATTATACATGTATTATATCAGAGGGCCTATGCAGAAGCAGAGTAATAATGGTGAGAAGTAGGAGCGCAGAAGAACCGATTATTAATAATGATGTCACATGCTATATCATACCATACCTGTGACGGATGCAATGTGATAGTTATATTTTATAGTTTAGAGTCATGATTTTTTTTATGTTTATGTGTTGATTGTAGGTTGGAATATGTAATTCTTATTTGTTTTTAATTGTGATTTTTCTTTTTCTTTTTTTATGTATAGAGTCTGTTCTATTCAATAGAAGTTAGCTAAACTTAAGTTTTTAGTTTGGTGCGAGGTTGAGATATTTTCTTAACCAATTTATTGTGTGTCTAAGATAGCTTCCCTATACTTTATGTAAATATGTAACTCTATTTGATTAATAGAATAGGGTGTGTATCTCAGTTTTTATATTCTTGGTATCTTGGTATGGTGATTTTCCATTATTCTCCAGTATCTATGTATGCAGGCAGACGTATTATTTGTCTTGGAAAAATTAAGTTTGTAATGTTTAGGGAGATGTTAAGCATATTTGTGAACCCCTTCTTCATTAAAGGGGAGTGTTGAAGATAATGGAGAATCTCATATTTTAGTGAGTTGGTTCAAGAGATCTTAGGATAGGAATTAGTTTCTATTTCTTATGGTAAGATTCTAACTTCCCTAGATCATATAATGCCTCAATTGTATGGAGAAGCCAGACTCTCCACTCTCTTTACAACTCCTTTCATTCCCACCTTGAGGAAAATGGCATACAAAAAGGCACAGTTTCAGTTTAATTTTTAGTTGTCTTTAATCCAAATTTTTTGAAAAGTTTATTTATTTATTTTTCTGATTTCATTTTTCTAAAATTTGGGAGGAATTTATTGAATTTACAAATTTGATGGGTAAACTCTGCACAATAAAAGTGCCCTAGGGGTTTTTCAAGGTATTGAGATTAATATATATAGTTAAAAAATTAGTTTAAATAACACAGATCAAGATTTCACCTCAAATTTTTTTATCCAATTCTGATCAAAAAAATTTATCAGAACTCCAAAAAACACATTAAAAATTAATCTATTTAAATTAACATATTAACATATTACAAAAATAAATTTATTTAATACCATATAATCATATTTTAAATTTGTACAAAATAAATTAATAAAATTTAAAAAAAACATGAAATTATATATATATATATATATATATATATATATTGAAAAAAAACAATTAAATTATATTATATATATTGCTACCTTTTTTTGGAACCATGCTCACAAAGTATATATAAATGGCTAGATATGGTGTTTCATTTTTTTTATGTTAACGTAGCTTCATGTTAGAATATTTTAATACAAAAAGTGCTTAAATGATAACTCAATTTTCTTATAATTGTATTTGGTTATTATTATATATGATTGAAGTTATTTTTATTTTACAACTTATATTGCGTTACTATTATATATTAGTAAATTTTTATTTTTATTTTTTACAACTTTCAAATTTGTATAGATTTTATAACTTTTAAATATTTATGGTGATATATATTATAGAATTTTTGTAAATGAAAAATGTAAATACTCATAATTATATATAGTATTTAAAAAATGATTTTGGAAATTTTTAATTAAAAAGTTAATAAAATGTTTAGAGTAATATATTTAACATTTTTATTTTTTTGTTACTAAAGGAATAAACAATTGTTCTATACATGAGGGGTGACATATCTAACTTTTATCATCAATCAACTTTATTATTTATTTATTTATTTTATATTTTCTTGAATAAGACTAATTCTAATAAGCGATCATATGGTACAAGATGAGATTACAATCAAGAGAGGCAAGAAACGGGCCAATCGGAAATGATAAACCATCAACCTCAGTCTCGAAGAGTGAACATGAAACAAGCAAAAGAACCATGAAGCGTGACTAGGAGACAAAAGAAGATAGAAACTGGGTTCTACCCAAAATGGGCAGAAACTTCCATGCAATTTTTTTTTCCTTTATTTTTGTTAACTTTGAGCCATCCAGCCTAGTGTGGATGGGAAAGAACCACTTGTAGACTGTTGTTGAATGTGGGAGGAGTCTCCTTATACGTATCAAAAGAGGAGGACTCATGAGTGTGTTTTTGAGAGATCATCATGGTTGGGGGTCCCTCAGGGATAGTGGAGGACGAATCTTTCGTCTGCTTTGGATGCTCTTTTTTTACATCAATCTCCTCGTCATCTGAACTCAAGGCCTCAATTTCATCCATGGGAGGCAGATAACATGGTATCCATCTTTTGGTTTTGGTTTGAGGTTGTTTTCCTTTTCTTTTGAAAGGAACGTGGGGCAGGAATTATGAAGGTGCCCTGTTTGCTGACAGTGGCAGCAGTGGAAGGTAGTGTTCTCATAATCCAAGATCTGTGTCCATAAGAAATATCCGATCTTGAGATTAATCTGATCGGGAAGACCTTTACTTATGTCTATTTCAACACATATTCTGCCATATGTGTATAGTCCTTGGTACTCCCGAAGGGGATCTGTTATCAGATAGCGGCCCAAGGTGTTTCATATTCCTTGGAAGACACAAATGTGCCATAGATGGGCAAGTAAATTAGGAAGCCTAGCCCAGACAAGAATCTTGGTGATGATTGCCATAGAGGGGTCGAAATATAGGAACCAGGAGGTGAGGAATAGCCCTATTGTTCCCCAAAACCACAGAATTTTTGTTAAGGCCTTTTGATAATCCTTGTTGTGATCAAACACTACTATGAAGAAACCCTTTGAGAAAAAGATGACCATGCATTTGTGCGTCTAGTTGGCGTAGATCCACTCATAGAGATCCTTTGTGCGAGGCCGAGGTCCATTGAATCTATAGGTGATGGCGGCTTCTGCATATTTTGAAGCTGATCTACCAGATCTGGATGGGAAATCTCTAAGGAGGGAACTTCCTCCATCTTATCAACTATAAAAGGTTTAGGATCCTCAGGGTATTGAGGTTATGCATGGACAACATCCTTGTAGGATAAAGTTGGTGCAAATGATGAATGCCTCGCAGCCCCCCCTCTCAAACGAAGGGATAAAACTAAAGTAGCATCTCTTACAATGTTATAAAATGAAAGGGGAAAAGAGGCATCAAGATTTTTACCTCCATATAAAAGTCTCTAAAGAGCTGAGGGAATCCCCAGCCTGTGCTCAAGGGCGTGCAAGATATTTTGTACTCTATCCGTTGAGCATACCCATAGCATCATGGATATACCCGTGAGGAGCGAGATCTGGATTTGAAAGGCAGGGGAGGGTAGATCTAAGAAACCATGGCTGCTAATATGCATTGCAGAAGACAGATAGATATTCCTTGCCTGATCTCTACTTTCTACGGCCCTTTCTGTTTTCCTGTCGTAGTCTCATGAGCGAGGGTTGTTCTTATTTGGTCTCCCCAGGGTATTGCGCTGGATCTGTGAGCTGTTGAGCTGTGGAGACCAATTGAAGCATTCAAAACCTGGGATGTTGTAAATCCCTGTGGGGTGGCTCTAGGAATCTTTCAGGAGATTCACAGGGCTGGTGGACATCTTTTCCTGTTTTCATGGCTATCAGGGTTCTGCTAGTGGGGAGGAGCTGCTTCCAGGTCGGCTGCGGCAGTTGAACCTCTCGCGGGGTTGCCAAAACTGGTATTTGATCCATGTACGTCAGAATGGTTGCTCGCATGGTCGATTGCAAGAACAATCTGGAGTGGAGGTGAGGCAAAAGTCCTCTAGACGCCTTGATCTCCACGGCCAGGCAGTGCTCTGATGATAGCAAAGGAATGGGGATCAACAGTGCTAGGGTTCATCTTGTCCCTCCTCTTCCAATCTTTCTCCTTTTTTAAAATTGGGAACAAGACTTCTTATTAAATGTGGTATGGATGCATTCCTCTAGTGAGGCATCTTAGGGTATTTCATTCCACCTGTTATGCCTTAATTCGTATGGAGCAACGAAACAAACTAGATTCAAAGAGTATTTAACTTTATCATTTACAATACAGTCCAAGACCCTAATTTGTTGACCTAAACTAGATTCCTTGCTCATAATTACATTTAATGGCTTAGAAAACCACTGGGAAAAATACACCAAAACCAAACAGACAAAAAAAAAACATACCCAAAATTACCCTTTTTTGTGGCTATTCCTCAAACCCTATGTTAAAAATAATCTCTCCTATTAAAAAAATGGCTTTATTTTATTAAACAAATCAAGAGAGATTTTTTTTTTTTTTTTTTTAAGAAAGAAGAGAGAAGGAAGAGTGTTATTACAACTTATTAAAGAGATAAGACAAATTGTATTTTGGAATTTCCATATAGTTGTTATGGATTATACAAGTAATTTGTTGCATGCACAAGGACTAACACTTATTGGCAAGAACTATGAGTTTTGTTCCATAAGAATAAAGAGCTTCTTTTGGTAGAAGAAAGTGAATTAGCATACCATATTTGTAGAATATAGAATATTAAGTCTTATTGAAAGCCATTTATGCAACAATGATATTTATGATTAATAAGGATTATGAGCATTGTTAGGAGGAAGAATGATGGATCAATGACGCTCTCTCTCTCTTCCACTATTTGTAGCACTTCTCTTGAATTCAATATAGCTTATCTTGAATTATGTAGCACTTTTCTTCACTTTATATTCAAATCCAATTATTCATTTGTCATGTATTTTATCCACTTGCAACATTATGAAAAATCTAGGTGGTGCTAGTCAACAACTTGAATTATTCCATATCAATCTCTTAATAATTTTAAATTCACACATGGTTCATTGAAGGACTCAACATTACTTGCCATTTTGTTCAAATATCTTGATGATGTGTTATTTTTATGGAAAGGGTCATCAAAAACTACTCCATGGATTGACCTTCTTGATTATTTTGGGACCTACAAAATACTATATTTTTTTGCAATAAATGATGAGATCTTGGAAGATGAGAGATGTATGGATTTTATTTTTCTAACGCATATCAAACAAATTTTAGATAGTTCTTATAAAATATATCTTAAAATGATACATTAAATAATTTTCATTTTTCTTTTTACATGTTGAGGAGTGGTGGCGAGCCTAGACTATATGACAAAGTTTTAAAAATAACATTTTCATTTGGTTTTTTATTCAAGTTCTTCCAAATCTATATTAACTTAGATTCGTAGGGATATATCTAATACATACATGATCTTAATATATTTTGAACTAATATGTCAAATTGAATAAGGAACATACTCCATAAATGAGTAGTTTTTTTTCTCTTCAACTAAGGACATATTGCATAGAAAAGCTATTTTTTTATTTCCATCTTGGACAAACAATTTCTCATTTTGACACATTTTTTTCAAGTGATATTTTATTGACATGATTATGAATTTTGGAATTTTGATTCATTTACTTATATCCATTAAAAATAATCTTTAAAAATATAAAAATGTTATGTCAAATAGGCTAATAAATATTCTAATAGGTAGAGTATTAATATTGAAAATTTTAATATAGAAAGTCACTATTTTGGACATAAGTTTTTCATATGATAATAAAATGAACTGATTCAAGATGGATACAAAACTAGATTACAAGGAATATACATCTTCTTTCTTTTTCCTGAGAAAAAAATTCTTATTTTTTATTAAAACAAGGAATATAAATCTTATAATCAAGTCTTTAAAATTGCTTTATTTAGTCTCTCAAAATAAAATCATATTAGCTATGTTTTTATTAAATTCAACAATTTAAATTGATACATAAATCCGAGAAAAAATATATTCCTCCTAAATTTTGGCCTAGGTATGTGATATCTTATTGTGGGTGTATATTTCCAAGTATAATTCTTTACTCTCCTAAAATACTTAATTCCTATATTCTATGAAATGGCTTACATAAAATAGGTAGCAAATAAAACCTTGAAATATATCTATAATAACGTATTGCATGTATAATAAGAGAAATATATCTATTAAAGAATAATTTGGTTATTTTAGATTTTTTATGGGTGTTTTTATCCAATGTAGTATTTTATTGTGCCAAAAATATAATTGAACCAAATCACCAATTGTAATATATTAATAAATTATTGTAATCTAATGTACAGGCCCAAACTTAGGAATTTCATTTGTAAATATTTAGGAAATCTTCCAATTTTAATGATTCATCAATACACCAACATACCTTCTTGAAATTGAATAAAATGGCTTCCTTTAGGATCATATTCCAATGGAATCCTCATTCACTTGTGCTTTATTTATTTTACAAATTTTCCAAAAAAAAGGTTAGTACTATGGATGGTTCTTACTACACCATGAAAGTCTTATGTCTTTCTAAATTAACTCATGCACATATATAGATGAATACCACTATTTATGAGACCCAATAGAAAGAGTAATCAAAATCTCCTCTTTGCTCATCTCCATCCCATGGCTTGTCTAAACCCTAGTAGAGATAGTGTTTATTGTTCTTTGGCATCAACACCAAATGATGGTATGTTTAATTAGGTCACTATTTAATAATAATAATAATAAAATGGATTATCCATTAAATTTTCAACCCTTCATCTAAATGCTTGCAAGATGCAAGATGTTATGCATTTTATGTGCATGCTCTAGGTTCCTCATGTACTATTATTTTTTTATCATGCTCTTAATGAATTGGAAGTTCAGACTTGTAGAACCAAATATGCTTGAACTGAAACACACTTACATAAATCACATTCTTATAAATACTAGTTATTATTGGTAGTAAGAGAAATTGATTAAGGTGTGGAATTCAAACAAACATGGATACAAGAATAATTATAAAAATAATATAAATCACTCATCACTATGTTCCTTGGAGTGAATTACACCTCCTAGAATAGGGCACTAATTCTGAACTACAATAGCATAAAAAAAAACAAACCATACATTATACAAAAAATTGTTAAATTATTATGTGCATTGGAAGAAGATCCCATGAAATTATGTGCCATGCCATGATAATTTGAATTGTTTTCTCTAAGAATCATCTATATAGAATATATATGTTGCTCTCTTTTGTACATGAACTTGCATGAAATACACATAAAAGAAACTTATATTATAAATTCACTTGATGTTGAAATATTATCAATTGGTTACAACAACACATAACTAAACACATAAATATTTAGAAGATTTTACATCTAAGATGGTTGTCAATGATGCTCCTAGATCCACAATATAATTATTTTGTTAGAACATGAAATAAAATAAATTTAGATTATTAATTAATGTGGATCTACAGCACATGGATCTATAGCATGTGAATATGTAGCCCATAGATGGGTTGCAAGTGGATTTGTAGAAAATTGTTTATAGCATTCAAATATATCTATAGTAAATAGTCATATAGAAAATGGATATGTAAGAATAAGTTAGTTGATCCTTTATTTAGATATAAATATAAATACACATTTTTCATAATATTTAATCAAAAAATCAAATGAGATACTAAATAATACAATGGAGAAACACCTTGAGTTTAGATCCAACTTTTGAACATTAAAAAGGAATAATACAAAGTGATTGGTAAGCAAAACCTATTTATAAATAAGGGAAAGATGGTGAAAAAAATATGGTAAAAATGTGACGCATAAAACATTATAGATATTTTGGTGCTAAATCTATTAATCAATTAGTGCAATTTTATGAGCTACATATGTATGATTTAAATCACTAAAGGCAACATAACACCAATTCCATTCTCTCTCTCTCTCTCTCTCTCTCTCTCTCTCTCTCTATATATATATATATATATATATCCTCCTTCACGTCATATCCACATTACCCGTATATTATGAATGATCAACTTTGTTGAATTTTTTTGCATATTAGTCTATCTATTTTGTTGAATGATCGTTGATTAAAAGGTGACAATATGCTTCCACCTTCACAATTCTATGATTACAAGGCGTAGAAACATATGCATTCCATGAAATTTAAACACTTTAAACCACTTCAAATGCTTCCCAAACACAAGCCATAAAATCATAGCCAATAACAAAATTAAGTATACAAATATCAACAATCATCATTTTAAGCAAGATGCAAGAATATACAATTAAAAAGAGATTGAAATTAATTCATGAAAAAATGTTAGATCAGAAAAAATTCCATTGAAATGAAACCAAACAACTCACATTTGTTTGATATAAAATACTAAACAAACTACTTTCAAGAGCATTAAAATCCAATGGATTAATATCCTCATTCAAGCCTTCATGGAATTCTTACAAGCATTCATAATTTTATATCCTCTTGAAACATTAAAGCTAAAATTAAATAATTTAAATTAAGGGAAGGTAAGGGGTGAAAAAATTATTAACAAATCTTATAAAAAATAAAATGGGGGTCACCAATTTTGAGAGTTTGGGGTTAGTTAATGGCTAAGAAAGCCCTTCATCATTAAAGGAATAGGTTAAAATGCTTTCAAAATTGATCTACCACCTTACTTGGGTATGCACTTTCTCTTCCGTGTTAATCTACTCAAGTTTTGTTTCTCACTATTGTTTGATAAAGAGGCCAAGGTTTTAATCTTAGATTATTTAGATCTAGAACACTTAATTTTCTAACCACCATTTTTTGATGAAGAACCGAAGGTTTCAATCTTAGCTAATGTAGATTAAATTAGAACACTTAGAACCAATGCAATGACTCAAATCTATTTTCCAAAAAGGAATTTCTTTGTGTTAAGTTGTTAGAGCTAAATAATATCCACATTAAACTAAGTAGTATACCCAATAATAAAGGGTTTAGTTTCCTCTATTGTTTCCAAAAACAAGGGTTCCGTTTCTTTTCAAAAGGGGATGAATGACTAACATCACACCTCACATATAAAGAACATAAACCTACATCCCATGAATAATAATGTGAAACTTATGATATCTAGCACAATCTATGTCACAACAGCCAAGCATGTCTAACACTTTGGCTACTCCAAGTCTTCCTTGCTAGCAAATTCCATAATCTATAATGTCGTGCAAATATTTGAAAACCCTCTTTACAACTACCTAATGCTCCTTCCCTAGTTTTGACATCTAATTTCTCCAATTCCCATTACATGTCAATGTCTAGTCTAGTATAGGCCATTGCATACATAAAATTTCCAATAGAACTAGCCAAGGGAACATGAGATATGTCCTCTTCATTTTCTTGTGTATTGATACATTTATATGTAAATAAATTTACTCCTACAAGAATAGAGGCTTTCACTAATTTAAATTCATGCACATTAAACCTCCATATTATTGTTTCAATATATTTTCTCCAATTTAACTAGAGTTTCCTATTTTCCCGGTCTATTTTAGTTTCGATGCTCAAAATAAAAAATTTAACACTAAGATATTTTATGATCTATATTGGATCATTATATTGTTTTTCGTCCATATCAATGTTTCCGAGGTTGAAAAATCAAAGAAATAATCTTAGAGGAGTGGCTTTAACAGTGTGACGTAATTTAGAGAACTGGGCTAGAAAATTTTTGGGGCTAGTTTGAGGCCTTAAACAATGTTTTATGAAGAGGGGGGGGGGGTGGAGGGGGGTGGTGGGTTTGGGGGAGGAGATGACTCAGTTTCTTAAATTTCATACCACTTCCTCTATTCAACACTTGAATAGCTTTCTAATGGCGCAAGAATCATGTTAACCAATGTTTAGAAATTTATACTTCCGAAAATTTAACTATTGCAATTAACCACCATAGTTTGAGAAAACAGAGTTATAGATCAAACGAGAAAATTACTAATTACCCGTTTTTTCGAGGTAGCAAAAAATCACCTGATTTTGAAAAGTGGTTATTCAGAATACACTTTTTTTTTGGAGCATATTTTTGACACTTTACATTTTATTATGTGACAATTTTTTTAAATATTAGTGATTTTCATGCTGATTTTGAAAAGTGTTGATGCAACATCAACCATTTTTGTTTAGAGGGTTTATTTTTTACACTTTAAATTTTCTAATGTATTAAGTGTGGATAATTTTTTTTAAATGTTGATTATTTTCATGTTGATAATAAAACATGACAAAAAAACCATAAATATGTAAAAAAATAACTTGTAAAAATAAAAAATATAAACCAAAAATTAATTAATTAATTAATTAATATATATATATATATATTTCAAAAACAAATAATCTATGAAAAAAAAAATGACCAAAAAAATCAAAAACTTTTTTTTAAGTTAAAAATATAAAATAAAATAAAAATCATTATAATTAAAAAAATAAAAATAAATTAATTAAAAAAATAAAATTAAAAGAAGAATTTTAAAAATTTTTAAAAATTCGGATTTAAAAATAATAATAATAATAATAATAATAATAATAATAATAATAATAAAATCCCCAAGTGAATTTTATTTCTATTTTAATTTATTTATTTTTAATTTAATTTTTTATTTTTAAATTAATTTTTTTATTTATTAAAAAAAACCTAATATTTTTAACTATGCAGTTTTTAGTTTTATTTTTTTTAACTTAAAAATAAAATAAAATATAATTTTTTTTTGATGTTTTTATTTTTGTTAATTTTTTTATTATTTATTTATTTATTTTTTCCTTTTTGAAATTATGTGTTTTTTTTAATATTTTTCCACTCTTTATTTTTATTTTTACAAGTTAATTTTTTATTTTTTTTACATTTTTATGGCCCTTTTGTTTTTTGGTTCTTTATGTTGTATTTCTTGTTATTATTTTTTTTAAATTTTTTGTGTTTTTTATGTTGTTATTTTTTTTTTTTTTCAATGTTTGATTTTTTTTCTTTTGTATTTATTTATTTAATTTTTAATTTTATTTATTTAATTTTATTTACTTATTTATTTTTTCTGTAGGGTCTGTGTCGATGCTTGACTTGCAACCCGATTCCATTATGTGCAATTTGATAGTTGATTTAAATTTTTCATTATAAAGTTTGAGTCGTCCCCCACAATGTGTCAATTTCATGGTTGGACTTTAAGTTTTCATAACAATGAGTCGAGTTCACCTACACTGCATGTCAATTTGGTCATTGATTTTTAAATTTTTGTTGCAATGTGTCAAGTTGTCTTAGGCTAAGATTTTAAAATCACTATACATTTATCATTTAAAAAATAGTTTACTCTTGCTATAATGACTCTTTCATTCACGTGTTCATTTTTAAAGTTATTTTAGTCATAAAAAATTTCCATGATGTCATGCTTGAAAATATTTTGAAAACTTAAGGTTTTTTTTGTAGTCATAATCTTGGGTTTTAATTTTATGGTTGAAATTTTTTCAAGATTTTAATGTTTTTCTAAACTTCATGATATTTTATCTTTAATGTTATGGTTGAAAACAGTTATAAGTATTTTTTCTTTAGCACCATGAGTGAAAAATGTTGGAGTTTTAAGGTTTTTCAAAGACGTGATATTTTATATTTAATGTCATGCCTAAAAATCATTGGAATTTTAAGGCTTTTCAAAGATGTGATATTTTATCTTTAATGTCATGCTTGAAAATTGTTGGAACTTTAAAGTTTTTCGGAGCCATGATATTTTATCTTTAACGTCATTATTAAAAAATGTTGAAAATTTCCCGGAGAAAAATAAAATAAAATGTTATTCCAACATCAACACTTTTCGTTTTCAGGTTGCCTTTTGCACACAAAAAAATTTGGTTTTACTATCATTTTTTAAAAAATGTTGAAAATTTACCCCGAAAAAAAATGTTATTCCAGCATCAACACTTTTCATTTTTATCTTGTTTTCTCATGTTTTTTTTGGAATTTTTGGCTAGAGTTCTCGTTTTGAGGTAATAGTTCTTGCTTGATCGGTAACTTTGTTAGAGGATTTCATGCCAAATATTGTTACTATGGAAAAGGGGTTAGCAGCATGGGCATGCTGAAGAATACTCTAGAAGGGTTGATAAGTAATTGATATTGAAGGTTACATGAGTCAAATTTAACCTGTAGTTGGATACTAAGTTGTTTCATACCTAAGCCACTAGGAGGAAAAGGAGTTTCATTCTATTTGAGTGTATTGTTGTTCCATAGTAGAGGAAAGTAGTTGAGAGTGGAGAGAGAGAGAGATAAACTAGGATATATAGTGTTTTGGTTCTGGAGCAACCGATGCGAAATATATCTTAGGAAACTCCATAGAGAGTGACTATTTTGTATTTGCATAATTTCCCTTCAAGAAAAAGATAATAAAGTAGCCTCCCCTTCCAACTAGATTTTCCCCCAAAAGGGTTTCCCACATCATATTTTTGTGTTTACGGTGTGTTAGTATCCTATAGTCATAATAGTAAGAAAACAAGTTTTAACTTTCAAATTATAACAAATGTATAAAGGTTTGGCTATGATCTTGCAGAAGATCAAGCTATCGGTCTTAGTTTAGAATAAAATTTTCATTATTCAATGTAATTATGTCAGTGTGTGTGAAAGGGCATGCAAATGGTCATTTATATTCTAAGAGGTCGAGTTAAGTGCATCTAGGATTATGAGCTATTCAATTCATGAGTGAGGGTATGATGGTCCTGGTCTTGGATCATTGGGACGAGATAGTGACATCTTCTCAAGCAGTTGTGTGATCAAATCATACATGTACTATGGCATGAGCCTCCAGTACAACATCCTGAAAGGTTCATTGTGCAAAGTCTACAGGGGGTGTTGTGCTTCTACCAAGGCATCAAATTTTGATGAGGAATGAGGATTTTTTTCACTTTTTTACATGTTGGAGGGTTTTGTGAATATTTGGATCAGCTACATATCATTTAGCTCGGTCGAAAGATCAATGTTGGGTCAAGTCATGAAGATGGAGGTACGTTGTGCTTCATCTTAAAGAAGAGATTTTTAAGTTTTAAGGTTTTTGTTTGGCCTAGAAGCTTTCTCACAGGTGAAAATGTTATATGGACCAGTACATGCCATCCTAGTACCCTCAGCATGTAATATGATGGTCAAAGATAGTATAAGCTTGGAGTGTTGCGCTTCTGTGCTACACTTTCACATAGTCACCATATTTTCACCATATCTCTGAAATCCTATACCTATTTTCCATGAAATGTTTTCAGTAGATGCATGGGGGTTAGATGAGTAAGCTCATTTAATTTTAGATAAAAATTCTTCATATTTTTCGAGAAATGAACCACTGTCATCTATAGTCATTGTTTGATTTTCTCGAGATATGTGAGTCAAATTTGGCTCAAAATTTGTGTGGAGAGGGGTTATAATGATATTAAATTTATATTAAAAAATCATCTCAATTAGGCTTACCATTTGGGAGATATTCAAAAAATACAATCGTTGCGCTTTTGGACAGTTGCTGCACTTTCAGACAGTTTCACTTCAAGATTAATTCTTGGCCAAACGGAAATTAATTTTGAAAAAGTAAAGGAGGTTTTTTTTTTAAGAACAAGCCAAATAAAACAAACATCCTTTAGTTACTTTACAGGTGTCATATATTGGAAGATTCAAATGAATCTTTACAACTTATTTTTCAGAAATTTTTATTTCTTGTTTTTGTCATGAGTTTTTGGCATAGATTCTAAGAAGATGGAGATGAATTTGAAAAGCTGAGAGGGGTTTATCCCAAAAACAAGATAATATACGAAATCCTCCTTCAGTTTTGTAACAACTGTGTTCAAGAGATGCGAATTAATATTTGACCCTTATATTCCAGAATTTAATGTAATTGATTCTATATTTGGGGAAATGGTTGAACTTCACCCCCTGAGTCCAAGCATGATATAATTGTATATATTTCATGAATTTTAGAGTGAAAGAGGTTGGTTGGTCAGGTTTGAGGAGATAGAACACCGTGCATATTTTATTTTCTTTACTTTCCAATGAATGAAAGACAAAGGTGTGATTTACATGAATTCTTGTGTCAACTCTTGATGGTGTTGTGGTTTTCTCATGTTGTAAGTTTCCCTTATGTTATTTTCATACCTTAAATGTATTTCTTCATGTTTGGATGAACCATAAATTATCTCAAATAAAAGGTGCTTTGATTTAGTTTACCCAACAATCTATGTTTTCTTCTTAAAAACCATTTAGAATTCATCCACAATTTTAATTCTCTATGTGTTATTTCCACCTTTCTTATACTCACCCTCCTACATCAAATTAATTTGATTTCACCACCAAGACTGCCTACCTTGCCCCTGTAAAATACCCCTCCTCTCTTCATCCTACCACTAGAAAAATAATCATCTTGACATGAATCCACATTGAATGGATTTGTCTTCCTTCCTCCCAGCAAACCTTTAAAAATTATACCCCATTGAGCACCATATTTATCCTAATATCTAAGTGATTGAAAAATTCAGATAGAGAGAGCCCTCTCTAAAGTTGGAAGGGATTGATTCCAACTTCCAAGTGGTTAATGGTTACCTTTGAGTTTCTCTCCTCAGCCTTGAGAAATTGTGGAGTGTTAACATAGTGGCATCGTTGCCGGGGAGCGAAAGGTTCCATCTTCTCCGAGAATTATCTTCAAAGTTTCATTTCTGATTGTTGATGGTGGATAGTAGTCAAACACTTGAATGTTGTACCATTCACCTGGCGACTCTAATCAAGTTCCAACCTGATCAAAATATTCCATTGGTAGCAGGATCTATAAATCAGAGTTTTACTGGAAAATATATTGGCCAAAAATGAATTCATTTGTGAGGTATGCATCCATGAATCGTGCTCACATTCCTAGTTTTCCATATCAAATGCCTTGCAGAGATTGGAAGACTTATTTACCGAGATTCAAAGATTAGGTAGGAGATGATGTTGCTCTTCACTTGGTTAAATTTCACATGCATGTGTGTAGACTTAAGGTTCAATTTCATGAATATTTCCTTATGAAGATGTTTATGGTTACTTTGGAAGGGAAGGAAAGATCCTGCTATAAAGGTTTTCCACCTAGTAGCTTGTATTCCCTTATGTATTTTCATTTAGTATTTTTTGAGAAATACACAGAATCTCATCCTTCTTTGTCATTGTTTGAGAATTGTTGTGACCATTTTGAGGATTTCATTCAAAACATGGAAAAATATCATGGCGATGGATATTTCATGGATGAAGAAATCCTATAAGCTTTGCAGAAGAACCCTTTTCATCACCAAGAAGAAATGGTAGCCTCTCTCTTGGATTAAAATGAAACTGAGTTGGATTTTAATGACGACTGTCATGTTCCATCCTCTCAATTTGATGGAAATTTTCAGTATTCTAGTTAGTTTTTAAGTGATCATGAGGAAGAACACGATATTCAACCAAACTATTCTTCATATCATTCATTTTTTAGATTATTGTTTCATTAGAAAGCTTGTGACAGTGACCCAAATCATAATAATGGCATTCTATAGTTGCAAGTAAATATGGAAAAGGAGAAAATTTTCTTTGATATCCTTGGAGGTGAAGTAAGTATTAAGAATGTTTCATCATTTCAATTAAAAAATTCAAAAATATTTATATGTTTAAATGATGTTCTCTATGAATCACGAAAAGGGTTAAATCCTGATGCTTCTCACATATATGATAAGGCTTTCCTTTTTTAACCTTTTCATGAGTACACAAAGCCTTTTATTACTATAGATGATGTGAAATATGAACCGTTGGCTTCCTGTTATTTTGAAAATGAGCTTCAAATAAATGTTGTTTCTGATTTGCTTGATAGAAGAAAAGGACAATTTACTGCCATTTTTTAGGAGGATCTGCTTAATCTCACAGAACAACCAAAAACTATGAATGAAAGAGATCCTTATCTTTTTGATAGTTTTCAAGAAAGGGTATGATTTCATGCTTTTGAAGATTCTTTTACTAGCATGTTTCAATCATCAAAAAATGTGCAATTTGTAGTATTGTCAGATCAAGGTTATCTGTTTCACATAGAATTGGAGTTTTCATATTCTAATTTTTTTCTATCTGCTTAAGGAAATGTGAGAAAAAATCAAGTTAGTGACCATCTTCTTTCATTGTTACACTGGCTCTTTGAATTTACATGAATGAGTAGCCCATGTTTCGGTTTAGTAAGCAGTTGTGAATAAACAATGTGTGGTCAGTTTTAGCATTTGGTTTTCATTCTTTCAAGTGGTTTGTCTAAGTCAGTATTTAGCTTTCAGCTTTCACCTTCAGTATGGATTTGCAATGTGATTATTTTTAGATCAGATTTGTGGGCAGTAATTTCAATTAGAGTTTCAGTTTTCATTTGGCTTCAGTTGAAAATCAGGAAAAATAATGTTGCAGGATTGGGAGCAACCCAATTAACAATATATGGTCTACGGTGTTCTTGGCACCTCACATGGAGGATGTCATCCCCATTGGAGCCAATGTTAGTATCTTGTATTCATAGTAGTGAAAAAACAAGCTTTATCTTTCAAATTATAACAAATGTATAAAGGTTTGACTATAATGTTATAGAAGATCAAGTTGTGGGTCTTAGTTTAGAATAAAATTTTCATTATTCAATGTAATTATGTGAGTGTGTGTGAAAGGTCATGCAAATAGCCATTTATATTCTAAGAGTTTGAGTTAAGTGAGTCTAGGGTTATGAGCAATTAAATTCATGAGTGAGGGTGTGATGGTCCCGGTCTTCCATTGTTGGGATGAGCTAGGGACATATTTTCAAGCAGTTTTGTGATCAAATTAAGTTTGTACTATGACATTAGCCTCCAGTACAACCGTGTGAAAGGTTCGCTGCATAAATTCTGCAGGGGGTGTCGCGCTTCTACAAAGACATCAAATTTTGATGAGGAATCAATATTTTTGGCTGTTTTTTCCATGTAGGAGGCTTTTGTGAATATTTGGATTAGTTCCAAATTAGTTTTCTCAGTCGAAAGATCAGTTTTTGGTCAAGTTATGAAGATCGAGGTGCATTGCGCTTCTGTTGTAAGAAGATAATTTGAAGTTTTAAGGTTTGTGTTTGGCCTAGAAGCTTTCTCATAGGTTTACAAACTTTTATGGACCATTCCATGCCATCCCAATACCCTCATGTCAGAAGATGGTTGGAGATAGTATAAGCTTGGAGAGATATGCTTTCACATAGTCACCGTATTTTCACCATATCTCTTAAACCATGTACCTATTTTCCATGAAATTTTTATAGTAGATGTAAGGGGGTGAGATGAATAATATTACTTAATTTCAGGTCAAAATTCTTCACGATTTTTAAGAAATGAGCCACCGTCATATACAACCATTTTTGGATTTTCTCAAGGTCCGTGAGTTGGATTTGGTTCAAAATCTGTGTGGAGAAGGGTTATAATTATATTAGCTTTCTTTAAAAAAAAACGAGCTCAATATGGCATACCATTTAGGAGATATTCAAAAAATACAGTTGTTGCGCTTTTATATAGTTTCACTTCAAAATTAATTCCTAACCCAATGGATATGGAATTTGAAAAATTAAAAGAGGTTTTTGTTAAGAATGAGCAAAAAAAAAACTCCTTCAGTTTCATCACACGTGTCATATATTGGAATATTCAAATGAATTTTTACCACCTATTTTTCATATTTTGTTATTTCTTGGTTTAGTCATGATTTGTTGGGGCAGATTCTGAGGCTATGGAGAGGAATTTGTGAAAACTAAGAGAGGATTATTCCAATAACAATATGATATACAAAAACCTCCTTCATTTTTGTAAAAATTGCCATGGTTCAATGGATACGAGTTAGTATTAATTGAATCTATCTTTGGGAAAATGGTTGAGCTCGACCCCTATGTCCATGGATGAGATAATTGTATGTATTTCATGAATTTCACTGTGCAATAGATTGTTTTGTCAGGGTTTAGGAGATATAACACTTTTCATATTGTATTTTCTTGATTCTTGAGTGAATGAAAGACATAGGTGTGATTTACAGGGATTCCCATGTCAACTCTTGATGGTGTTCTTATTTTATCATGTTGTAAGTTTTCCTTATGTTATTTTGATACCTTAAATGTATGTCTTCATGTTTGGATGAACCTGAAATTATTTCAGAATTCATTTAAAAGGTGCTCTGATTTAGTTTACCAAACAATATATGTTTTCTTCTTAAACAACATTTAGAATTCATCCACAGCTTTGATGCTATATGTGTTGTTTCCACCTTTCTTATACTCACCCTCCTACAATGAATTAATTTGATTTCAACTCCAAGACTTCCTAACTTGCCCCTGTAAAATACCCCTCGTCTCTTCATCCCATAACTAGAAGATAATCATCTTGACATGACTCCATTCCCAATGGATTTGTCTTCCTTCCTGCTAACAAACATTTAAAAATTATACCCCATTGAGAGACATATCTAGCATAATATCTAAGTGATTGAAAATTGCAGACAAAGAGAGCCATCTCTAAAGGTGGAAGGGATAGAATCCAACTTCCAAGTGGTTAGTGGTTACCTCTGAGTTTCTCTCCTCATCTTGGAGAAATTACAGAGTGTTAACACGGTGTATGTTGTGTTTTTGTAATTCACCATTATCTATTTTCTAAATTTCATTGCATGCATAAATAAAAATACAATAATTAATAAATCCATAATTCTAAGGAAAGTATAACCTCATAGTATATATTTCATAATATTTCAATCAATTCTTTTATATATATTCTGAACAACTATCCAATGAAATATCCACGATAAATTACAGGTCATTTTGTGTCAAATTTAGAAGGCAGCTAATTTTTCACATCCTTTATTATTTCCTTATTTATTCTAATCAATAACACATAAATAAAACAATCACCAACTATTTCTTTTTCTTTTTCCTTTTTATGCTAGGTAGCTAGGATGACTCATAGGGGGTTTGAATTGGTGACCTATCACAAGGAGTGCTCTAGCGGTGCACCCATTCACTATCAATCCAAAACCCTGTGGATGATCACCAACTAATTTAGAATACACACAATGACCTTATTTTTCCTTTTTGAACCAAGTCCCAGTACCATATCATTAGAGATCTTATTTGAACCCATTCAAGGACTTTTTTTATCTTGAAAATGTGTTCTTTCTTTCCATTCTCACTACAAATCCTCCTGGATATTTTATGTAGATTTATTCTTTCAAATACCTAGGTAGGACTGTCATGTTTACATCCATCCAGTCTACTTCAATATGAAAAGTAATCACAACGCACAAAATAATTCTAATAGAAGCCAGCATAGCAATAACAGAAACGATTTCACCAAATTCAATTCCATCTACCTAGGAACAAACTTTTGATACTAATCAATCTTTGTACTTCTTCACTTACCTTCTACATTCAACTTCTTCTCAAGCACCCAATGTTACTAATGGAATATTTTTATTCGATGTGTTATATTATTTTCATAACTACCTACATGTGTTGTGAACTGTGTTGAGTGCAATGGGGGTGGTAGGCCCCCCTATTCTAGGGGTTCATTGGGGGGTGAAGTTCGTGAAATCCCCCTACAAAGGGGTTCTAGGGTACCACCACCCCTCGAATATATATATATATATATATATATATATATATATATAACTTGTCATTTTTTGCATTCATTTTTGGTAGTTTTCCACTCATGGTTTTCTCCTTTAGCAATTTATCCTATGGTTTTGTAGTTTTAGTTACGGAAATACAACTGTATTATAATCCAAAGTAAATGGATTTAAAATTTATGGATGATGTGGGATATATATATATATATTGAAATACTATTTAGAAGTATATATAGTCACTCAAAATACTTTTCAGAAGAACATACTGAATTTTTTTTTCAATTTTCCTAATTTTGGATTCTATAGAAGAATATTTGTGTTACTGTGTGTGTTTGTCATGGCATATTTTATGTTTTATTAAGAATCTATTTGCAACAATTAATTATATAGGGTTGAAACCTACATCTTTTAGTTGGGAACTTGTTGGCTTGCCAACAAACTCCCCCACATTTTTGTTCAAAATGAAAGGGTCCCCATTATAAATTTTAAAAACTTCACCCTTTTAATTGCACTTGATTTCTCAATGGCTTCCCCTATCCTCATTATCTGGTTTTTATGCTTCTTACTCTTTTGATGTTTGATCATGTCTTGGCACATATTTTTTTCTGATGCTTGGGGTTATTGCTTTGGTTGCTTGGTCTCGAGTGGTTTCGCACATCTTTTTCGATCACATAGTTTGCCTTCGCTTTTCCAAAAACTCTCCCATGATTCATGATTCGCTTATTTTCGACGACTAGTTTTGAAAGTCTTATCTACTTGGGTTGCTTTCTTCATTTCAGGAATATAGTTCATCTCTATGTGGATTTATGTACATATATATTTGTAAATAAGTTTAGATTAATTAGACTTAACATAGGTTCATGGGGTCTTGGATAGACGGTGATTGGGTGATCTGTTAAAGAATTCCTTGATGTAAAATCATCAGTTCAATTCTCCACCCTTATCAAAGTGATATATTAGACATGATGAAAATTTAGTCTTACCAAGTTTTAAAAAAAATAAACTTAACATAAACTAATTATAATAGTTATATTTTGTAATTATATACCAACCTCATATAAAATAAATTATCTATTTAAAAACTCTAATACATATAACAATATACAAATTTATCACATATGTATATGTATAAAGCATTTTATTATATATTTACAATTTATAATTTATACCTCCTTTACCTTGCAAATCTCACATGGCCATACATAAACTAATATTTATAATTTGTATATAATATATTATATATATTATATTATAATACCACATAACTCACATATTACAAACAAAATACAAACGAAGCACTTGTATCATAATATAAAAAATATATAAATGTGTGAGTCGTAGTTTTTGTATAGAATTCCAACCCACTATATAGCAACGTACCATATTTTGTCACCCCAAAACATTGTCTAATATCCCACCACGTGATAAACGTTGAAAATCTTAATGACTTGTATGATGACTTCATCGAACGAATGCATTTTTTTTTTTTTTTTAATATCTGGTTCTGCAAGCCACAAATACTATATCTTATAATTTAGCTAAGAGCTTGAAATCATAGCAGGTCATAGAACTTCAATTTCTTTAATTTCACTAATTAAACTTTACCATCGAACCACACATTTACATTTTTGAAAGGGCATGTCAAATGATTATAAAGTCATTATGAACTTCAAACATACTTTTTACCTAGCGTTTTTGGTTCACGAAAGGAAAAAAAAATTATCCAAAGATCGAAATCATTTAAAACTTTGGTGCGTTGCAAAGTTCTCTTCTTTTGACCAACCAGCCACAACCTTTGACACTTCGACTCCAAATCCCACTGCACAATGTAATGATCTATATATGTGTTGTTATAATGTTTTTGAGCTCACACTGTTGTGTGTTTAGTGTATATATGTATGTACATAATACATTGTACATTTTATATGTGCTATCGTATGTTACATTATCAAAAAACCTATGAGAAATATTACGTAGGTCTCACATTTACATTTGCGGCTTACTAATCATTTTAGAATTAAATGTGTGAATGATATGAACAAGTGCATAAGATTTTCGATTTAATAGGGGTCACTGTTGTTACAACACAAGATTTAAAACTATTTACTTCCATAAAAATCACCAAGGCACGTGTATATATATATATATATTTGTTTCTTTGTCGACTTTATTTTTACAGAGAGGAATATGAAAATGCAACTCGTCAATCTCAAATTCTATGACCAGTTGATTTATATTTTACTTGTTTTAAGTCTTACTATCTTTTGCAAGATGTGAATATCATTCTGGTTTGATTCTGATAAATTCTATTAGCTGTATTTCCTGGTTTAAGAGCAACTACAAGATCCAAGACTCCATAGCCATTCTTTCTAAAAGGGTGTTAGTTAATGATTTTAATTGTTTGTTGATTTGCAGGTATCCATTGGAAGATACACAGCAGGAAGAAGCATACCAAATTGCTGAGATTAGTCAAAAGGTATGGCGAAAGGACTGATAGATCATCATGAGAGTGTAGAAGTCTGTGATTCTCATCAGAAGATACACTTTCTTTAGAGGTGGAAACATTGAAAAATGCGAAGGTTATTCAAATGATTCGCTGGCATACTCAGAAAAAAGATTAGTCTTGCTAATTTTCCATGATTAAACAAGTTATTGTTGTTGAAATCACATATGGACGAAAAAAGATTAGTCTTGCTAATTTTTGATGATTAAACAAGTTATTGTTGTTGAAATCACATATGGACATTATATCTGTCCTCATAAGTATATTGCATTAGCTTTGTTAATAATTTCACATTAATTTACGTGTGATTTAAAAAAAATTATATTTTTACATAGTTTAACTTTAACTATATTTATTATTTATTAATTTTTATTATTATGCCGAAGGTGTCCTTATTATGAGCTTTGCTGGGAAACACTGTTCATCCCAGCCAATCCCTGTGTTCCACCTATCGCCTTTCTGCCCTGTCAAAAATTGACACTTGGCAGCCATCCATCCCACCCTGCTGCTCTCAACTCTGTCCGTGCTGCTGTCCAATCGCCCAGAATCACTATTGTTTTGGCAGGCCTTCCGCGTTCCCTTTGCACCGTGGCGCCGTGCAAATAGTAGTTTAAATTTATTTATTAATACTTTTCACTTGTTATTACACAGTGCATTGTAATTCACACTTTTCATTTATTCAATAGGCCGCTGCTGTCATAATCATATCCTCCTTCCTTTGTATTGAATGCATGGTTCATGCACCAAATAGGCCTTGTTGATATTGGAAACCCTTCAACTACTTTCGAGTATGCTCTTTATTCATGAATTACTATAGTTGGGTTGATAATAATCAACGCACAATTAAAACCCTGCGAGACATCCAGTTATGGCATCAGCGTCTCCCGACAATAGCGCTCTGCCACGTGAGCTATGGTCTCTGCCACATGAGCTATGGTCACATGGGTGTCATGTGCCTGTTGAGCTCGATAATAATAATAATAGTTAATTGATGTGACGGATATCTTCAAACACAGAAATATCTACTGATTTCAGTCTGTATATCCAGAGGGTTAAAAATTGACGTTTACAATGTCAACTCATTTCTTTCTTCTACTGTTTCCACTGTGTACCTCATATCTTTATTTCTCCATTTATGATCAGACACTGTTTTCACCAAGTATATATACTTATTACTCACAGTGTTAATAACTAAACAGATTCCTTAACAACAATATTCCACCATTATTAGACTATGCAAATGTTTTGTGGTTTTTTACTCTGGTTTTCCATTTCTCCATCCGCGTATGACACCAGATTCATCTACCGATTCCACTGTGTATATACCTACTGTATTCATAATTGATGTGTATAATATAAAATTGAATGAAATTAGGATAGATGATTTCTATATTTTCAGTATAATTTCGTTTAGCTGTAAGATTTTGCTGATATAGAAAACAATAATACTTATTAATCAAACATTTAATTGAAATTTTTTACAATTCTTTTGCAAATTTTTGAGAAAAACAAATTAATAAGAGAAAAATTTGAATCATAAAAAAAAAATTATAATCACATTTAAAAATATAAATCTTTTTATCAGATTAGAAAAAATAAATCAAAAAATTTATTTGAGCGAAGGATAACTTCTATCTATTTAGAATCTTTAAATGTTTGCTTACTGCGTTTACGATATTTAAATGCTTTCGGTCACGAGATATTTGACTAAAGATGCTGAAAAACATTCTTTAAAACTGTACCTTTCCTTCACTGGGAAGAAATTTCGATTTTCCTAACTAAAATTCCGGAACGCAGTTCTTAGTTGCCTCAAAGAGTTTTGGTACCGCTGAATCCCATCAAAACCCTTAAAGTTTTTAAAATTCATCCAAACGAATGAAACTTAAACCTTTTATTACCCAAATTCAAACCAAAATAAGATTTTCAGAGCCATTTGGCTTTGGAATACTCCTTATAATTAGCCGTGACCTGGACTGATGCTCGTGAGAATGATGAAGAAGATTTTGCATGGCATTACAGTCCTCAGGAGTCAAACAAAATTTATTCCGAACTGTGAGTCCAGTTGCGATCTAAATTTGGCCAAAGTTTACTGTTAAGCACAAAAAATTAATTCATCATATTTAAAAAAAAATCAATTTCGTATTTTTAAATTTATAAAAAAATTAAATATAAAATTTTGAAAAAAATATAACTATGAAAAAATAAATTCATTCTATTGATTTTTAATCTATAAGTGTAACTTGTAAATATTGTAACCTAATCAAGAGCAAGGAGAACTAAGATTTGCAATTCAAAATAATTTAGATGTTGTATAATTTTGCCCACGATGAATTTGGTTTTTAACCAATACAATATAAGTTTTTCATTTCCATTATCAAACATGAGTTTAGAAATACCTTTTACAAGTGCATTTACAAAACATAGTAAATAATTATTTTAATATATATCCATAATGTTCCTATAATTTCACTATCATTTACTAAGCTGCAGGAATAAGCTACTGTAGCTTTTTATTTTTATGATGATGTAAACTTCTCTCCATATGATATGTTTCTAGTTTTGGGTTGCTAACCTAATTTTTTTAATCTAAGTCATATAAGCCCTTAACTAATTATAAATTGTTCTAGATTTTATTTCAATACCAAAAACACTTTAAACAGAAATAATTTTCACAACAAAATCTATCCATTATAAATATAGCTAAGTAACATTATATTTTTTTAGTGCCATGCAACTTTTATTTTATATATATAATAAAATATTATTTATTAAAATTTAACTTTGATTATATATAAAATCAAATATTATTAATAATTAAAATTTAACATTTTATCAAATAAAATAGTATTTATTAATATTCCAGTTGTATTTATTAATATTTAAATTTTATTTTACGGAAGGATTTTAGTTCTAACAATTTGTTTCATGTTCAAGTTTCTTGAAAGATGTTATAATTGACTCAATTACCAACTTTCCATAATTTTTTATTCTAATTTAAAAAATATTCAAAATTTATTTTTTAAATCATATTTAAATAACCATGTAAAATCTTATAAATACAATTTTCATCTTTAACAAAATGTCACAGTGAAATTGGATAATAAAAGATGAACATAGCTAAATTAATAATTTAGAAATAACTTGCCAATTTAAATTTAAGAAATATTTTATAATGTAGAAAAATTATCTTTCTAAAAACCATTTAAAATAATAACATTAAAAGAAATAACTAATAATGATTATATGTTACTAACTATATTTCAAAACAATATAATAAATCAAATGATTTCTCTATTTATTGAAGACCATTTAGACCATTTTTATAATGCGAGTGCCTCATTTTAGTGATGGTTTATTGTTATAATCACTATATATATATATATATATATATATATATATATATATATATATATTCAAAATTCCATCATTTATTTATTTATCAAGTTGCAACATTTCTATATTTAAATTAAGCGGGTAATAGTTACTAAATGGTTTATAATATAATTAGAAATATGCTTTAGGAAAATGTAAAAGCTTCTAGATGGTTTTCTCAACAAGACAATATGACATTGTTATTGTGGTTAGGTGGAATTGGATTAACAAAATATTAGTAGAAACCTAAATTGATTAGATTTTAAACCTTAACACTAACGTAAATTCTTAATTTTTACTGTAATTTAACTATATTTAAACTAAACTAAGTGGCAACTTTATTACAAAGCGAATCTTCATAGACATGTTCAAACTCAAATTGCAACATTTCTATATTTACATTAAGTGGCAAGTAGTAGCTACTATATAGCCTTGTTTAAATGAGACAATGTAGTGTAAAAAAGAGAAAAAAAATGATATTTTGATTTTGGTTATAATTGTGAAAACATATTTCGGTTACTATAACTTTTGATTGTTATCAAACAATTTTGAGACATTATAACTAAGTGGCATGTGCTTTTTTAAGAATTCCCTAGTTGCATGTTTATCTTTTCAAGAGTTCTTTAACTATTCTTTGGGAATCAGGGAAAAATGAACAATAGTTTTATATTATAATACTCATCTTTCTGGGTTATGTTCGAATTGGTAATTTTCATCTTGTGATTTTGGAAGGACTATTTGTCCTAAAGAATAACTTTGATCTATGGTATTAGAAATATGTATTTGCATTAATTCTTAATGTATAACGGAAAGATAATTTCACACGTTTCTGAATTTATTTCATAGGCATAGGCGATTACATTATTTGTAGTTTTCTTTATTTTTAAAATTTATTGCATTGAGAGTTTATTTGTGTTTAAACTATAATTTCATTTATAGTTTTAATTAGTTATTTAGTTTGCATTTGGAATTTACAGCATTAAATAAACATAACATAAAGCATATTTTTATGTTATTTCTCTAGTTACATTAATTTATGGTTATTTCTCTTTATGTATATGTAATTATATCATGTATAATTTGTGAATAATATATTTTATTGTACTTTAGAATTGTACATTAATAGTATAATTTTTAATTGTATTATTGTACTTTATTAGATTAGTTAAGTTGACTGATAATTTAGATAATATTAACATAAAACATTGACTTTTAGTTTATGTACATCTGACTTCATGATTACATTAGGATTTACAAGCATTCTTTTCTTCACAAGAAAAGGAGACTTTATTAGAAAAATTTTGAGGTCTAAAATGGGCCTCCTCGGGAATATTATAAAATAATAGTGGAAATAATAAAATAATATTAAATTATCTCATCAAGTTTTGGGTGGAAAAAAAGAAAAGACTACTTTTTCAACTCGTATTTTCAACTTATTTCCCTACGATTTTACTCATATTTCGAGTGGGTGTGCTTGTTGGATGCATAATTTAATTTTTCATCCAAAGAGAACCCATGTTGCATATTTTTTTATGAACCCTACAAAGTGAAAAATGTGAAATATATGAAAAACATGATTGCAATCACGTTTTTTCAAGTATTTCACATTTGTCGCGTAGTAGGTTGTATGAAAAATATGCAATATGGGTAGTCCATGGATGGAAAAATAAATTATGCATCCAGCAAGTGCTCTACCTTGAAATTTGCGTAAATTCATAGGGAGATAAGTTGAAAATACAAGCTGAAAAAGTAGTTTTATTTTCATTACTTTTTTTATTTTTTATCTTTTACTCCAAAACTGGTGAATAATCCCCCATGGTTGACATCATTATATTGAATCCTATTGGTTCTCATAAAGCTTATTTTTTGTTTTACATTTTTGTTTTGAGACCCATTTTTACCTCAAAATTTCTCTAATGAGAGGCTAACAAAGCCTCATAACCCATCGACAATGGTTATTTAAACAACTAAGGTTTTTTGAAGAACTTTGGTCTAGGTTGCATCCCCTTGTTGACATATGGTTCAAAAGGCCCATCAAAAAATGGCACTATAAAGAAGGACTAAGTAAATTAAAATATTAAATTATTAATCTCTCGACCTCTATGTTTTTGTAGAAATTAATGTGTATATTCTAAACTTCAATTTACTAAATCACAAGACTAGATTTTATTCTATTGATTTTCAGAAGTAAATTCACGATCGAGAACAAAAATCATTGACATGTGTTGGGTCAATTTATTGTTGTAAACTAACACAAATATTTATTATCAATCCGGGTTAGTGGAACTTAGAAGCATCCCCAAAGTATATGTGTTTCGGTTGTGATCAAATTAGAATATGGATTATTAATAATATAAGGAAATGCATATTACAAATATAAATCTAACTTAAACAATTTCTAAATTAAAATGTGTAATTAGAAGCAGAATAATCTCCTAACTTAAGAGATTGGTTTGTCCTTCTCTTACAAGATTACCATATGAATTAGAAATCAAAAGCTACTTAACTAAATAATAGATTGAGATACATGAAGCAATAATTGAAGAGGCTCTGCACTGAAGAGGTATTGATTTTCCTTCATCATACATTCATTTATTAGTAATGCTATTGTTAAAATAGGAATTCAGGAAAGCATGTAAAAGATGAATTCTAGTTTCTAATTTCTTGATCAAATAGAAGAAGTATTTAACTTAAACACTGTGTTGACTCTTCATATGCAGGATAGAAACAAGATTAAGATTCATCAGCAACCATATAAAAGCATGTAAAGGCTTGTAAAGATGAATTCTAACTAAAGATATTGATTAGATAGAAAGAATGTCTAACTTAGACATTTGTTTGTCCTTTCATATGCAAGTTAAGAATGATCATTAGATTCATCAATACTCATAAATAATCAGCATAAACAAATTAAACATAAACAAGCTAATTCAGAAATTGCAGCTACAAAATATACTAAGAAGTGTACTTAGCTCAGTGTGGGGGCCCTCCACCCTTGCCTTGCACACTGAAGGTGTTTTTAGCTACTTAAAACTTCAGTCAATCAATCAGCATATAACAGCAGCAAATGGAATAGAACAAATCTTCAATTACGTCTCCAAATTCTCAATAATAATAATGTTAAGTCATACACATTCTACATACTTCAATGGTTCACAAACTTCATATAAATAGAGAAATAATAAACAAACTATGTTATTATGACTCTAGCAGTCGTATCTTATCATAATCCCATCCATCTAGGTTGAACTCATCCAATTAGTTACACCAAATCTTGAAAGATCCCAAAATATACTATTTCTGCCCTATTTTCTATGGATTTCTGAAAAACAGGCCATGTTTGACCAACATTGACTAGGCATGTTTTAGCTCGGTTTGACCGAACTAATAGGTGTTCTTCCATTATTAGTTCCCAAGATTTTGAAATATGTTCTCAGCTCGTGCCCAAGTGTCCTGCAAGTATGACATCAATGAAGCCATTACAGGAATTTCTAGTTTTGTCCAAAAGTACTCTTAAAACCCAATTTTACTAAAATTTCTAAAAATTGAAAAACATACTTATTTTCCTAAATATGCATAATAAGGTCAAAATAGGTAATATGTGGATGGTATAAAGTGGAAAATGATGGAAATTAGGTGGATTTAATAAAAAAAAATTGATAAAAAATGAGGGCCAACATCTCCCCCTTTCTTACTCTCAAGCATGTCCTCATGCTTGTCTCTATCTCAGGACTTTCTACCTCTGAATGATGACTACCCTACTGATGTACCTGTGACTTTGGCCTCCGATGTTGAAGCTTCTTGTTGAGCTACCTGCAAAAGGATGTTAATGCCCTCATGTCATTTTTCTCCTCTTTTATAAATCTCTATTTTCAGAACCTTTTGTTTTTCATACTCAAATTTTCATCGTTTACAAAACAAGCTTTGAAATTATTGACCTTGTCCTATGGAATTCCAAAAATCAACATTAACTATGACCATGTGATGAAAACTGTAGGCATAATTTATACATGAACTCCTTGGCGATCAATAAAACTGTGTACATTCTTCCAATGCCCAAAATCACATAGAATATGAAATTATCAATATGGTTACGGTCATAATCAATGATGATTTTCTTTATATGTAGGGTACCTTCATGATTTTGAAACCTGTAGCTGTGAAGTTCTAATTTTCAACAAAAAGTTATATTCCTTATGTACCCTTAACATCTTCTTGTACAAATCTTGTAATGTTGCACAGTCATAGAGAAAATACCAATTAAACACATCATTTCTTTTTTCACTTGTGTAGGGGTTTTCTTCTTGCCATAAATCCAATAAAAAATAACTTGGGCCAATCCTTTTTATGACTAGGCATTCACTTCAATTTAGTCATTGTTTTACCCATGCAATCTGCAAAATAGGGGTCTAAATAACCAGGAAAATACCCCAAAGAGAAATGAATGTGAGGAAATTGTCTGTGTTGAGACTAATTGGGCTAGTTTTGAAGAAAACCCACGGTTTTTTTTTTCTAATTTCATTTTAGTTTGCTCAGAAAAAAAATATAATAATAAATAAATAAATAAAACAGAAAAAATGGAAAATAGTGGCTTCTTAAAAATCGAATTTTTGAAACTGAGTCGAAATCCTTACCTCCTTCCACTGCTAGTTAGCTCAATCTTCATTAAAAACTGAAATACGATTTTTTTACTGTGTTTTAGCTCTAGCACTGAAATCGATTTCTAGAAAATTAACCAATGCATGCATTTAAGACTTTGTTTTTTTTTTTAATTGAATTCACAACCTTCTGCTCCTTGCAATTCGATTTATTTTGTTTACCAACAATCCGTCACTTTCTCTTTTCCATATACAATCCATCTCCAACAATGAAAACAATTTTTTGTTGCCTTTAAAAATTCAATTTTTGTGACTTCTGAGCTCCAACAATTTCTGTGCCTTCTGAATGAAGAGTAAAATTCCCCCCCCCCCCCCCCCAAAAAAAAAAAATCTTCAATGTACATATCCTCATTGTTCTACAAATTGATTTTTAAATCTCTTCTTTTTGCACAATAAAATTCCTTTGTTATAGTGTTAAAAGGAGTTCTCTTCTCTTTTTAAAAAACTGATAGAAATTTTGATCTCTGATTTTATAGCCATCACCAAAAAAAAATGGTGCAACTTTTCTCGAGGATATATGCTATAGAGAAACACTTTAAAAAGATTTGAAAATCTTGCAGGGAAAGCCAACACGATTACCATACATATGAATGCTTTGTTTGAGCCCACGTACTTTGAAGGACCAACGAAGGATTCCAATCTGGTGTAGGCAATGAGTTGTAGGTAACTGGATCGATTCTCATTAAAAACGCCACCTTTGATGCACTTTTAATTAAATAGGTCCCTATATTTACAATGTGAACATTTTCCATTACAATTTGAATAAAAGATTTGATAGATATCTCAACCTGACTCTGGCGCATAGCTGATCTGATTTGGACACAATATTCTTGTGAGATCTTTGAGTTAATAACTCATGTTTAACGGCATCATCCTTTAATTAAAAATATCCTTTTGATACCTTTGAGGATTCATTTCTTTGTAGCTGGAAAAATCGATTTGACTGATGGCATAGTTTATAGTTTAAAGGTGGCAATGTCATTGTGCATATGAAAATAAGACTGTGGTTTTTTTTTCAATTTCACATCCATGCATTAGAGAAAAATCTTGATTTGAGCTCTATTACCTGATCTAGCAGCGACTTGAAGACATTTCTGAGTTAATAACTCATGTTCCTATGGTTGAACAATGTTATTTTAATTAGCATTCCTCTTCAACTCGAGGATTTACTCATTACACAGGTGGCAAGGTCGTTTAAATGGTAGCAGATTTTGCAATTTATAACTGGAGTTTAACTCCTCACTGAATTACACATCCCCCACGAATATCTCAAACTTAATATTCCTAAAATCCGTTCAACTACTAGAAATATGGAAGTGATTTCTTACCTTTTCATTCTGCTGATTTTCTGGAACTTGTTGGTGAGCTTGGTCGAATTTGTGTAGCAAAGATCTTAGCTTGTAATCCTCTTCGTTAAAACCAATGCACTCTTCCTTATTTCTCAACGAATTATTTAGTTTGTTTTTTTTTTCGCTTATTTATAATGCAGTTTCTTCTCTGCATACGATTTCTCTGCATCACACATCCTTCTCCTTAATTTTTCATTCTTCTTGCTCATTTTCTCCACAACGAGGGGTGTTGTATGAACACATGTGAATTCAACGTTACTCCTTTTCTTTCTAAGCTAGACTATGGCTATGATGGTGGAATAACAACGTAACACATCACTATGTTTCCTTTTTAATGGTGGAGACTTAAAATAGTAACATCACACAGAGGTTTGAATGCAGCATTATACAAAATTTTAAATGTGTTTGACCACTTATCACTGTACAACGCATTACCCATGTTACTTGTAGCTGCATTTTTTATTCATTGCTTCAATCATTTGGTTACATGACTTTGTTTTGCATTCATAATATCCACCTTTGTTTTATTCTAGCCTCATGCATGTCTACCTTTGTATATTAATTCTCATATCCTTTCATTCACCTTCCCGCATGTTTCCCGCGTGTTTGCATATTTCTTTTCATTATGTTTTCATTTTCACACTTTGCAATCACATATTTACATATTGATCTCTTATGTCATACTTTAGGGTTTGTCATTTATATGCATTTTTCTTATTTTATTTTAAAATGACCATAGGATAGGTCATTTTAAATTTATTTTTTCTCATTATGACACTAACTTTGTATGGTTTTGTAGGAAAAAAATTCTTCATGGGAAAAATATTAAATCCTCAATCTTTGATCAAAATGCTTATAGGGTAATGTAAGGATATATGGATTAATGTAGGTTAAATGAAAGGTATGGTAGGATAATGGTAAGGTAATTCATAAGATTATGATGATGTATGATGGTGGTTATGATAAATGTAGAATTGTGATGGAATGTAGGATTATGATGAGGGTAGTAGGGAAGAAATGTAATGTTTTATGTGATTATGTAGGATATAGGTAGAGTAAATGTAGGGTGTTAGTAGAATGATAGGATGCATATTCAAGTTTAAATCAGTTTAACAATTCTAGAAATTTTTCAAAATCAAAGGTTTTAAGAACATTTTTTTTTTACTTACTGTACTTTCCCCTTTGCAACATAGCTTGATGTTCATACTGATTTGATGATGAATTTTGTTGGTTCGTCCAAATTTGACTCATAATGATGGTTCTTCAAAGATGAATTCAGATGGAATATAGACAATTGTAACTTCTTACTTGAGCCTCTTGATATTATGTTATTTCATGTTCTTCTTGACATCTGCTATTGATTCAGGTCTCTTATGATGATTATTGTTCAAGTCCTTTCTGCAATAATTTTTAAATGATGTTTCAGTTCCCTTCTGCATGATATTTTCAACAATGTTTCAAGTCCCTTCTGCAATACAGCTGCTCAAATTATTTTCATAGTTTTATTACGAACTTCCCCCTTACTTATTTTAAGACTTGTCCTCAAGTCTTGCATTTCTTGGAGGATTATTTCTGCAAAATCAAACTGAAGTAAAACAAAATAGAGAATTCATATTGGCTAAACAAGTTGGTTTTCCGATATGAATTCGAGTTTGTATTGTGCCAGTTTCCTCGATTTTCACAACCAAAATCTTTTATTATTTTGTATCTTTTTCTATTTTTTTTCTCTTTTCTTTTTTGGATGGAGGTGGAGTGTAATGGTGTTGGGAAGTATGGAATTCCTATGAATGTAAGATAGGTTGAAGTCATCATCTAAGAGTAGATGGATAGATAGATAGAAAATAGGTATGGACTTCAACATGCATGATTGTGGAACATACAATATGGTAGATGAATGTCATCATGAACAGTATGGCTTATGAAAGGTTTCTTTGAAAATAGATGTGTCTTGTCATGGTAAAACTTTTCTTCTTGTTATTAGCTTCATGTCTTTTTCCTCGATCTCAATCTTCCTGTAGGGTTGTGGGTGTTGTTGGTCAGCCACTGAAAGTAAGCTTCATGAGTTGTGAGTTTCATTATATGAACTCAACATCCTGTGAATTTCACTTTTCTTTGAATTTAACATTTTTATTCATATTCTGAAATATGAAAATTTTTAAAGAATTAACTTTGAAAAGTCCTTTGTCCATGGAGTTCTCCTGTTAAATCTTCTTATGACCTGCAAAAACATAGCATTTGCCTGTGATAAAATCTTAGATGATGGAGAAAGAGAGGTGTACAATCTCTTTTCTTCCAAGAAATACGTATAGTAATTTCAAGCAATGCTTAAAAATAATTCCAAAGATGATATACAAAGAAATTGCATTTATTTACCCCTTTGAGGAATAATGGCCATCCTAGACCTCCTAGCGGTATTATGTTCACAAAATCTTAGTTTTATGTCAAATTAGAGTGATTCCAAAGCCAAGTTAATGTGAATTCATATGAATATCTCCAGTATAAACAGGTTTTAAATATGGTTTAAAATGATATGCCAAAAATGATGAGAAGTACCATGTTTGATAGAGCTTCTTGTGAATTTTTTACTAGACCAATAGCCACTATTTAGAGTGTAACGTTTTCGTTAAAGATCAAATCAATGTGATTAAACTTGGAGATTGAAGCAGATTCATTTTTGTCTTTCTAGTAGAAACAAGTTTTTAAAATCAGTAGGTTTGATATCACAAAAGTGGTGATGAACAGACCTAGGAGGCAGAGTTTGACTATGCTGATTTTAAGACATGCAGTCACTAAATGGGATGATTCAAATTGTTTCTTGAACTAGACTTCAATATATATATCCATTAGAAATAGGTTTTGAAAAGAAGATGATTTGATGTGTGAAATATTCCAGTGAATAGTCAAGACCTAGATTTGTCACCATGTAGATTTTTCGACAAGCAGTTAGTATTTTGAGCATAGATTTTTGATATGATGTTGGATTGAGATTATTCCAATTGATTTGGAAACTAGATTCCAATGGATATATTCCTTATGAATATCATGTAAAAAATTTTCGATTAGAACCCTCAAATCAATGTTGTACTAACTCCGTCCTTAAACATTTTCTTGAAATCTAGTGTTTATTTTGATCATTTTTTATTTGTGTTCCAAATTGAAATTTTCAAAATGGATTTAGAAACTAGATTTCAAGAGATACCTTGTTTAAAAACATGCCTTTAAAAATTATAATATATGGTTCCCCATAATAGGATTGTCCTTAGTGCATTTTTTCATCAAATCCTTTCAAATGAGTATTGAACAATGATGTAAAGAATTATTTATGAAAAAAATGTTATTGTGAATTCATTCCACCCATTTATTTATTTTATTTTATTCTATCCTACTCTATTGTATAAAAACAAGTCATTCCCTCAAGTAAAAGAGAATTTCCAATGCATCCATTTCCGTAATAAGATCGTAAGGAAACTCACATCCAAGTTTGAAAAATATACTTTAATGAATGCTTGGACATGAAAATTTATCTGATCATAAAGATTTGACGAAAAATAAAATTGAAATATGGAGTGGGGTTGTGACCCAATGGCTAGTTGAAACCATTTTTTAAGATGATCTGTGTTTGCTTGGCTCTCCTTAGTTTTCATGTCACAAAGTTCTTCGTGTAGCACTTGTTCAAAATCTTTAATGCACAAGGGATCTTGTGATATACATGCTATAAATTCTTCAATTTTGGGTTCTAATGTTTGATATTCATCGCATGTGATCCATGACTCATTCACCTCCTTACAAAGATAACTAGGACAAGATTTTGAGTTTTCTTCGTGTGGATCCTCTTCATGGATGCTTTGTTCCTCTTCTAACTTCTGAAATGAAGATTCATCCCTAATGATCACTCTAGATTGTGGACAAGGATTTAAGAAAATCCTTGTAGTGGCATACCCTCCTTTGCTAAATAACTTCTTTAACATCATATTTTTGAGATCTTGTTGGGAAAATGGATTTTGCAGTTATTTAGTTTTTTTTTTTTTTGGGGGGGGGGGGGGGAGTGTTGGGTATGTGTTATATTCTTTCTAGTGGGCGGTCTGCACCCATGGTTTTGTGCATGGTTTTGCACATGGTTTTGGGGTACGATGGTTTTCGGCTCTGGTTTTTTTGTAGATTTGGTCAAGGGAACTACGGTTATGTTCTAATCTAGGGTTAATGGATTAGGGTTTACGTATGCTTCGACATGTATATATATGTGTTGTAACACTAAAAGGAATATACTGAAAAATCAAGTTGGTCATCCCGATTTGGGATCCAGGGGAAAATCTCTGTGTTTATCTGTTTTATGTTTTATGCTCTCGCTATTTTTTATTTTATGTTATAAGATTCGTGTGTAGATAATTTCTGTTCAGGGTTAAAACCTACATTTAGATTGTTTGACATTGGATAAACCAACGCTCCCCGTGTGTTTCACTACATGGACTAACTGCCTCTCATGGATCCTTATCTCTGGCGATGCGATCGTTGACTAACACCTACGGGTTTTGGTCTAACATCAATCGTGATTCCCAACAGGGAGGGGGGGTTTTGTTTAATTAATATACCCTTCTAATCTCTATTTCTAGTCATAAAGAAACATAACTAAAAGTATAACTAAGTTTTTGTTGTTTTTGATCTATTTTTGTGTTTTTTTTTAATCTTCCTAATTGACCACTTCAAAATATGCTTCCCCGACAACGACGCCAGAATGTTGGGTCAATTTACTGTTGTAAACTAACGCAAGTATTTATTATCAATCCGGGTTAGTGGAACTTATAAGCACCCCCAAAGTATATAGGTTTCGGTTGTGATCAAATTAGAAAGTGGTTTAGTAATAATTTAAGGAAATGCATATTACAAATATAAATCTAACTTAAATAATTTATAAATTCAGATGTGTAATTAGAAGCAAAATAATCTCCTAACTTAAGAGATTGGTTTTTCCTTCTATAACAAGATTACCATATGAATTAGAAATAAAAATCTACTTAACTAAAAAATATATTGAGATACATGAATCAGTAATTGAAGAGGCTCTTCACTCAAGAGGTCATGATTGTCCTTCATCATACATTCATTTATCAGTAATGCTATTGTTACAATAGGAATTCAGGAAAGCATGTAAAAGATGAATTCTAGTTTCTATTTTCTTGATCAGATAGAAGAAGCATTTAACTTAAACACTGTGTTGACTCTTCATATGCATGATAGAAACAAGATTAATATTCATCAGCAACCATGTAAAAGCATGTAAAGGCATGTAAGGAAGAATTCTAACTGAAGATCTTGATTAGATAGAAAGAATGTCTAACTTAGACATTTGTTTTTCCTTTCATATGAAAGTTAATAATGATCATTAGATTCATCAATACTCATAAATAATCAGCATAAAAAAATTAAACATAAACAAGCTAATTCAAAAATTGCAGCTACAAAATAGACTAAGAAGTGTACTTAGCTTGGTGTGGGGGCCCTCCACTCTTGCCTTGCACACTGAAGGTATTTTCAACTACTTAAAACTTTATTCAATCAATCAACATATAACAGAATCAAATGGAATATAACGGATCTTCAATTAGGTCTCCAAAGTCTCAATAATAATAATGTTAAGTTATACACATTCTACATACTTCAATGGTTCACAAACTTGGTATAAATAGAGAAATAATAAACAAACTATGCTATTATGCCTCTAACAGCCTTATCGTATCATAATCCCATTCATCTAGGTCGAACTCATCCAATTAGTTACACCAAATCTGGAAAAATCCCAAAATATACTATTTCTTCCCTATTTTCTAGGGATTCCTGAAAAATAGGCCATGTTTGACCAGCATTGCCCGGGCCTGTTTTAGCTCGGTTTGACCGAACAAATAGGTGCTCGTCCATTCTTAGTTCCCAAGATTTTTAAATATGTGCTCATCTTGTGCCCAGGTGTCCTGCAAGTATAACATCAATGAAGCCATTATGGGAATTTCCGGTTCTATCCAAAAATACTCTTAAAACCCAATTTTTACTAAAATTTCTAAAAATTGAAAAAATTAATTTATTTGCTTGAATATGCAGAATAAGGTTAAAATAGGTCATATGTGGATGTTATAAAGTGGAAAATGATGGAAATTAGGTGGATTTAATAAGAAAAATTTGATCAAAAACAAGGGCCAACAACATGCATCAAGATTCAACACACATACACATAGATTTATCTAGGGGAAAGCAACTGCTTAAAACCACTTACAATTTGTATTGCATTAATCAGAGAATCTGGATGAATACAATATGATCTACTCAAGCTTGATTTCATTGCACTTGTATCTTCTATCCTCTTCCTCACTATCTGACCTTTGCCAATACTTAGCCAAAATTTTGAGCCTCCAAACTCTTAATTCCTTGTGTTGTTCCATTAGGAAATTTCCCCGTATTTTTTTAGGAATTTCTCACCAAAGAATTGTGTAATTACCATAATTCAATTCTCTGACTGCATGCAAAACTTGTACAAGTTGGATTAGTTTACAATTGATAGTACACTTCCCTTGAACTCCAATCTCAACTGGGTAACCCAAATTCTCTACATGCATCATTTATTTTGGGCTCATTAATTATTTAACTCGATGACCACTGAGTGTGGCTGAAGTTAGACTATAGAACTTGACCCTCCACTAGTTTCTCTAACATTTGGAGCTAGTTTAACTAACAATAACTCAACTTCATTGAATTATATTTCTACAATTTAGCAAACAATCATGTAGAACTAAACTCAAGTGTATCCAACTCGAATTTATTGAGTTAACTGAGTGAAAAAAATCATTTCGCCTCAGTTAGCTACCTCCAAGTATTCTGTTGAAATTGAAATTTGAATTTTAATCTCACTTGACCAAGGCAATGTCAAAACTAGATTTTCTTGTTGCATTTTCAACACTCCCTCTCAGTAAGAAAGGAATTATCATATACCCCAATCATGCTTCTATGAACACGAATTTACCTCTTGACAAGGATTTTGTCAAAATGTTTGCATATTTTTCCTCTATCAGAATGTACTATAACAACATGATCTTCCTTTTCACACAATCTCGTAGATGGTTGTATCAAATATCTATGTGCTTGGATCGATCGTGAGAAACTAGATTCTCGGAGAGTTTTCTACAACTCTATCGTCACATTAAATCACAATATGATGCATCATATGACTAAATAACCCAAAAAGAATATTTCTCATCTAAATAGCCTCACATGTTGCTTGGTTGGTAGCTATGTACTTTGCTTATTTTGAACTGAGTGCACAGATATTTTCTTCGTGCTTTACCAAGAAATTGTTTCTGACGCAACACTAAAAATTCCTCTTGATGGGCTTCTATCCCTGTCTACTTCAGTGACGACTTACAACTTCACTCCCTCTGTCCATCTGTACAAAATTCCAAACTGAGTGGTGTCTCTGAGGTAAGGTTGTACATGTTTAGTAGCTCTCCAAAATAATTTGTTCGATTGAACCATGGATTGGCAACACTAGTTGACTGCATAACACATGTATGGATGTTTGTTCACTAGATACATGAGTGAACCCACCAACTATGATATAAAAATGAAGGAGAACTTCTCCTCTCAAAAATTAATCGTCCTCTGACTCATTGCAAGTAAACAAAATGGGTCTTAAATGTAAAAAAGTTTTATAATCTCTTCAAGGTGGTGCGTTAGTTTTCAGATGAAATTTTAAAAAGTAACACATTCACATGAAACTCAAAATGGTAAATATGGAGTACAAACCAACATTTTATGAGATATTTCACCCCTCCTAGGCTACATCTCTGGGCCAGCTCCAACAACTAGACCACTCTATTGATTTCAGTGGTAAAAAAGTACATGAAATTTTTGGACAAATGAGTGGCTTCTTTTCCCTACAAGGAAATATTCTCCTGCAAATAATTCTTAATCCAAAAGTATGACCACCTACACCAATAATTCTTACTCCAAAAATGTATTCCTCCCAAATGTTCCTAGGTATGTGATGTTTTGTTGTGGGTATATATTTCCTAGTATAATGCTTTGTTATATCAAAAATATAAAATACCTAATTCCTATATTTTTTATATGGGCCTACTTAAAATTTGTAGCAAATACAACTTCAAAACAACATATATAGGTGATTTGTAGCCACTTGTAAATATAATAAGAAAAAAATATATGTTAAAGTATAATTTGGGTATTTTATAATTTTTATGGGTGTGTTTATCCCAATGTAGTATTGTATTGTACCAAAAATATCATTGACAAAAATCACAAATTGTGAGATATGAATAAATCATTGTAAGCTAATTGCTATCTGCATGCCCAAAGTCAATAATTATCATTTGTAAATATATGGGAATTTTTCTGAATTTAATGATTCATTAATACATAAGATACCTCCTTGAAATTGAAGGAAATGGCTTCCCTTTAGCTCCCATTCTAGTGTAATCCTCATTCAATGGTGATTTCTTTCTTTTAAAATTTTTTCTACAAGGAGATTAGTATAGTGTGTAACTCTTACTACACCATAAAAATATTATGTATTTCTAAATTATCTTATGCATCTATATGAATGCATAACGCTACATATGAGAATCCATAGAGAGGGAAATCAACATCTCCTCTTTTCTCATCACCATACCATGCCTTATTTCAATCCTAATGAAAACAATATTTATTTGTTCCTGTGGAATCTTCATCGAATCAACACCAAATCATGTTCTATTTAATTACCTCGCCCTAAATCCAAATGCTTGCAAGATGTTTTGCATTTTATGTGCATGCTCCAGGTTCCTCATTTACTACTATATGTTATAATGTTCTTAACAAATTTTGTTATGAAACCAACTCACAATGTAGAAGAAAAGAGAGATCAAAGACTTAGAAATCAACTTCTTCGAGGGGGCAACATTATTTACATTACATAAATGAAAAATTCTTGGATGATACAAATGAAAAAACCTCCTACCTATAAATAAGAGCCCATGGGATCACAATATAATCCTAACCGACCTAACAATAATAGTGTAAGGGCACAACAATAAAAATATTGGGCTTTTATGGGGCACAATAATAATAATATGGGGACTACAGGAGTACAACAATAATAGTAAGGGGGATACACTAACAACAATACGGGACTACACTAGTATGTAGGGACCTAACATACCCATCTCCTTAAAAAATTTGTTGTCATCAATGCTTGAGTAGTTATGGATGCTTCTGTATAAAATCCTCATCCACCCATGTGGAATCTTCAGTGGGTAAGTTCTTCCACTTGGTGAGATACTCTGAAATTGACTGATTTCATAGTTATCGAGTTCTTGTTTCCATGACTGCTTCAGGTTCCAATATTATTTTTCCTTCCTCATCAAGTTATGTAATTATTGTTTGAACTGGAAATTTGTCACCTATAACCTTGTTTAATCATGAAACATGGAAAACTAGGTGCACTCGGGAAGAAGCAGGAAGCCCCAATTTATATGCCACAGTACCAATATTTTGCAACACCTTGTGAAGACCATAGTAATTTTGAGATAATTTACTATCCTTCTTAGCCTGCTTGAGGTAAATTTGTTTGTATGGTTGTAGACATAAAAATACAGAGTTGCCTACATCAAAACTTCTCTCACTGCGATGTTGATATGCTTGCTATTTCATTCGATTTTGTGCCATATTTAAGTTATCCTTTAAGAGTTGGAGAAATGTTTGTTGATGCTCGATGTGATATTACACTTCTTGAACCTTAGATTTTTCTTTTAAAGATGATGTGACAGCCGGCGGATGATATCCATAAAGTGTCATAAATGGGGTCATTTTTGCTGTAGTGTGGAAGGAAGTGTTATACCACCATTCAACTAGAGGTAACCACTTGACCCATTGTGTTTTTTTATCAGATACAAAGCAACGAAGATATCCTTCCAAACATTTGTTCACTATCTCATTTTTCCCATCAGATTGAGGATGATAAGATGAGCTATGAGCTAGTTGAGTACCCAAACAAGAAAATAATTTCGTCCAAAAATTTCCACTGAAAATGGGATGTCTGTCGATTACAATAATCTTTGGGTTTACATGTATCTTTTGAATTGTTTCCATAAATGAAATAGCAACTATACTCACTTCAAATGGATGAGATAATGCACATTGGTGTGCATATTTGGTAAGTCTATCAACTACCACCATGATGACACTTTTTCCTTCGGACTTAGGTAAACCTGTGATAAAATCCATTAAAATCTCCTCCCAACATTGACTTGGAATGGATAAAGGTTGTAGTTAACCAGGGGTCTTAATTGTCTCAACTTTATTTTGTTGGAAAACCAAACATTCCACAACAAACTTTTGAATATCATATGTACTGGGATCTTGCTACAACTTTTGTTGCTCTTAAACCAATACACAAGAAACTACAATACTTGCACTTTCATCCACTTCTTACATTATTTGAATCTGATTCTCAGAGAGACAGTTATCACGATTTTCCCAAGGTCACCTCTTTGAGATGATATTCGGGAGTCTGCAAAAGCTATAACTTCCTCAGATCATATCTCCAAAAATATAGTGAACCAAGATATGAAATTTTTACATGACGTTCCTCAAGATTTATTCTCAAATGGGTTTTTTCAGCGTCTGAAACTTCACAGAAAAAAATTTATAGGAAAAATTCCACGATGACCTATTTGAATAAGCAAAACCCTAAAATCCAAATCTCTGAAACCAAATGTTATGAAACCAACTCACAAAATAGAATAAAATATAGATCAAATACTTAGAAATCAGCCTCTTTGAGGGGGAAACCTCCTTTACATTACATAAATGAACAATTATTGGATGATACAAATGAAAAAACCTCCTTTCTATATATAGGATTCCATGGGGTCACAATATAATCCTAGCCGACCTAACAATAATAATGTAAGGGCACAACAATAACAATATTGGGATTTTATGGGGCACAATAGTAACAATATGGGGACTACAAGAGTGCAACAATAACAATAAGAGGGATACACTAACAACAATAAGGGACTACACTAGTAATATAGGGATCTAACAAATTTGAAATTCACATTTGGAGAATCAAACATGCCTAAATTGAAACACAATTGTGTAAATCAAAATCTTCTAAAGACTAATTAGTGTTGGTAGTAAAATCAATTGATTAAGTTGTGGAATTAAAACAAACATGAGTAAAAGCATAACTAGAAAAACAATCTAAATTACCCATCATTATGTTCCTTTGGAGTGAATTTCACCTCTTAGAATAGGGCACTAAGCCTAAACTACAATTTCATAAATCAATTTAAACCATCACTATACAGAAAATTATTAAATCATTATTTACATTAGAAGAATATCTCATGAAATTATGTGTTATCCCATGATAGTATGGACCAATTTCAGTAAGCATCCAATATACATGAGCTTCCATGAAATAGAAATAACAAACACATAAATGTAAATTCACCTGATGGTATAATATTTTCAAGTGGTTAGAACAACAAAAAACTAAACACATTAATAGTTTCAATATTCTTACTACTTCTAAGATAGTTGTTATGATTCTTCTAGATCTATAACATAAATGATGTATATAATATAAACTAAAAACATTTCATAATTCATGTGGATATATAACCCATAGATCTATAGAATGTGGATTTGTATCCCATATATTGGAAGCTAGTGGATTTATAGAAAAATGTTTGTAGAAATCAAAGATATAGTAAATAGTTCTATAGAAAATGGATTTGAAACAATCTATAAACTAATTCTTTGTTCAAAGATAAATACAAATATTCATTTTTCATGACATTTAATTTAAAAAAAAAATGAAATACTAAAGAATGCAATGGAAAGACATTTTGAGGTTAGCCCCTACTTTTGAACATTACAAAGAATAATATGGCATTATCAATAAGAAATACATGTTTATGAATAAGGGAAAGACGGTAGCAAAAATGGTAACATTCACTATAGCTATTTAGGTGCTAAATCAATTAATCAATTGGTGCAGTTTTGTGAGTTAGCCAATGTTGAGGTATAGAAGGTGTCTTTTTAATGCTTATTTATCCTACATTAATTATCAATCCGGAAACGACTTTTTATTTCAAGAGTGTACCCAGTCTGAGGCGGAAATTTATCCAAGAGTAATGCTCTCCAATATGTAGTACAATGTTCTAAATACAAGAGTAAATGTATGTTTGGAAAAGAAATCTAATTACAATAACATGAACTCAAATGCTCTGAAATCCAACTATTCACTCAACAAACATCAATCGAGGATACAATAGCAATAACTCATTCCTCTGGAAATTGATGCAATTGAAATCAAACTGGAACAAGACAATCAATCTGGGAACGTGGAAGCAATAACTAGTATTCTCTACAGTTGACAGTCCTACTTTAAAGCAATCAAAAGGAAATAGAAATTGAACTAAATCATTAATGCTGCTAATGAAAGTAAACTAGGCAAGTTCTCCAAAGAAAAATCAAACTCTTTGCAATTAATCAACTGAAATGAACAACAACTCTAGAATTGAACATAAATGTAAATGAACAGCAAACTGTAATCAAAGGAATTGAACAACAAATCCTATTTAATAAATCCTAACAACAAACTCTTAACTAATGGAATCAAATAACGAATCCTATTGAATAGCAGACTGTAATTAATATCAGTCAAACAAAACAACAAGTGGAATGAAACCATAATGGAAATAGAACAACGAAGCTATGTTAAGATATAACAAGATAAATTATACAGAATTAAGATTCTTGTTAAATAATAAAAGAACAACAACGCGATTTGTTAATATAACACACTGATATCAAATAAGCAATGAAGAATAAACTACTTACTTGCAAACCGTAATGAAAAAAATTAGAAACTGTCACACAATAATAATGAAAAGATAGAGATACAAATAACAGATCGATCCACCTGGGCCGGGCCCTCAACCACCGGTGAAACGCCGCTGGGCTTTACTCCAGAGTTAAGAAATGGAGCAGAAACGCGTCTTTACTCCAGAGTTAAGAAATGGAGCAGAAACATGTTCTTGTATTAATCAAACATAAATAGCGTTTACATCAGTTTCTCTTCGATCATGAGAGTCAAGGAATTACAGAGTTACAAAAGAAATTCAATAATCATCAAATCATTGTCTCAATATATAATACATGCTCTCCTTTTATAATAAAAAAGAGGAGAATTTAAATAGTAAATGTGATCCCTCATAACAAGATTGGATTTTTCCTAACAACTTGATCAGCAAGAAAAGATATTTTCATCAATCATTCAACAAGAGCAAGTCGAATTTGGATTTGCAGCTGAGATAATTTGGAGGACGGCCGCAACAGTAAATCTGTGAAAATACTGCTCAAAGAACCTTCCGTTTCTCTCACTACAGGCCGAATTTGGGCAAACTTTTCTTTAGAAAAAGGTAATTCGGTTCGTTCTAGACAAAACCCATCTTCCAGATTTCCTAGATTCTTCTCCATTTTCCCAGAATATCAACCGCAAAACCGTCACTTCTTATTCCAGCGAATTTCTGAGTTGGAATATTGAATGATGTGCTGGAGATCGAATATGCAATCTAGCAAATATCTTGGAGGCTAAAATGGTGATTGCTGCTAAAAAATATATTAATAAACCATCATTGATAAAATTATACATAATAATCATCAATTTATTAAAAATAAAGGAGAAGAAATAATATTTATCCATAAGAGCATAAATAATTATAAAATGGATTTATATGATAAATTATGATAAATTACATGATAAAGAAAAGTAGAAATAGGTGAAATAAGTGTTAAAAAGTGGTCCTATTCATGTCTCAACATACTCCCAAACAGAATATATTGCATGTCCTCATGCAACCCAAAGAAAAAACCCATGTGTTAACCAAGCAAAAAAAATTGTTCATCCCAACTCATGAAATGGATGGAACAAATGAATTTTTCCTCAAATAATGAATATTCAATTTTAACAATATTAATGAAGGCGTAACAATTTTTACAGTTGAAGTTCAGCTATATGTATATGAAGTTGCAGAAAATATGTGATATAAGTAACAACAAACTTCATTAACCATTTTCTCAAAAATCAGATCGTTTTGGTGCATAGATAATGAGATATAAACAAAATGATTGTAGGTGATAGTGCATAATTTTCGAAATTTTATGAACTAATTTAGCATGAAATTATCTGGGTTTATGTATTTTAATGATACCTATTTATTATCTAGAAATCACAAGAATTCAGTTCATAGTTTTAAAGATATATGCAAATCAATTTTTACACTGTATAAAAATGAAATTGTATGCCTTAAACGAGAAAGAAAGTAGAAAACTTCCATCATGTGTAGCAATTCCTCCCCCAAACTGAAGAATTAGCATGTCCTCATGCAATGCTAGAAAAAAAGAAAAGAAAAAAAAGAGGTGGTTGCTACAATCTGTTGAAATCTATGCTTGGTGTAAAACAATATGGAAGAAAGGAGGTGTTGAGAATGAATAAGAATATCAATGGATGATAAAGAATGTTACTGACATGGTCATAAGAAAGAAATGAAGGAAAACAACACTCCCCCAAACTGAAAGATGATATGTCTCTGAAAAGTGGGAAGTGGTAAAGATGTGGAATGAATGATGATAAATAATGCTTAATGGATTTTCATGAAATTCTCCTAAATTAGTAATAAATCAGAAAATTATGCTATTTTACCTCAAGTATTACCTCCAAAAAAATGTGGAATGACATGTAGGAACTAGCATTTTTTGAAACTGATGTAGTCTGTACGGATACCGAGAATGATGCAAAAGGTGGAATCCATGCAAGCACATCATGTCTGAAGAATTGTACGCGTTCGCGAGTTGTGTGAGCCTTTGCTATTAGTTGCAATATTGTGGTCGTGCTGCAAATAGAATTTTCCCCCGATACTTGTTGTGCTCCTGTAAACAAATCACGATTCTGCATGCAATTTTCTAGAATCCACAGTGTTAATTTTGAAGAGCAACAGATAAGATGTATGCCAAAAGTTCAATAAAAAAAACTTATGTAGAAATGAAATATGAATATTGTGGAAAATCAGCAAATATAAGAGCAGCGTACTGCAAAACAATTGTACAGCATGGAAAGGAATACATACTTATGATATGATCAACAAATTATCACATTACTGAAATCAATGCATATTTTGAAATCGTGAGTAGATATGGAAATGTTTATGTAATGATTCGAAGAAAAGGACAGTTGATGTGAAAAAAATACTTATGCTTTCATTATCTACATAAACCATTATGATCGATTTATAAATAAATTTCTGAACAAAGGGTTTAGGAGCATACTTTCATTTGATATTAGATAAATATATAAGAAAATGGTTTATCATTACTATTGCTTTGTGAAAAATATGATTCCAATACCATCAACAGAGCTCTGTTGCCCACAGGTGTCTATAACCTTGACAAAGTTGCTTTTTCACCCTTGGAACCATTATCCTTTATTTATGCCTAGGGAAGTGCTGTGTGATATCATGATGGAGGCCATTGTGCTGGCTTGGGAACTAGATGAATCACAATGCCATTCACCAGGAAGGAGTGAAAGGTGGGCAGGCCGACTCGTGATGAGACCTCCTGTTCCAAGGACTTTTTATTTTTCTGAGTTGTCCATTGGATCATATCCCTGGTGTGGTGGCCATCAGGGAAAATTTTAGGGGCGAATTTTAGCCCAAAGGCGAATTTTAAGGGATTTTGAATTTTAATAAGGCGAATTTTTTATATAAAACCCATTTTCTATAGTTTTATAAAGTTAGCCCAATAATTGTTTTAAAAATAATTAATTATTAAATATTAGCCCACCAGAATAAATTTCTATAAAACTGAAAAAATAATATTCGCTCCCGATTTTCTTTGTTTGGAGCAGATTTCAATGGCATTCGCCTCGATTTACTGAGTTGGAGGGAGGGGTTAGAGTGATTCGCCCCATTTTTTCACTGGTTCGTCGGAATTTACTGGGTCGAAGAGGTGGTTGGGGCTTGGAAGGGGCGTGGATGTTGGATGTGCAAAACAGATCGATAGGTCAAATCGATGGAAGGAGATGGAAACTTACAAGATCTGGATGCATTGACCGATGACAGGCTACAGCTGCACGCATTGACGAGGGCAATTGGTTCGCTGGATTTAGGGTTCCAAGGTCCAATATAGCCCATTTCCCCAGTGCCATGGAGCTAAACCTGCGCCGCGAGGAGGATTTTGGGCAGTGGTGTTGGCCCTTGGAATTTGTTTTGTTTTTTGTGTGTGGGTTGCGCTTCTGCATTCCTGTTACAGTTTTTTTTTATACAAAAGGCATGAATACCGGCATCGAATCCCTACTGTCTATGAGCGCTAAGAAACCTAGCAAAAGAGCAGAGCAAAGGGTTCCTCTGCAGGACCATTCAGCACTTACAAGACACAATCTATGTGTTCTTCTCTAGTTCTATATGACCCTCATGGATGCTCCCTTTATTATATTTAGGTTTTATGGATACATTTGTGTTTTATGATGGATATATAGGGCGAAGTTTATGTATCCTTCTCCAATTTTGTATGACCTTCATGGATGTAATCTGTAAGGGATTAGAGCTAATGGATATTTGTGTTTATGTATTCTTCTCTAATTTTGTATGAACCTTGTGGATGTACTCTGTATTCCGTTTAGGGCTAATGGATATAATTGTGTTTAGGATAGATATAAGGCACAGTATGTGTATTCTGCTCCTACTTTGTATGACTTTCATGGATGTACTCTGCATTTGGCTTACGCTTTATGAATGTATTTGTATTCTGTACTGAGTTTAGGGTTATAGATACATTTGTGTATTAGGATAAATATGGACCTTGAATTTTTATTGTTTTGTTATATCAGAGCGATAGGTTTGTTTCACACAGGGGATCCATGGATTTTGACGTGGCTCGATATTTGCTTACTGGGAAGGAAAATGAAAGTGGTGTTCATTTAACACCCTCCAAGGAATCTTATAAGAGGGAGCTCGTAGCAAGATTATTGCAAGATGGAGCTATTGCCTCTAAAAAAATTCAGGATTCTAAGCTTTACCAGCAAAGCTCCCGCTCCTCCTGAGGATATACAATCTCTCTATTCTGAAAATGTTGCTGCTGACACTGTACCGAAAATTACATTGCGGCGTTATATTCCCTAGGTAAGGGTTTTGTAGATCCCTAACTAATACTCTGTCTTAGGTTGTCTGCAAACCATTGTAATTGGTTTGGTTTTGGTTTGTAGATTGTGTGCGTAGACCGTGGGGTTCTGTTTAGGTCTGTTTTTAGAGATAGGATAAATCGCCTGTCTTTGAATATTAATGCTATTAATGCTTCTATTGGATGGACATGGACTTTGGATTTTGAGCAAACTCTTCTGTTTGAATTTGGGTTTACCTTTATGCCAACTCGGGAAGGTCTTGATCAACGGGAAGAGTTGTTCCCCTTCCAAAATTTTTAATATTCATTGTTCTCAAGGATCGGGCCAATATTCCAGTGGCATTCACCTAGTCCTTGATTTTTAACATTTGTATGATATTTTTAACTCTCCTGTCATTGTTTGCAGTCTGCAGAGAGAAATTTGGATGCTCCTGATCTTGTGGATGATTATTACTTGAATCTGCTGGACTGGGGTGTCAGCAATATTTTATCAATAGTTGTCAGCAATACAGTATACTTATGGGATGCCTGCAGAAGCGCAACTTCTGAGCTCTTGACTGTTGCCGATGATGTTGGTCCAATAACAAGTGTTGAATGGGCACCTGATGGAAGACAAATCAGTGTTGGCCTGAATAATTCCGTTGTACAACTATGGGACTCTGCATCTAATAAACAGGTAGAGGAAATTACTATTTTTGTGTTTTAGTTTCTTTTCTTTATATCTCTCTGGATGCAATCGTATTCACTTGGTAATGTTTTTCAATGAACACAGCTAAGAGCCTTGAAAGGTCACCATGCCCGTGTGGGTGCACTTGCTTGGAATGGACATATTCTTACGACTGGTAGCCTTGATGGTTTAATATTAAATCATGATGTCCACATCCGTGATTCCATTGTTCAAACATATAGAGGACATGAGCAGGAAGTGTGTGGTTTGAAATGGTCCATGTCTGACCAGCAGCTTGCAAGTGGCGGAAATGACAATTTATTTCATGTATGGGACAAGAGCATGTCATCCTCTAATGCTGCAACTCAGTATCTTCACAGGCTAGATGAACATCGCACTGCAGTAAAGGCTTTGGCATGGTGTCCTTTCCAGAGTAATCTTCTGGCTTCCAGGGGTGGCAGTGCAGACTGCTGTATTAAGTTTTGGAACACTCATACAGGAGCTTGCCTAAATACCGTTGATACCCATTCTCAAGTTTGCACATTATTATGGAATAAGCATGAACGTGAGCTACTGAGTTCACATGGATTCAGCCAAAACTAGTTGACCTTATGGAAATATCCATCGATGGTTAAGATTACAAAGCTTACTGGTCACACTTCTAGAGTACTGCATCTGGCAGAGGTATTCATTGTATTGATCTATGGCTAAATCATTTTTGTGTTGAAAGCCTTTGTTTTTTGTGCCGGAAATCTTTTTTTTTTTTTCTATTTTCAGAGTTCAGATGGGTACACTGTTGCATCGGCTGCAGGAGATGAGACTCTTAGGTTTTGGCAAGTCTTCGGAGCTCCTGATGTCTTAAAGAGGACCAAGAGTAAAGAGGTGGCTGGTCCTTTTAATAAATATATCACACACATCTGCTAAGCAGTCATATTGGTGATATAATATTAATTTATTTCATTTCTCTTCATTCATGCTATGATGAGACTAAATAATATAGAAACAAGAGTTGTTGCATGGCAGCTAGTCCCTGCCCTGAGCAGGGAGCAGCGCTTGAGCGTTTCCAATAAGCTTCTTATCTGCATAGTATATTAGTAACAAATATAGAAAATGGTCCCGTTGATTTGATCATCCATAAATACATACTCGTGATGAATTGCAACCCTTGAAATTATAAACGTAAGCATACAGACACTGCAAAAATTTGATATTGATGCTCACAATGAACCAACGATTTTGCTACCCAGCTATAAGCTGCAAAGTTTATATTGTTGGTCACAATGGATGAACAATTTCGCCGCCCAAATCGATCGGCTAATTTACTCACCTCTAACGAATCAATGTGGTCAATCTCACCAATATAGAGTAGTGAACACTGGATCTTCCATTCACTTTGCCAGAAATAGACAAAGCCCAATTCAATTAACCACAAGGGGCTTGAATGCAGAATCAGTTGAAGGGGAATTTTCATAAACAACAGTTGAAGCGGCTTCCTCATTACACCAGTATCAGTTGAACCAGGATAATCCCCAACTTCATTAGAAGCAGCAGAGCTAGGCTCAGCAAAAGCAACCTCAGTTCAAGGATCAGCTCCCAAAGCATTTCTAGCAGCACCATAACCAATTGAACCAGTTTAAGGAGCATAATGACCAGCCTCAATTCCATCATCAATTCCACTAAGCATAAGTGAAAACGAAATTATTTAAATAAGCAGTTGAAGGATCATTATTCCTAGAATTACTAACAGCAAAAGGAAGACTAGCAAAGGTATATGCATCATGCAAAATGAGGGATAACATGGGCTCTTTGGTTTAGTATGGTTTTTTAAAATTTTGCACTATTTTACATAAACATCATGAACTGGGTTCAATGCTGAATGCGAGATGGGTGTCTTCTAATGCTAAGAGCTGATGGGTAAGGAGATCACATAGTGTATGGTCAGTGTGAATGTCCTAGAAGCTTAGATTTTTTTCTTGGTTGGTGATTTATTCGAGCCTTCCCACCAAGTCTTGGTTGCAAACAATAGCCTTTCAAATGGGGTTTTCCCTTCTTGTCTTCAGGTGGAAATGGGAAACCATTTGTTATGGAATTTCCATTTTTCCAGGTCCTATTGGAACCATGTTCAGTCATATCATGCTTCTTTTCTTCAGGGGATATTACATTGGTAGGCAGTTTTATTGGGGAATTCCAGATGTGTGGTTTGAGATTCCCTTGGTGGTATTTAGCATTATGTAAGAATTTCAGCTTTGGTTGTTCTCTGTAGCTTCGTTGCAAGTATGTTTTTGAGAATGATATCAGTTCCTTCGCTGCCTCCCATAATATCTGGAGAGAAGAGGTATGTATGCAGCTTCTGGCTAAAGGTCTTCTATTGATCAAGGATGCCAAGTTATTAGACATCCATGGATTTTCTGATTTTATTGCTGTTCTAGTTGGCTTCAAGAAGAGGATGTAAATGTCATTGTAAAAACACTTCCACTTTTCCTTTTCTTCTCTGATGTAAATATATATTTATGAATATAAGGAGTATCTTTTACCAATATAGAAAAACTGATAAAATATAAAAACAGAAAAGAAATTTTGACTTTTAGAAAATAAGCCCTCTTCAAAGATTTCAAAAGCACATTTTAATAGAAGAAAACCTTTAAAAGAAGTTCAAACCTTTGTTGTCCCAACTAATGGGGAGTAGAATAATAATAGCAAAATACGTTGCAACCAAGTAGACTCAAACAGAAACACAAAAACAAGTATTGAAAAAATAGATGGTTCCAATCAGTTGTTTATTTTTCATCAACTATTATAGAGATACAAAATTGTTATGCTTCATTCTCATCTTGCAGAATGAGAACTTTCGACATAAATTTGAGGCAAATTCCACCAGGGCATGAGATATTAAAGAAAGCATCTGACGATCTTAAATAATTGAAACATAGAGTTGGAATTCTAAGCAACTAAACATCAAAGAGTATCAACATGTCATTAAGGTAGAATCAAAAGGTCTCAATAGAAAACAAAGGCAATTAGAGGATGAAAATCTATAAAAAAACAAATAATGGGGAAGACTTGTCAAATTAAACAAGTCCTGTGATCAATACAAAGTAAAATTTTCCAATGGAATAAAAAATCAAACAACTCGTCCTAATAATGTTTGCCCCAGAATAGTTCGCTGTGTCAAGGAAAAAGCCAGAAGATAATGGAAACTTGAGAAATCACAACCTGTGAAGATGTTTTGGTTTTAGGATATATAAGAGTGCCTTTGGCCTGGTTAAGTGGTCATGAGTTTGGATTTTCATTTTTTATTTTTCTATATGGATGGTTGTTTTTTAAACCTACATAGAACAACAACTCGGTATTAGTTAATGGTTGAAGTTTCATAATAAAAATGGATGGATTTAATCAGTTAGTGGTTGACGCTTTGGAATCAGTGATAAATATGGAAAACCTTTTGTTCACTAGAATTTTAGACTAAAAAGAGGAAGGGCTGCGTTTGGGTCTTCTGATGGTAGGAAATAAGAGTTTTTTTTTTCTCGTGGCTCCTATGGAAGTTCACTGTCGTTAATGCTGAAAGCACATATTAGATCTTTCTAGGAAATGTTCATCATGTCAGATTTCAGTCAATGTGTTAGTGAGAGCTTTGAAATAGCTACTAAGTTAGTCACATGTAAGTGCCCACAGGCTTGGGATTAATGGTGGGGAGTGAGGTTCCATTCCCATGGGCTCTTCTGTCAACTTGAGGTAGACCGTAGCCATGGGCACACCTAGAGGTATGGGTCAATATAATGTGAATGTATGGTGCCACCCCTGCCATTTCTACATAGCCATATTAAGGACCAAATCCCACCCACATGTTCTCATCAAAGCCTACCATTTTTTTTCCATCAGGCTTGGTATAGTGGTAAGAGGGACTGATTGCCATGCTACAAAACAATGTTCTATTCCCTATAGGAACAAATGTGAATGGGTTTATTGCCATAAGTTAGATCCTAATACTTGCTCTAGAAGTCTATTTATGGTGTGGCAAAAGGTAATCAGGGATTCCTCATGTGATGCATATCAAGGGCTCTTGAAATACACTAATATTAAACATATTACAGTGCTCGAGATGGCAAGTTCTGATAGCTAGCGCAGTATTTGAAATGATCTATGATACATACCATGGCCCTTGAAATACACTATTACATATTAGCAGTTACAGAGTTTGGGACACTATTATATATCAACAATGTAGATTTAGAATAAAAACAGAGACCCCGCTTCTCCATATCCATATCCACAATAGTTTGATGCATCTTACAGCCATCTGGAGACCTGATTTGCACATGAACTTGTAGATTTAGTATATAAGAAATACTGCAGAATTTTGATTGAAAGCAATTATTTCAAACACAAAAATAGAGACCCGCTAATTGAAATACCTGCGTAAACACTAGTACATGCCAAAGTACTTGATTGCACTATGGGTGTTGGACCTTCATGACAAATCCAAAGGCAAACAAACAAAGTCCTACTTTACATTTAAGATATAGAAAAAAATTGCAGATTATGGCCCTCAGCTGGAAATTATAGAGATGTGGGAAAAGTAGTGTTTACGAGAATATTGAAGAAAAAAGTACTGATCTAAACATGGTGATTATTTTAAAAAAAAAAAATGTATAACAACCCATCCATTCCAGCTGTCTTTATCCATTGTAGAAAAGTAATCAGATTGAGCATAATCTTGGATTGAGCATAAGCAGTAGAATCCACATAGGTTTTAAGATTAAATAAATTATTTGTTTTGGGCAAGGACATGTATTTCACTTGAATTGAATGCCCATTACGGAATTCTATGAGACATATAAGTATGCAATGACTTCATATAAGTAGACTGGCGAAAAGAGGTTCAGTTTTAATGTGTAGAGCAAGTGCCAAATTCTTTATTACGCAGCAACACATTACATAATGAAATTTCTCATATGAACAAAGTGATTGAAGTCCTTCAACTCATGTTACATGCAGGTTTGCAGACTAGTCCTAGTCCCTGTGCACTATAAACTTATTTTTTCAACAATCTCAGAGATTTTAAAGTAATAGTTGAACCCAAACCAATATAACAACACCATCCTTTCTGTCAATTGATTTCATTCCTGAGCTGCATCCTGCATCTTTAAAACCAGTGATGCAGCTCTCAGATCAGTTATGCTTGGGAGGGTGGGTTTTGGGCCCATGGTAGTCAGAAGTCAAGGATGGCTGATTTATTCAAATCAACAACATTGATCATCTTTCCTACCAAGCTAGTCAACTCATGAATTTTGGAGGTTTCTTAGTGTGTATGCATTGAACTAGTACATGAGGAAGGACGAAGTGTCTTAGACTTTGAATACAAAAACATAACCATTCAGTACCCAATTGTATGAAAGTACGTTAAAAACAGACATGCCAACTTAGTATATATCTCCCTCATACAAAATTACACAGATCTCCCTACCTAGGTTATTATTGCAGAAATGATTATGTGATCCAAATAACATAAGTACTGTAGCATCGATATTCTATGGAAAAATCTGTTTCAATCTCCATGTAAATGGGACGGTTGTTTAAAGAAAAACATGGAGGAAATACTGACTAACTCATGCGATCTCCAGCTAAGAATACCCATCAAAATATGAGAAAAGGGTACAGAGAAGGTAAAGTTCAATGCAGAAAGTAAATTAATATAAAGTGAGATGTAATCAACCAAGGGAGTCAAGTATCTTTTTGAAAGGATGAACTATGGAGTTTCTTCTCTATTATTCCGTCCTTACTTGTTATTTTAGTGTCTGTTAGTGTCAATTCCAATCCCCTGAGCCTTGTTGGTATTGACAATAGCTTGCAAGCTCCATTCCCTGCCATATGGAAGCCAACTTGGAGATATAATCAACCATAAAAATAAAAATGATTGTTCCTATTTTGAATTCCATGAACAAGTATTTGCTCATATCAACTTTATTTAATATTGATGCTTAATTCTAATGACCAGAATCTATCAACATTCAAGGGGAAAACTTTAGTGCAATAATTCTATAGCCATAGAAATCTAGGATCAAAATTACAAGGTGATCAATGAGCCTAGGATTTCAAATGGCACTTGACACTTGGTCCCTTTCATTGAAGTCTTACCGCAGCTAGACATTCAAGATAACACATGACTCAATCATGGAATTTTAACGCAGGTAACTCCACTTTTGAGAAATGATGAGCCCAATAAGTGTAACCATCATTACCTTCACATTATTTACAGGAATTAGCAGAAGGCATGTTTAAACTTTAATCATGCTGTTTGTGACAGAAGCTATCGAAAGACAAAGAGCTCAAATATGTTGATATGAAAAAAAAATGGCGCAGAAGGTGTCTTTAAACTTTAATCATGATGTTTGTGACAGAAGCTATCGAAAGACATAGAGCTCAAATATGTTGATATGAAAGATAAATGCAGAGCGATTTGTGGCATTTTAAAGCAAGTAACACCCAGTTTGGGAAATGATGAGCCCAAATAAAAGTGAGCCATTTGATTGTTGACTCAGTTGACTGACATCAGAGGATTTTCTCGTATGTGAAGTATCATTTACAAAATTCGAAACAAAATTTGAAGCCCAAGAAACTTCCAGTAGCGTGGCCTTTTCCTTCGTTTGGCTCCAGTAAAAGAAATTAATAATAAATGAATTAACATTAAATTTAAATAAAGTAATGTTAAATTAAAAAGAGATGCATGTCACTCTCACCTGGCATGAATGCCACATGTCGAAAGTTCCAATCTTTGAAAAGATACCCGGGTCTCATCTTGCAAAGGAACCAAGGCAACGCGAATAACACAGGTAGGAGTTATAGCACCTAAGCCAACATTCTAATTAGCAGCATTCTAAAGCCTTCTGAAGAGAGAGATAGATAGTTTCTCTGAGCAACGCAAAGAATGACATTAAACGATGATGCTGACATAAATCTTGAACTACTCGATGATTCTCATCTCTGCTTGCTTAATCGTCAGAGCCAAGGTACGAGTCCCACTCACCGCCACCAAGAAAGAAGCCACTGTAGAAGAAGAAGGAAGGACCATCACCGGGGGTCAAGAGGAGAACACAGGAATAGATAAGATAGAGCCTCCCCGCCGGTAAGTAAGAAGAGGAGGAAATTGTTATCTTGATACTGTGGTTTCCGAATTTCATTAAAATGAAGTTAAGAATTCCAAGTACTTGGTGTTCCCAGTATGCATGAATACAGTCGTCGTAGATTCGAGCGTGCTGAGGAAAAACCCTGCATCTGTATCCTCCTTAATATGATAAAAAACATGGAATAAATGGCCAGTGCTGTACGTTAATTTTTCGTTATTGTTATGTATGTAGATGGCCATGGCAGGCGTCGCCCCTCAAAACAGTATCCCGCACATAGCATTTTTTTAATATTTAAATTATTTTTATTTTAGAATGTCTCTGATTTCATTATATCATTGTCTTAATTTATATTTAGTCATGAAAAGTGCAGTAGCATTTTGGATGGGACAAAAGGATGTCGAGATGCAAGCCACGGTGAACAAAGTTTTGCAACAATACCGCCATAAGTGCCAGCAAATGCAAAAAAAAATCATAGAAAAACTTGAACAATTTCACATGGTGTATCAAAAAGTCGTAAAAAGGATTCAAATGATGCAGCAAGAAGTCGAAAGCCCCAAAGAGGAACTTCAAGAAAAATACACTTAGAAATCCAGGTTAACAAGAAAATCTGAAAAGCATTAAAGACAAGTGTTCAGCATCGTTCATCATTGCAGGAAAGACAAGTTCAAATCCACTTGGTCGGTGCTTGTCCGCTTCATCTAGCCTATGCAACATATCTGGCTGGAGGCAGGGAATATGCATAAGAGCCCTGCATAGCCTATGAAAATTCAATCCAGTTGAAGTATTGAAGTGGTTCACTTCATAAACCGGGCTACTAGCTCTGGAATGGGCTCCCCTGCAACTTGCTAAGAAATTCTTTGGAACGCAATCTGGTCAGAATACCTGTAGAAACCACGTTGGAACTGGTGAGGTTCCTTTGATCATTTAGAGGTTTCCCTGTTCGCTACTTGTAAACATAGGCGTCGTGCACAACTTTCAGCTGTAGCCCTGCATGACAGTGTAGGTGGCAACCTGCATGACAATGTGCACACACAAATTTGTGTTTAAACACGCATCATTCATTTTGCAAACCCTAGCCATGCTTACCTAATTATATTTTTTCTTTAGCTATTATGTCACAATGAAATTAATCATACATAGATACTCTCCAAAGATAATCATGAATTCATTATTTATTTGATTTTTTTCATAATTTGGTAATAGATTTGAAAAACCAACGGTCTACCAACAGCGTCTGAATAATAAGAAGCTGACTGGATTAATGGTTGGATATGGAAACTGTGCAACCCTAAGCAGTGAACTGTAAGGGAAGGGGTGGGTTTCCCATGTTACAGCTTAACAACAGCCATGAATGAGGGGCACAAGAAATCTTGGGGAGTTTACATGTTCAAACTATATCCATTTTTGTACATACTGTAATGTAATTTTCACTTCAAGGTTTGGATAGTTGGCAATAAGTCGATTTCCATAACGACCAACATTAAAATATTAGCCGGTGACTAAGGCTCTCTACCATATGCAGTTTTTTTCGTTAATTTCTAACGTAAAATCAATTTCCTGATTTCTGGCAAGGACAAGTGCAAGTAAGTTGTTGATGGGATGTTTGGTGTGTGAATAAAAAGTGGGATACCCCACACTTTGGAGTTGTTTTATCATTATTAAAGTTCCTCCTTTTGTTTTACCATTATGGGAAGTTGCACTTTCTCTTATCATGAGTTGTGTTATGAATGGAATGAGAAGTTACACTTTCTCTTATCTTGAACTTTTTTATGAGTGGAGTGCATAATGTTCGTTTGATGGTATATTTATATATTGGGATGTTGAATTCTTTAATTACAAGATAAAAAATTGAATACTACTTTGCCTGGTCAAACTTTTATTTTTAAAGTTTTTAGTCAAGCACCGTCGCCGGTCAAACTTGTGAAAGGCCACTGTTGTGAGAGGCCTGGATTGTATAATAGTTGTGTAACTGTTGGTGCTTGTTGCTGATTATATGTGTGGAGGAGAGCCGACCTCCATTGTTGCATTGGATTGTAGAGGGATGAGTTGAGCTTCATGAATTTATGATACCGCCCCCTCGAATTCCCCGATCCATTCCCATGAGAAAATTCTACCATGAGCTGAGTCGGTTTGGATGTGCGTAGCAGACAGTGAGGCATAACTGTCGGTTTGGAGGTGTGTTGGGATTGTCGTATTGACTCTGTTTATTAGTTATTGGCGTTTTAATTTTTGTTCGACTTGTTCTTCTCATTGAAGAAATTGGTAGAGGCATGGGCCTTTGTGTTGGAGGATTGTTGAAACAAAATGATCTGCAAATATCCCAATTTGTTGAAACTCCTCTCCAACCTCAATATTAGTGCAAGTAGTAGCATGAGAAACAACACTACGCTTAGCAGAACTAGAAGAACGTGTTTTCCAAACTGCACAAGAACTACTTCCCTCATGAGTCACCATGTGCCATGCTTGGTCTCGGTGGTTCTCTTCCTTCTACTCCTAGTTCAACTACCATATCTTCATTGGAACCAACAACCCGAACTCCACTAGACAATGATTCACCATTTTGTAGTACTGATTCGCCATTTGTACTGGTGATTCGCCATGTTTTTACAAGATAATATAATCTCGTGAGAGATTCGCCAAAAAATTATATATACATATTATATTATTAATAAAATCGCCTTCCATTTTTCCTATGTATCATGGGGATTCGCCTATTTATTATATATATAAATTTAGGGGGGTTCTTAAAATTTTCTCTCGTGGCCATAATGGGAATGCCACTTCACTGCTCCCTTATGATCATGGTAGGCTGGCTCTTGATGAGACCCCCTATCCTCCATCTGCCATATCATATAATTTTTAGTAATCATATAGAGATTTTTTCTTTTTCTTTTTCTTTACATATAGCACTTCCCTATTTATATATAAAGGGTGGCTCAACACTCCTTAAGAGTATGGATGGTGGAAGATGTTTGAACATCTCAATAGAGAAAATATGCTCTTATTCTTATTCAATAAATAAAAATCAAAGAGAGTTATGAGAATTTAGGGAAGAAATAACATGATAAAGAAAATCGATCATATTAATTTTAGTGAAAATAAAGACAACAAAGTGATATAGACAGTTGTGTCCTTTCCTTTTTCTTATCACTACAAAACAATTTCTTAAAAATGACAATTTCTCTTGATTTGTTGATTCCAGTAACCTCTAATTTTTGTGTCCTTGCATAAATTGTATCTTTTCCTTTAAAAGAGTCATGAAAAATTCATAAAAATCCTCAAAATATTGTTCTAAAACAAGAAAAATGCACTCAAAAAGTGTTGTTCCTTAGATGGAACCGTTATTGTTCCGTAAGAGGAGCAGCAAAAACAATCTGCAAAAAATTTGTTCCTTTTGAAAGAAACAACAAAAAGAAACACACAAATGCGTTGTTACTTTAGAGGAACGACTGTTGTTCCTTAGGAGGAACAACAAAAAAATATAAGCACACAAGATTGTCATGAAAAATAAAGGCACACAAAAAAGTAGGGAACAACAAAGAAAATGCCCGCAGAAATTGCTGTAGGGAACAACGAAGGAAAAAAATAGAGGAAAGAACAAAACTAATGTACAATCTATTGTCAACCAAATCCAATCAAATAGAAAGGAAAATTTATGTACAAGTTTCAAGAAAAAGTAATTTTTTTACAGAATTGGTGCTACCGAAGGATTGCCTCCTGAAACTTGCATGGGGGTCCTTATTGTTCAATTGCCAATGGAGTGGAAACTAAAATTTGGAGAGATCAACACTGAAACACAAAAACATAAAAGAAATCAGAAAAGAAACAACACTTTATTAAGTTACAACAGTTATGATGTTATTTCCTAAGGGAATATCAATCTGTTAATGGAAAACCAATTCTTCAGATAGAAACATGGCATGAATCTTCAAATAGAAACCAATTCTTCAGTTCTTCTGTTATAAATCTGTTAGGAAATGAACTAGATGAAATTCCCTTGTTTCACTAAAATTTCTTTCAAGAATCGCTCGTCCATAAATTGACCTTCTTTGTTCTCCTAAGACCTGCAAAAAACGAGTGTCTACCTGCAATAAAACATTAAATCACGGAGAAAGAGAGGTGCATGGGCTCCCCTAATCCAAGAATTATAAAAAAAAATAACAATTAGTTACTCTGTAAAACAAATCCACAGACAAAGTAAAATTAATTTATTACCTACGGGAGAGCAGTGGCCAATCATGCTAACCAACAGTGTTTCAATCATAACTTCTTCTTTTTTCGTCCGATTTGAGTGATTACAAAACCAAATGAGAAATAATTCAAAGTTTTATCTCCAATAGAAACATATTTTAAAAATTCAATGCTATGATATGTCAAAGTTTCTTAGAACAACCTGCATAATAGAGTCATTTTTTATTTTCCAGCTTAGACCAAGAGTTGATATTTCAAGCATAAATTTTTCATTTGATGGCGGATTGAACCGATTCAAATTGGAGATTAAATTATATTAATTTATTGATCCACAATAGAAACATGTTTTGAATACAATAATAATTGATGGGTCAAATACGCTAGTGAACAGCCGAGAAAACAGAGTTTCAAGAGTGCTGATTTATGATAGGCAGTCAGTATTTTGGTCATAAATTCCTCGTACAATATCGAAATCGAGTGATTAAAATTTAGTTGTAAACTAGATTCATAGAAGAATCTACCATAGAAACAATTTTTAAAAATATGTGCATTTAGGCCTCCAAAAACTGATTTTCCCAACTCCGTTGTTGAGCTGCCTACTAGACACCCTGGCAATGTTTTGGTTCTAACTTTTTCGTTTCAAATCCAAATGGAGTGATTAAAATTGGGTTGGAAATTAAAAATAAAGGGCTACTTATTATAGAAACATGTTTTAAAAATATTCACTTTTGGTCCCCCAAAACATGATTGTTCCAACTCTGTTTTCAGAAATTTGATCAAGCCCGCAAGCCCAAAAAAATGATATTCAAGAAAATTTTCCATATTGGTGATAAAAATGAATATGAGTGTTTGTAGACTTTTTATTTTCAATATAATGCATCTACATACACAAATAAATTAAAATATTTATTACCAATGTTGATTTCCACAACGTGTTGCAACAAAAATAACTATTTTTACAAAAATAAAAAAATAAAAAAAATGTGTTTATTTTATTTTTTCACTAGCCTACTCTGATTTGGAAAATGAATATGGTTACGTATAAGAGTATTTCAAGTGTAACCATTTTTGAAATAAGGCTTCAAGTATCTACGTACCCAATTTTGAAAAATTCATGTTAATAAAAATTAGGGTATGAGAAGCCAACTTCCCTTGAAAAGATGATGCCAAAAATTGTTGAAGCATGGAGTGATGCTGCAAAAAAACTGGAGTGAAACCAATCTTCAATGTATCACTTACTTTCTTGATTTCCCATAGCCAGCGTATCATGAAGTTCTTGAGCTTTTAAAATGGTTATTGGTGCAAACTAAAAGAAACCTCATTTTCTTTCATAACTTCTACAATTTTTGGATTTGATACATTCTGAGTCTCAGTGTAAGTTTTCTCCAATGGTGCATGTGAGATAGAATGGGTGGAAAGGGTGGGTGAATTTTGCAGTTCAACACTGTAAGCATGTTGTACTGGTTTATTATGGTGAGGGTGTGGAATGAGTTGAGTAGGATATTGTGTAGGGAATGGAGCCTCTTGATGATGTAGTTGATTGGGTTGAGTGGATGATATTGATAGGCAAGCAAGGTGTTGTGGAAGAGATGGAAGATGTGTTTGTGCTACAAGATGAGGGAGAGTAGTCATACAATCATAAGATGAACCATGCCAAACTTGCAGACAAGATTGGTAGTGGTTATATTGAGATTGGCATGGCTTCCCTAACATATGAGTATTCCATAACGAATTATGCAAGTAAGAGAATGGAGAGGAAGTGTTTTGAACCATACCTGTAGGCCATGATTTCCATGGTTTTGAACTTGTTGCAGCTTCCCCATCTCTTTGATATGCTACTTCCATCTTAGATTAGGAAGAGTGAGTATCTATGGGATGCTCCTTTCGGTAATGAGGGAAAAACACTTCATCAAATTCTTGATTTTTCTGAGCCTGCAAAACATTCAATTGTGAATTTAGAGAGCTAGTAAAATCATATTAAAAATTTTCAAATAAAACATTGATTTCAGCTCTTATGTCTCTTGTTCTTGTAGTAAATTTGGAAAAGAAAGAAGAAAATTCTCTAGAATTCTTACCAGCCTTGGAAATTCCTCTTGAATACCTTATGCACAATTCACAAACATCATCATATGATAACTGAAAAACATCACCTTTTCCTATTAGATTTAAGAGTTCTAAAAATTCATCTTTGATTCCTTTAAGAAGGAGTGTTTTCAAGATCTCTTTTTCCAAATGCTTATGCTTTGATTTTTGAAGGTTATATTGAAATCGCTCTACATAGTCCTCCAAGCTTTCATCTTCCCCTTGTATCATACCAAAAATATCTTCATTGAATTTGCAATAGTCTTGGTACTTCTTCAAGAATATGTTCATGTCCTCCCATGTTTGGATGCAGTTCCCACCTAGGCTCATGAACCATCGGAGAGTTGCTCCTTTCAGAGTAAGAGGAAACACTTTCAATATTTGATCATTAGTACAATAATCATATCCTCTACAAAGTATTTCAAACTCAAATAAGAATGTATCTGGATTTTCATTTGTCAAACCATGAAAATTTGGTAGAGACAATGGGAGAATTATGTGCATTTGTGTCACTCCTCCTAGATCTTTGATAGGGAATTCAAAATTTGCAATGTGAGCCATTTATTACCATAATAGAATATGTTCTTCATGTGTTTCTTTGAGGATCCTCCTTCAAATGTTCCTGTCAATTGGTTAGTGAAATGGGTGGTGCTTACATCACCTCTCGAGTGGAATTACAAGATTCTTTTAAAAAAAAATCTACCTCTAAAATTAAAAAAACGCAAGCATTCATTCATACCTTAAGCTTTCACTCAATTCTGTTGTGAAGTAGACCAGTGAACAAGTGTGTTCCTTGCTCGGTGCGCAGGTTCTTACCTTCCATCTTTGATACCCAATTTTTCCCAAGCAGAAAAAATCAGATATGCATCACTCTTTCTAAATGGCATACACTCTCCCCGACAACGGTGCCAAAATGTTGGGTGCATAAAAGATGTCTTTTTAATGCCTATTTATCCTACATTAATTATCAATCCGGGAACGACTTTTTATTTCAAGAGTGTACTCAGTTTGAGGCAGCAATTTATCCAAGAGTAATGCTCTCCAATATGTAGTACAATGTTCTAAATACAAGAGTAAATGGATTCTTGGAAAAGAAATCTAATTACAATAACATGAACTCAAATTCTCTGAAATCCAACTATTCACTCAGCAAACATCAATCGAGGATACAGTAGCAATAACTCATTCCTCTAGAAATTGATGCAATTGAAATCAAACTGGAACAAGACAATCAATCTAGGAACGTGGAAGCAATAACTAGTATTCTCTACAGTTGACAGTCCTGCTTTAAATCAATCAAAGGGAAATATAAATTGAACTAAATCATTAATGTTGCTAATGAAAGTAAACTAGGCAAGTTCTCCAAAGAAAAATCAAACTCTTTGCAATTAATCCACTGAAATGAACAACAACTCTAGAATTGAACAGAAATGTAAATGAACAGCAAACTATGATCAAAGGAATTGAACATCAAATCCTATTTAATAAATCCGAACAACAAAATTTTAACTAATGGAATCAAATAATGAATCCTATTGAATAGAAGATTGTAATGAATATCAGTCAAACAGAACAGAAAGTGGAATGAAACCATAATGGAAATAGAACAACGAAGATCTGTTAAGATATAACAAAATAAATTATAAAAAATTAAGATTCTTGTTAAATAATAAAAGAACATCAACGCGATTCGTTAATATAACACACTGATATCAAATAAGCAATGAAAAATAAACTACTTACTTGAAAATCGTAACGAAAAAATTTAGAAACTGTCACACAATAATAATGAAAAGATGAGATACAAATAGCGGATCGATCCACCAGGGCTGGGCCCTCAACCACTAATGAAACACCGTTGGGCTTTACTCCAGAGTTAAGAAATGGAACAGAAACACGTTCTTGTATTAATAAAACATAAATAATGTTTACATCAGTTTCTCTTCGATCACGAGAGTCAAGGAATTACAGAGTTACAAAATAAATTCAATAATCATCAAATCATTTTCCTAATACATAATACATGCTCTCCTTTTATAATAAAAAAAAGGAGAATGTAAATAGTAAATGTGATCCCTCATAACAAGATTGGATTTTTCCTAACAACTTGATCAGCAAGAAAAGATATTTCCATCAATCATTCAACAAGAGCAAGTCGAATTTGGATTTGCAGCTGAGATAATTTGGAGGACGGCCGCAACAGTAAATCTGAGAAAATTGTGCTCAAAGAGCCTTCCGTTTCTCTCACTACATACCAAATTTGGGCAAACTGTCCTATGAAAAAATTAACTCGGTCCATTTTGGACAAAACCCATGTTCCGGATTTTCCATATTCTTCTCCATTTGCCCAGAATATCAACCAAAAAAATGTTACTTCTTATTCCAGCAAATTTCTGAGTTGGAATATTGAATGATGTGTTGGAGATTGAATTTGCAATCTAGCAAATATCTTGGAGTCTGAAATGGTGAGTGTTGTTACAAAATATATTAATAAACCATTATTGATAAAATTATGCACAATAATCATCAATTTATTAAAAATAAAGGAGAAGAAATAATATTTATCCATAAAAGCATAAATAATTATAAAATGGATTTATATGATAAATTATGATAAATTACATGATAAAGAAGAGTAGAAATGAATGAAATAAGCGTTAAAAAATGGTCATATTTGCAGCCCAACAGCCAACACAACACCCATGCCATATGCTTCTATGCATAACATATAATTCTTCCTTCATGTCATATCAAAATTATCTATTTATCATGAATGATCAAGCTAGATCACTTTTTAATCAATCACTTGGTGTTTCTATTTTGTTGAATGGTCTATGATTCAAAGGTGAGAACATGCTTCCATATTGCCAATACTATAATTAAAAGGCATGTAAAACTATTCATTACATGCCATTGAAACACTTTAAACCATTTCAAACACTTCTAAAATACATGCCATAAAATCATATCACCTAACAAAATTGAGCATGTGATCTAGGGGATCAATAAAATGCTCAAAATTCAAAGTTCTCGAAACAAATAGAAACCAACGCCAAAGTGAATATATCATCACCTTGAATCCAACGCAACTCATTTCACTCAAAACCAATATCATATGCTCTCAATATCACGTTCTGATCGATTTTGCAAGTAAATGAATTTTAAAGATGTGGTTGTAGGGATGCCTAGTCAGCAGTTCGTATGCTGATTGGGAAATGAATGGATAGGGTATGCATTTTTATTGGCCAATGTATGAGTGACAAGTGTCACATCCTGGTTACTTGTTATGGGCGTGATTTGATTGTCTTATTGGCTTGTTGAGGTGGTCAAATAAGGAGAGGCCACATGGGCCAGTGGGAGGCTGCCATGTGGCCTCCTAAGATTGGCGCAAGATATTATTTGGGGTATCAATCAACCTACACAAGATTTGAATACACAACCAACATACTTGCAGCAAATACCTCCACTGGCATACCTAACGTGTTCCTTATCAAACCATGGTGCACATTATGTATTTAAAGTTTCGTTAGTTTTCCTTTAGGGGTTGAGACTGGGGCTAACCGCTATTCCTAGTCCACCCAACCACAATGCATGGCAAGAAGATAGGGCCTAGGCTTAGCCCCAACCCCAACACCACTAATCAATAACGTTGGCACCAAACAATTTGTATGCCACAACACCATATTACAACAAATTTTATGTTATATTTCGGAAAACCATATGGTAAATATCATTACCAAAGTTTATGGCGAATATTGTAATGTTACCACCGCAGTTTAAATTTTATGCATATTAACCTAACGGTCATGTTTACCATGGCATGTGAACATATCGTAGTCAAGTGTAATGTTATGGAAAAGTTAACCACCAATTCAACCCACAACGGAACCATAATTCGACTATGGTAACGCTACCGCATGTTTGGTTAACGAAATGGCCATCAGTTTTGAACTTGACCCTAGTTCCACCACACATAATCGTAGTTCCAAGTTGAGTTAAGGAATTGGTGGGAATCAGTTTAAACCGATCCTCGATCCGAAGACACCTATTGCGCCACTTGGCGCGTTTTTATTAGTTCGTGGGGCGACATAGTCTATTTACTGGTTCGACAAATTGCACCTGAAATAGTGGGAATCTCACCAACATGGGGAAAAATTGTCACTCCATGTGGCCGCAAAAGTAAGAAATTGTAGAATGGAAAGGAGGTGGGTGTGAATTGGAGGACCGTTAGCAAGAAAACTTCTCTGGAGCATAACTCATTCAAATTTCGACCTTTTTTAGTGCAGAAAGGGACCAACTAGGGGTTTTTTACTGTTCTAGAGCCATTGGAGATATCTTTTTTGCATTCTAAGCATTGTAACTTTATGTAAACTCATATTTTTTAGCATAATGAAAGAGGCCCAACATTGGAAGATCGACCAAGAGATGTAGCCTAGGAGGGGTGAACTCCTTCATCATTTGTTGTCTTGTGTATGCTGTTATGGTACTTATGTCTTCATTATTTGATGAAAAAAGAGTTTAAAATCATGTTTATGTGTTAATGTAATTGATGTAATGGATAAAAACCCTACACATTTCACTTGCAAAATTTTTCATAAACCTTCAAGTTTACACATACAGATCAATTTCGTATCAGAGCTTTGGTGCTTTGGTTGTTTTGAGGGTTTAATTTTGTTGCAAGTATTTCTAATGCTTACAAGGTTAAAGCTCAAAAGAGGAGAAGGAAATTTTGTGGTAGCAAGTCCTCAAGTTAGGTCAAGGAGAGCACATTTTCCACAATATCCACCACAAATTTCAGCTCAAGTTTCACCAGAAGCCTCACCTGTCACGGCACATGAAGGAGAGCCTGACAATATGTCTGAGGATGAGAATAATTTCAGAAAATCATTCTTTGAAATGACACAAATGGTGAAATTTCTCTATGAAGAGAGGAATACAAGGTTTCAAGGTGAGAGTTCCAATCCTTCAAAGGGAGGTGGAGATAAACCTCCAAAAGGAGACAGAGAAGATGGGGACAAGCCTCCAAAAGGGAATGGAGGGAATAGTGACAAACCACCTTTATCTCCACCTTCACCATCATCATCTCCTACATCAACCCCTTTCACAAACACCTCCACATTATCCAAAGGGACATGGTAAAACTCCACTTTTGAAACTTGACATAAAGTTTGAATTTCCTATGTATATTGGAGAGGTAAATGCGGAGAAAATAGATAACTGGGTTCGTCAGTTTGAAGTGTATTGTAGGATACAAAGGATCAGAGATGATGAGACGAAGATTCAACTTGCTTCATTAAGTTTGTAAAGTGCAACACTCATTTGGTGGGAAGCCAAAAGTCAAGAGTACATGAAGAAACATGGTAAGGTTCTATGTTCTTGGAATTTTTTTTTTTTTGCATTAAGAAGACAATTTTATCCTTTAGCATACATGCAGAAAGCTATCATGGATTGGAAAAACTTGAGGCAATTAAAGGGTAAAAGTGTGCAAAGTTATACCCAAGATTTTAGAAGGAGAGCATTGATTTTGGGTGTAGAATTATCATCTCAACGCACTTTACTCAAATAGATTGTAGGTTCACATAGCTACTTGAGACACACTATTCTCATGTTTGACCCTACAAGTTTAGATGAGGTTTGTGTACATGCAACACATATATAAGCAAGAGGTAAAAATGTTCCACAAGAGGGGAAAATAAATCCATTTAAGGGTGGAGACAAAGGAAAGGTTAAATTCAAAAGAAAAGGGAAGAATAATGCTTCCATAAAGAAAGAGGGATAAAAATTAGCATGCAAGCATTGTTCAAAGGAAGACCACGATGAAGATCACTGTTGGAAACTTCATCTTGAGGTGAAACCCAAAAATTTTAACAACAAAGGAAAACGAAAGACAGTTGCAACTACACAAAATGATTTAGGATCCGATTCGGGAGATGAAACAAAGGTCATAGCTATGTGATTGAAATGTAATGAATCCATTTCTAGCATTAGTTCTTTAAATAGCCACAATGAAACTCAAAATGAAAAATAAAGAATATATATTTTCCATATTAGAGTAATCTAAAAACATAACAAAATTGACACTCTATTTGATAGTGGCTCACAAGCAAATCTCATTTTTGAAAACATTGTCAAAAAGTTGAATTTGGAAACCATTCCTCATCCTAAACCATATCCTTTAGGTTGGGTGTGTGACAATGCAATGTTGCAAGTAACTAGAAAATGCAAACTGAAATTTTCCATTACTGCAAACTTCATTGATGAGGTAGAACTTGATGTAGTACCATTAGACATATGTGGTACTGTTTTGGGAATCCCATACCTTTATGAAAGGATAGCTATCTTTCATCGCCATGAAAACAAGCATCATTTTTTTAAAGATGGTATTGAGTACATTGCTAGACCCCATCGCAAGAAACTAAATATTTCACTTGTGACTGCTGGAAAAATGAAGAGACTTGTTAAATCTAGCAAGAACTTTGTACTTTTGATGATAAAACCCAAGAATGATGTTGAGAATGAAGCCTTTCAAGTTTTTGATTCAAAGTTGAAATCTGATTTGGTTGAGGTTGTTAACCAATATGATGATATGTTTCAGGATCCAAGGGGATTTCCTCCTAAAAGAGAAATCTAACATGAAATCCAATTGCAGCAATATTGTCCTCTTCCTAACATTGGCGTGTACAGGATGTCAGTGATGGAAAATCCATAAATTAAGAAACAAATCCAAGATTTTCTTGATAATGCGATCATCTGACCAAGTAAATCACCATGAAATTCACCTATTGTTTTAGTTTCAAATAAGGATGGAACATGACGCATGTGTGTGGACTTCCATGCATTGAATAAGATTACGTTAAAGAACCATTACCCTCTTCCTAGAATCGATTATTTACTTCATCAATTGAAATATATTTTGTATTTCACTAAGTTGGACTTGAGAAGTGGATATCATCATATTTGGATCGCTAAAGGAGACATATGGAAGTCAACATTTAAAAAAAAGTAGGTTTTGTTTGAATGGTTGTTATGCCCTTTGGGCTTTGTAATGCTCCTACTACCTTTATGCATGTAATGAATGATGTTTTAAGGCCTTTTCTAGATGACTTTGTGATATTCTACTTAGATGACATTGTTATACAGTATTTTGTCACACTCCCTGTCTCATGCCCCGAGCTTTCGCTTTGCCCCAAATGTCGCAAAGTGACAAATTTGTTAATGTGTTCACCATGAGAACATGATTAGAGCATCCCTCAAGAGCAAAAGAAGAAATTCCTTGAAGAAATTCTGGAAAGGCTTTCAAAAAACCCTATTTGCAGGCTCAGCATGGTTCTCATGATTTATGCCTTGCGCTTGTCACCTTCACCATTATATGTGTCTAGCGCTGCCAACACGGAAATTTAAGTGAAAAAGTGTGTTGCTCCTCTTCAGGCAGTTTCTACAAAAATTGAGGAGAAGCTTCTCTTACTAGAAGCCTCGAGAACAAAGAGTTGGTTACAGGTGAACACGGATTGGTTTGAGATCTCCCATTTCAAACCTTTGATCCTAATATTAGGGATTTTCCCCTTAATATATGGATATTCTTCCCTATTTTGTGGATCCCTAACTCCCTCTCCTTCCCTATAAATGAATTCCCTACTTCCCTTTGTTGGTGGATCCTTGCTAGTTGATCCTTGCTGGTTGATATTTGTTGGTTGATCAATACTTGTTGCCATCATTGCGCTCAGTTGTGCCTAAATGCTGTCATTTTTTGATGGATAAAGGAGTGCTTGAAGGTCTTGGATAGGACTTGGAATCTCTTCCAAAGGAGGCTTCCAACTTCAGAGCTTAAGTGGTTGTATGCTTCCCATACTTTCTATTAATAATACATTATGTGTTTTCTTCCCATAAATGTGTAAATAATTACTCATTTAGTGTGATACTCTCGGATATATCATATAGTTTATGTTGGAATGAATTATGATCTGATTCATCTTTTGACACAAGAGCCATAAGAACACATTCATTGTGCTCTTATTCTTCTTCTAATGAATATTTCTCACTTATTTCATCTGAAATATCACTTTTTTTTTTTTTAGTAGTAGCTCATTCTCTTTTGATCTTTCGAAATTGTTGAGATTTATCCTCACTATTCATATCATTCTTCTTTTCCTCCTTTTTACTTCTTTTGTGTGGAAATTTTTCTGCAAAATGTCCAACTTCTCCACATTCAAAACACTTGAAATGAAGCATGCCTTTATACTTTCTAGTACCTCTCTTTAATTTATTGGAAAATTGAGAAAATTCTCCATCAGATTCACTACTAGAGTCCTCTTCCTCTTCCTTAATTTTCTTTGGAATTTTCTTAAGCTTTTTGGTAATATCCTTGACATTTTTGGAGGCCTTGAATGCGGCTTCACTAGATTCATATTTCTCTTCTACAATGTGCATCTTATAAGCTATAATAATTCCAAGCAATTTCTCCATAGTGAGAGTGTTTAAATCAGTTATTTCCTCCATAGCGGAAACATTTGGGTTAAATCTTGCTAGTAAATACCTTAATATTTTTTTAATAATGACTTTGTCTTCAAATTTTAAATCAAATTTCTTGATCATATTGGTCATTGTTTCAACTCTTTTGAAATATTCTGCAATAATTTGATATTCCTTCATTTTCAAGCTCTCAAACCTCATCTTATAGGTTTGGACCTTTGTTTTCTTCACCTTCAAATCACCTTCATGTTTGTTCTCAAGTTTTTCCAAAACTTATTCAGTTGATTTGCAATACATGATTTTTTTCAGCTCATTCTCACTAAATGCTGCAACGATGCCATTTTTGGCTTTCGCATTGTTTGATACTTCTTCTTTTCATCATTGTTTGAAGAAATAACATTAGGAACAACATATCTGGACACCGTATTAGAGAAGACGTCAACACCCAAACTCATGAGATGCCCCTCCATTCTCATCTTCCATAATTTGTAGTTTTCACCTTCAAAAATTGGAACTTTCACATCATGGAAAACCATTGTCCCTTCTAGAATTCTCCTTTCAGTAGTCAAGCTACAACAAAGGATTCTACTTTGATACCAATTGTTTTACAAAACTAATATTGAAAGTGGGGGGGGGGGGGGGGGGGGGGGGGATGTGAATCAGTATTACGGAAATATAAAAATTATTTCTGAAAATATAAAACTTCTTTAGAAATTAAGTTCAAAAATATAACATGATCAAGCACATGAAAAACACAAACAACCATCACATATGGACACTTATATTTTAGGTGGAAAAACGCCCCTCCAGGGAAAAAAACCACTAGACTGTTTGTTTCTTCTTCTATTTTCAATTCCTTCAAAAATTTTCTCTTTACAATGAATTAGCTAGCACCCACCCCTTGGCTGAAATGAGAAATGTTGGCGACAATAAACTTGGAGCACCCACTCCTACAATAGAAAAATAATATGCACTTAGCTTAAAGCCCACACTCCAAGTACAAACAATTTTACTATGATATGATTTAGAAATGAAGCTAATGTTGCACAATCAAAACATGCAACAAAATAACACACTCATGCAACCAAAATCCCTCACTCAAAATGAGAGAATAAAAATTATCCACATACACTCTCAAAATTGATTTTCAATCACTGCCCACTACTCTGAAATTCTTATGAATACTATTCTCTGAAGCACACTGCAATTATGAAATTATGAACTCACTACAAAACTCATTGGTTGTGCAATTGCAACTTGTTATTGCCTAAATCTACCTCAGGTTGAAGGAAGGCAGAGTTCAGGGTAACATCAAACCACGCTCAGTCTGGTAGCTAGCCCTACCAGAACAGGAGAGGGCTCTCTCCAGGTCAATCTCAGCAAAAATAATCAAAGGGGATTGAGATGATTTGAAATAAAGGTTAATTTTAGGCTAGGTATATAGGTGAAAAGATTTGATTTTGATTTTGGGGGTTTTTGTTGGATCAAAGGGAAAGGCAGTTTTGGGTGCGGGGATGAGGCCTAGTTTTTGCAGAGTTCTGATTGGGGCAAGGAAGGAAATTATTTTGATGCTTTAGATTGAATTAATGGATAGTTCAGACCGGTGAGGAGCTGAAGAGGGCAAGATGCTTTCAAGAATCCTCTTCAAATAGAAGAAAACATGGAAAATTAAACAAAATTGAAGGCAGAGCAAAGCAAGCTAATGAATTCCACCTTTATCACTCATTTGTTTAATTTAAGAAGAAAGGAGAAGAGAAATGATACACATAAACATCAGTGAACTTACAATTACATAGAGAAAAAAACCATCAAAACACATAGCCACATGGATCCCAAAGAGTGCTACAAACCCTGGTCTATTCCTTTGCCAAAAGTGTAGAGATGAAATGTACAATGAAGTGCCAAGCAATCCCAAGTGTCCAACCTTGAAAATGACTGAAGAACTACATGATATAGACAAGCCTAACTCATCGCCATGCCTCTAGGGGTCGAGCACAATATTCTAGGAGATGTTTCAACCATATCTAAACTATGAACTAGAAAATAGGCAATGAAACAACTTGCCTCTATATGCTAGGAAACTGATCCATTCACTTACATTTCACCTTTTGGTGAATGAATCTTCTAGAATGAGTAAAAATGTGCCAAAATTACATCATGGTCATGAAATTACATCAAGGTACATCAAGAGTTATATGAAAAAGTCAAACTGGCCAAAACTAGGCGAAATTCTAAGCTGCTGAGTGAAAAATAGGCCAAATTCCTCTATACGTCGCACCTGGAATCTCTATGCGTAGCACAAGATTGGAGCTGATTTTCAGGGCCTTCCCAAAGTAAAAATTGAGCGCAGAATAGCTTGTTGGAAATCCCTGTCTGTCTACTTTCCATCCCAAGTGGAAATTTTGGATTTGGTTGCCATTTGACCCTCCAAAAATCAAATCTCCCAACATTGCTTCCTGTGTGTGCAAAAGGTGGCAGAAAGGCCATTTTTAGGGTGGTTTTGACCCTTTAGGCAACCCAGAAATTGATGAAATCCTTAGGAAATCCATGAGCATGCATAAATTTTGATAACAAATCCAAAAATGCAAAGTTTTCCCCCTGAAGAGCTACCGATTATAAGCACACGCCAAGTGGCGCTACGCGTCGGGCAGGAAAATCTGATTTTAGGCACAAAATTCAAAATTGACAAAATGTGTCCCAAATTCCTTGAAATTTGGGCTGAGTTTCCTCCATCATCCACTACGCTAGGCCAAAGAAGCTTCAGCCAATATCATTCCTTTTCACACCTCCTCAATGCCTTCTTCATCTATGTTGCCTGAGGTGAATATGAAGAGTTTGATGTCTTTGACTTTTGTTACCAAATAAGTAGTGATATGGGAGGGAATGTGGGGAAATAGGACAGTGGGGACAATGAAATTCAATCAAGGGATATCGAATGTGTAGGGACAACCACTGACTATTTGGGAATTCTTGGGGTTTGGGGATTTTTATAAGTGAAATGGGAAATAGGAATGATAGGGAATGAAGTGACTTAGGGATAGGAAAATGGGGCTTATGAATAAGTGATTTAGGATGTAAGGGAATAGGGAAATAGACTATAGTAATGAAATAACAGTGAGGAAAGGGAACATGAGGTGGAAAATGAAAAAGGGTTTGGCACCAAAATCAAATTTTAACCCTCAAACTCAAACCCTAAGGAGCAATTTTCCAATCAAAATGATAGGGTTTACTTTGACATTCAACTTCTCATATGTAATCTCAACCTACACCAAACATTGGAAAATAGCAATGAAAAAATCTCATAAAATTACTCGGTGCATGGAGCAACCAATCAAAATTCGATTTTGGAGAAGACTGGCAGAAAATTTAAGTTTCGGGCCTGTGTGCCGCACGCACAACCCAGTGCGCTGCGCAGGTTGCCTTCACCAAAGTTTCGACTTTCACATTGACTTTTGCTTCCTTCACGTTTTCACTTTGGCTCTTTGATGTATTTGGTATGCAATTGGAGTTTGAAATTGAAATATCTTATATATATCAATGAGTTTTGATTTTTCATTTGGGCAAACCCACTTTTGTAATGTTGCAAACTTTGGCACTTTTCACATAACTCTGTTTTTGCTTGTTTCCTATGATTTTTGAACTAATGATGAATCTTGTCTATCTTTTGCAGGAATAGCTGGCATGAGATCTTGGCAAAGGTGACCAGGGTTGCGCCTGAAGAATTTCACAACTGAAGAAACTTTGAAAATTACATTATGTTATTACAAAGGATGAAATTGACAATTTTTCTTCAAAACATAGTTTTGAAGAAGAATCGTGATCAAATATTGCGATGATGGAATTTTTGCAGTGAAACTTTATTTGAAGCTTCCTCATGTGCCTGCTGGCATTATTGGACACTTTGAAGACTAAATTTGCGAAACCCTAGACCTAATGAGACTGAAAACCCTAAAAGACTCTTTGCCAAGCAAGAGACCAAACATGATTGTAAATGACTTGAAAATGATTTTGATGAATAGAATTGGACCAGCAGGTACAAGACATGAGGAACATGAGTAAAAATCTCCCTACCGTCAGAAAATCCATGCCCCTAACGGAATGCAGATGACTGAACTGAATGAGACACCTAAAATGAAATGCAACAAAAGAGATTTTGATCTCTGACGGAGGGATGAAAATACTGACTCTAACATTGGCTCCAATGGGGATGGTAGCTCCTTGGAGGTGCCAAGGACTGCAGATCTTTGGGAGAGCAGACAGTGCCTTCATCCATTAGACAATGGAGTCAAAACACGAAAACTGACATTATGCAGACTGACTCTCACTCAAGGCTAAAACTGGAAACCATAATAAAATCCAACATGACTAAAACATAACTAACAAACTAGAAAGATGCTCATAATTGATCTTATTCATCAAACCTATTCTAATTGTTCTTTTCGCCACCCGATCAAGTGAAATGGAACAGCCAATGCAACCATGTAAGCATCCTGGCTGCTATTTGATTTCTTCCCAAATGCTTTTTGATGCGCAGGAAAAGGGAAGAATCAAAAGGCAACTCCCATGGAAACTTGGAATCAAGTTGACTGCTGATAAACTTGCAAAGCATGAATTGACTGGATGATTTCAAGAATACTGCGAAAGGATCTTCATAAACATAGCTATTGATTTCCATTAACACATTACCGCTCTAGTCCAGGTAATCTTCATACCTTGATCTTAAACTCTTCCTCACATCTGCACTGTCTTTCTTTGGTGACTGCAGCAAGCTGTCAAAAGGATCCTAAATTTCATGAATAACCAAACTCTGTTGCTGATTCCAAACAGAACAAAAGTCTCCTTTATCAATCTCCTCATATGACTGTAAATCTTGGTATGGGCTTTGTAATTAAAAATCTGTTAAACAAGACAATGAAGGAGACTTTTGAATAAGATTATTATCAACATTCTTTTCTGGCACATGGTTAGCCAATGGAGAAGAACTTTTACAGCAAACATCATCTAACACACGAGCGATAGGATCATCAAAAACTTGAGAAGACTGCTGCGATGTATCCATTGAAACTGTATGACATCCTACTGGTTGTTCATCTTTTTCTTTAGAGATATTACGAAGATTCTTCCTTATAAACTGAAATGCTTCGAAACAAAAGGGTACAGAATCCTCTTGCATCATTAAATCATGTATTTCAGCTTCCACGCCTTCATCTATAATATGACCTTCAATTTCGTTTGGTGGTTGGAAATCTGGTGCTAGGGAGGGTTTTGTATCCAAAATTATTTTATCAGTCATTTCAGGAGAATATTTCTCATTAACAACTTGCTCAAGAATTTCGCTATCTGTTTCATCCTCAACATTAAAACTGAGAGATTGTTGATTTCCTACAGGCTGCTCATTTGAAGATTTACTATGCAATTTACCCTTCAAAAACTGAAATGATTCAAAACAAAATGGTATGGAATCATCTTGTATCATTTGATCATATGTGCCAGCTTCCATGGCTTCATCTGAAACTTGAAAATCAATAGCATTCGGGGGCTAAAAATCTGGATATGAGAAGTCTTGAACAAGGTTTTTATTTCCCTCAAAATGGTCCAAATCAAGACTTGTTGACAGTTGATTTCTGATTGTATGGAAGTTGTCTCTGATGAACTGAAATGAGTCAAAACAAAAAGGCAAATATCCTTCACTTACTTCAAAATTTTCTGCACTTTCCTTGTCATTTCTGTAGCTGATATGTGATGGATGAACATTGTATTCGAGCTGCTGAAAGTGAACATCCTCCTTCCACAAAATAGCTGTTGATTTGTATGCAATATTAGCTTTTGTTTGGAGAACATAATCATCATCATACTGATCAAACTGAGGTAAATCATCAGTATAAAACACATCATCAAGCATACATGTCATATCAACAAATCTCTCTTCTCCAAGATGATCTACAAAACAGTCATTATCAGATCTATGACAATTGGGATAAGAAACAAAATGTTTTGGATCATCCACTCGTTCTTATTCAATCATCGAACCATGGGCTTGAACATTATGCTCATTCCTTGTGGTGATTTTTTGCATCATCTCTTCCACTGCACTTACCAAAAGGTCAAGCTTTTCCTCTCAAGGTGTCAGGTGCTCTGCAACATTCTTCTTTTCTTCTTCCTTCAGCCTTGCTATTTTGATCGACAAATGAGCCTCTACATCTACTGCATTGTTCTTCATCTCTTCAAGTGTTGCAACATTCCTTTCTCTCAGCTGAAACTCCATTTCCAGATCAAAGGCACCCGGATAGTGCAAGAGAGAAGATCTAGGAGGAGGTCTTATATCGACAGGTATCGAATAATAGACTCGATTGAATCTAGCGAAAAACTGTTGTATTGTCTCCCCTGACTATCTTTTCAGCTGGGCATACTCGTCTAAAATAAGGAAAGGGTTCTGTCCGATCATCCACCTGTCAAGGAAAACTTTGACGAACTGCTGGAAATCTGAGATGCTCGCATCAGGCAAAGCTTTGAACCAACTCTTGACTTTTCCTTGCAAAGAAAGAGCAAAAAGCCTAATACTAACATCTTCGTCATCAACTTCAAAAAGGTCTAGAAAAGTCTCAACATTCTGCACATGTTTCTCAGTGTTGACATTGTTATATTCACCGTCAAATCTGGACAAATATAGGTGATAATTTGCAGGGAAAGCATGGAGAATAGAAGGTAAAACAAGAGGTTTATACCTATCTGGGACTATAAAAGGTGTAGGAGTATATACAAGAGCTACGAGATCAATTTTGTTTTCTTTAGGCTCATCACTCTGAAGAGAGTCATCATAAGATGTGGGAAAAGTAATGAGGCCAGGATCAAAGGGAAACTCAATATTTACACTTTTTGAATAGGTCGAGTGAAGATTTTGATCACCTTTATCATACAACAAATTCTGAAAAACTTTCAGGACAGCTTCAAGAACAATAAAGAAGTAATTTACAAGAAATCAGATTAGATCCTGAATACCATTCCACTTTGGATACCTAAACTTTGTGTAAGATCCTTCTATTTTCTCAGAGAAAGAGTTAGTCCTCCAGTGGAGTCTCTACATTGAGTTGGAGTCACCAGGTGAATGGTTTTAGCCTTCTTATGTCTGATCGTTGTCCACCATCAACCATCAGATCTAACTTGATACATGTACTAGGGAAATTTGTAAGTCAGATGTTACGTTTACAAACTAGACCGAAGATTGACTGAAGCAGCGTGTATCTACTTTCGTTAATGTAATGCAAGAGCGTTTCGAAGGCTTCCTGGCATAACTTTAGGCTCAGTCTGTAGCTTATAAAACAAATAACACCAAAACGCAAACCATTTTATTCCCCAGTATGGTCGCCACTATGTTATTGCCTAAATCTACCTCAGGCTGAAGGAAGGTAGAGTTCAGGGTAAGATCAAACCATGCTCAGTCTGGTAGCTAGCCCTACTAGAATAGGAGAGTGCTCTCTCTGGGTCAATCTCAGCAAAAATAATCAAAGGGGCTTGAGATGACTTGAAATAAAGGCTAATTTTAGGCTAGGTATATAGGTGAAAGGATTTGATTTTGATTTTGGGGGTTTTTGTTGGATCAAAGGGAAAGGCAGTTTTGGGTGCAGGGATGAGGCCTAGTTTTTGCAGAGTTCTGATTGGGGCAAGAAAGGAAATTGTTTTGATGCTTTAGATTGAATGAATGGATAGTTCAGACCGATGAGGAGCTGAAGAGGGAAAGAGGATTTCAAGAATCCTCTTCAAACATATGAAAACATGGAAAATTAAACAAAACTGAAGGCAGAGCAAAGCAAGCTAATGAATTCCACCTTTATCACTCATTTTTTTAATTTAAGAAGAAAGGATAAGAGAAATGATACACATAAACATCAGTGAACTTACAATTACATAGAGAAAAACAACATCAAAACACAGAGCCACGTGGATCCCAAAGAGTGTTGCAAACCCTGGTCTATTCCTTTGCCAAAAGTGCAGAGATGAAATGTACAATGAAGTGCCAAGCAATCCCAAGTGTCCAACCTTGAAAATGACTGAAGAACTACATGATATTTTTAAAGAGTTAAATCCCCTCTGCGGAGAGAGGTGATCCCTACTAGCCCAGAATGGGTCTAGCAACAATCGTCAAATGCTACAGCGCAAGTTCCTAATTGCGAATAAACATACCAACGATGGAGGCCTACCTGGAGTCCAATGCTATGATTCGTAGAAGAGAAAGCGTTCACGTTCCTCAGCCTCGGTAGATCACGATCCCCACGATCTCTGTGAATGGACACCTGCACATGCAAGAAACAATACGAATACAAGCGTAAAATCCAGAATACGCAACTATATATTAGTCGGAAAGGATATAACTCATCATTATGAAAAACAGAGTGGAACCATAACCAGTAGTCATTCATTAATAAGCAATCGAAAGAGAGTACAACCAATTTTCTGACGCTGAGGTCTCCTTCGGAGGGGTCTCCAGTCATACACATCTCGCAAAGCCTACCAGGGATGGGACAAGCCTCCCTTAGAGTCTCTCGACGATAGTCTCCTTGCTTGAGTTTGGCCTTAAGGCAAGAATGAGGGCTCTTGCAGCATTAAGGCTCTTGGGAATTTTAGAGCTTGGAGATTCAATACTTGGGCACTTCAAGACTAGCTTGCAATGGCAATGGGCAAGATTTTATAGATGGAGGAAGGGGAGTTGGGATCCCTATAATTGTGGGATTGGCCCTATCATCAAGGAAGCTTCCATGAGAGGTGGCAAACCACTTCCTCTCTATGGAAATCCGTAGCCCAACCTCCAAACTCAAGATGGAAATTAGTCCAGGAATTTGTTAGGATGAAACTTCCACCTTCTTATTTTAAAAAACACTCCTTAAATTGGATGGCATGACTGCGACTCTGGGACAGAGCACCAATTAGCGTGGCCTCTTTGTAGGATTTTCCTCATTGGCGCGAGTGATGAACTGGCTACCCGCACCAATGCAAAAAGGGATGTTTTTATGGTTTTGTGCAAGGAGATGTCTTCAAGGAAATTGAAGTTCATGTTTAGAGGAATGCAATGATAATGGTTTCAAGGCATGACATTGCTCACAGGTCACAGAATGGTCCCTCCAATGTGCGAGACGGGGAATGGTAGGGACGGTGAAAAATTACTGCGTAACAGATGCCCCCTAAAGCATGAGGCCCGAGAGAGAGAGATGGGTGAAATGCTTTACGAGAACGTACCCAACTGAAGCTTCGCCGTCAGAAAACCTGCGTGGAGAAATACAACTGATATCTCAAGTACATGATGTATATGTGGTATGGACGCAACCATCCAAAACAAAGTATACGATAATCCAGATCCAAGGTATGGACGCAGCCACCCAGCGAGGATCGATAAATAGACTCAGGTATGGTCGCAGCCATCCAGTGAATAAGTCATGTAAATAATAATCCACAAAATCGCAGCCTGGATTACAACAGACACAATCCAGGGTCTTGCGCTCCATCTCGACCCGAACAAAGTACAAGTTCAAGCATGCGAATATGTGAGTTGAAGTCGAACATGCAAGAACATCGTCTGATTACCAGCCAATGATGAAAGTTGTTAATAGACGTGAGAGGAACCACCAATAATGACGATGGCCCTCAAGGTACTACAGGTACAATCTACGACATGTGAATCAATGAGCTGGCGTCGAACACCCGTAGAATCACTCGATCGGAGGCCAATGATGAAAACCTCACGTCAAATGCGACGAACCTGCCATTGAGGCATACAGGCTCCAAGGTACCATAAGGGAGTCTCTAGATCAGCTTCCTGGATAATGAGCTGAAGTCGACAAGAAGTGACCTTGATCGAAGGTGGGCCATAATGTTTCCCACATCATCGACACGAGACAGAGGAACATGATGTTTTGTTGTGAATCAGGATCATATGAGAATTAGAGGAAGGTTGATATTTGCAGAGGTCAACTTCTCTTGAACATATAACGGCACAAATAGTGGTTTTGGCAGTATTTGACATCAACGGATCAGAGGTCATGGTGACGAGGCAATGAGCAGAGGAGAGGTCAAAAAGGATTACCCAAACCCACGGAAGCAAGTGAAAAACGAGATGAGATGTCCCCAACCCGACACGAATGCAGACAAGTGCCATGTTCAAGAGCGACATACTGCCGACACGACAATGATGATGGTTCCATTTTCCCCCACCATTTTTGGCGAGTACCCCAATTATTTTTTATAACAAGCTTGAAGGGGATAGCATATGCTTGTAATATAAGTCCGCCCTTCGGGCGAATCCATCCTAGTACATTTAATGAGCCCTAGGAAGGAGGAACTCGGAGAACGTCATTTCGACTGAATCCGATGTCATCAGGGTTTAACGAGTCTGACAAAGGAAGAACTCGGTGTCTTTTCATGTTTAGAGAGTTTGAAAAGACAGCAGAAAAGTAAACTCCAAAGGTCCCTTTTCGTAAATAGTTCCTCAGATCCGAAAAGGTAGAAAACAATATCCGAGAAAACCTCCTAGTCGCGATAGGCTAGGGTATTCCTTTTTCGTAAATAATCCATCCCAGCCCGAAAAAGGGGTAAACGTATACTAGGTAGATGTCGTTTCGCAGCCACTTTAACGAGATCGAAACGAAAAGGGCCTCGACAATCTTTTCATGTTTAGAGAGTCAGAAAAGAGCTAAAAGATGACTCCAAAGTGACTTTTTCGTGTTTTTACCGAGTCCGAAAAAGTATAAAATACAACTAGTTTCATCATTTACGTTGCATAAAAACCTGTTGCTGCACAGAAAGGCAAGTGTAAAATCCATTTTTGACAAAACATATGAAGTTTCAATGAAAAATGACTTTTTAAACCTAAAACAGAGCTCAAAAAGTTATAGATAAGTCTAAATGGTAAAAATAAAATTACTTTTACTTTTTACCTGAGTGCAGAGCAACATTGGTCCATTTACTGTGCAAACTTCTGGCGGCGATTATGACCGATCTGGGCCACCATTAAGAGTTTCGTCAGTTCCAGCTAAAAGGCACTTCCTCATACTTCATTTCAGTCTATTTTTTAATAGTTTTCCATCATGCAATAGACTTCTGTGGAAACTTTTTGAATTTTTAGGGCTCCGCTCATTGGCGCGGGTATCGGGCACGGACCCGCGCCAATGGGATTTTATATGCAAAAGGCTCACGCCAGCTGGCGCGACTATTCCTAAAACAGCCGCGCCAGCGGCCGAACCCAATTTTCCACCTAAAAATTCAACATTTTGATCAATTTGAATGAATTTTGAAGCTCAACATAGATCTAATTAAAGGTTTGTGACCATGTTGATGCAGGAAATCGAGAAGAATGGTGATCGAGTGGAAAGAAAGAGAGCATGGGGAAGAGGACGAAATGGCCATGGGAAATGAGGCCTGTATGAATTCCCTCAGAAACTGTGGGCTTAAGAAATTCTTCCTGACACCTTGTTTACGAGCCCAACCTGAGCTACTTCAGTACCTAGTGAGCATTTGGGATGAACAAGAACAAGTATTCAAGCTACGAGACCAGGTGTTGGAACTGGACGTTTCTGATGTCTATTTCATAACCAGACTGTCGTGCCGAGGTCTGGTACCCATACTCACAGGGAGCAGACCATCGCGTGAGAAAATGGAGGAAGTGATGGCACGAGTGTGCCCACGGGCACAAATGGGATCAGGGAGCAAAAAGGTGGATATCCACACTATCCCCGATCTGGCACTACGAGTAGTACTGCATACCATCACGCGGGCTGCGGGATCGCAGGCACCGCACGAAGCGATGAAAGGCCAACTCTTACTGGCTTCAGAGTGCATGAGTCCCATACTGTTTGATTGGGCCACAGTAGTAACGATCAACATCAAGAGACAGCTGACGAGATGCAAACAAGCCAAGCTGAAGTAGTTTGGCTATGGGTCCATCCTAGTATCATTCATTCTGGAACGATTACCAATCTTCCAGGGCCAAGGGGCCATTGTAGCGGAGTCGATACCACGAGAGCCGAGAATGGCTCGCTGGGTAGCACTAATGCCCAGAGAAAGAGGAGGCCAACAGATGTCCTAGAGGCCAGAGTTTTTTGGGTGGTTGCGGTGCTAGTTGATTGTAGTTGAGGACTGGCCTTATGCCAGGACAGACTTTACTAGAGACCCAGATCTCCCACTGCCGGAGGGAGAGGATTGGGACGAAGAGCTGTGTATGATTTGTTTTTTTTGTTTATGTTTTATGATTTTTTGTTAATACATGTCCGTTCTGACAGCAGTTACATGCGTATGCAGATGTTGGCCCAGAGAGACCAGTCGGGATGTCTCCTATCGCACGGATAACTCAGCTCGCAGTCGATCCTCATGAGGAGGGCGCGGAAGGAGGAGAGTTAGTTCAGAACCTTGAGGGGATCGCCCGAGGGATTCTGGACTACGCCCGGCTGGCGGATGTACCGTTAGCATATCAGAGACATATGGTGGGAGTGCCTAGTCGCCTCCACCGTCTATTGAGACGCCTAGTGAATGTAGTGACTTGTTATCATGAGCACCACGCAGACTAGCCCCCTAGGGTTTTATTTCATGCATATTTTTGAGAGACGTGTCGTCTCTGGATGTAATAAGACGAACATGTATATTTTTTGATCTTATGCGACGCACTCTATGTAAAAATTTCGATATCTATATATATACATATCTATTTCTGGATGGGTTTTCCTTTTACATGTGATGATGATTTACAAACTGCGCAAATGTTTATCTAACACCAAATTGGCTACTGCATCTGTTAATGTATTCATGTGCCTGGGTATGTGCTGATATGTAATATAGTCAAAATTTCTCTCCAGTAAACGAACATGCAGATACCGACGTAAAATGTGTGGATTTCTTAGCGAATAATGACCATTCAGTTGTAATACTACAAGTTGTGAGTCTAGATATACAAGCAATTCACGGATACCAAGGTTTACAGCCTCAGTTAATAATTCTAATACAACACTATATTCCGCAACATTGTTTGTAGCATGTCCCAGACACACACCTTGCAGGTTCACCAACTCACCAGCAGGATCATAGATTACCCAGGCTGCCGAAGACAGATTCCTGGTACTGCGGGAGGCACCATCCGCGAACCCAACAAACGGATTGATGGACATCTGCACAATCAGGAAGACCCGATCAACAGAAAGACGTTTACACTTCACACCACACCACACATGCACAAAAATGAATAAACACACCTATGTACACATACCACACAAAAAATGACTTTAAGCGTAGTATTTCTTTAGGTACAGCCCATTTCTGGGCTGCACCAGCGGAACTCCTTCATAATCTATAAGCTCGTAGGCCCCATTCTTTAATACCTGTTTAACTATATAGGGCCCATGCCACATGGGTTGGAACTTCCCCGCTCCAAGCTTATCGTGTGCTTGATCATACAGGAGGACAAGGTCCCCTTCAACGAAGGAACGTGGTGAAACCGATTGATCGAAGTGAGCGTTGACCCACTTCTTTTGTGCCTCAATGACTAAGGCAGCTAAGCGGCGGGTTTCATCTAACCGTTCCAGATACAGGAGACGCTCTTCTTCAACAGAAGTGTCGGGTAGAAGTTCTACAGCTAATTTCAAAGAAGGAATCTCGCATTCAACCAGAAGAGTGGCTTCCAGACCATACACCAATTGAAATGGTGTGAATCCAGTTGCACTCTTAGCAGACGTTTGGTAAGCCCAAAGAGTTGAGAATAGTTGGAGGTGCCAATTTGATTTATGAATCCCAACTGTTCGTTGAAGCATGGTGACCAAAACCTTGTTCACTACTTCAACCTGGCCATTTGCCTGAGGGTAATATGGCGTTGAGCTATCATGGCGTAAGCCCAACCTCGATGTCAGCTCGGCCATCATATAATCTCAGAAATGAGTACCATGGTCGGTAACGATGGCCTGAGGAACCCCGAAATGCGCGATGATGTGGTTGAAGATTAATTGAGCAGCTGTTTTACCGTCGGCCGCAAGTGTAGGCATCGCTTCGGCCCACTTGGTGAAGTAGTCGACAACTACGATAATATATGCATGCCCCCTGGCCGAATGAGGGTTACACGTCATAAAATCCATGCCCCTTTTTGCAAACGGGCCAACGGTAAGAACAGGATGCAAAGGACGAGGTGGCGTGCGCATTTTGCGCTGAAACACCTGGCATGCGTGACATTTTTGGACTGCTGTAATGCAGTCTTTAAATATTGACGGCCAGAAATATCCTGCTCACAAAATATTTTGAGCAGTAGCATATCCGGACATATGTCCACCACAGGTGCCACTGTGGTATTCATTGAGGGCCTTTTCAGCCTCTTCCAAGGTAAGGCACCGGCGGAGCACCGAATCTACTCCAACACGGTATAAAGTATCTCCTACGATGCGGTAGGGTTGAGACTGATGCCGAATTCGACGTCGGGCATCTTTAGTCAACTCAGACCAAAATGTGGAGGTCTGAAGATACACGATTATGTCGCCATACCAAGGGTTGCGAGTACTGATGTGGAAAAGAGTTTCGTCCGGTATATGGTCTTCAGAGTGTGAAGGAGCGGAGTATGTAGGGAGAGAGCATATAAGATCCGCAAAAACAAGTGACTTCGTCGACTTAGCGGTAGTGAACTCTAAGTCAAACTCCTACAGGATAACAATCCATTTGGAGTATTTTCCCCCCAGCAATTGTCTAGAGAGAATATATGTCATGGGGTTGCAATCCGAAACCACTGTTATCGTACGCAACAGGATGTAATGGCGAAAACGCTGCACGACGTGTACTGCGGCTAATGCCAACTTCTCAACATGAGCATAACGCATTTATCTATCGAGAAGGTTTCGTGATAGATAATAAATGACATGTTCATTACCATCATCATCATCCTGCACCAGAACCATAGCAATGGTGCTAAACACGGTGACGAGATACAAAGTGAAATCACGATGATAGTCCAGGGGACGAAGCAAAGGAGCATTAACCAATAATGTCTTTAGCTTCTCAAAGGATTGCTGAGCAATTTCGTCCCAATGGAAGGGAACATTCTACTTTAATAGGCGCGTAAATCCTTTGGCCACCTCAGCGTAGTTCAGGATCAAGCGTCAAAGGAAGTTCGCTTTTCCCTGCAGACTCTGCAACTGATATAACGAGGAGGGTGATGGGAGGTTGATGATAGCCTCGAATTTTAAAGGGTCAAGGCGAATTCCGTCTTTGGAGACTATGAATCCCAAAAGACAGCCAGAATCCACGCCGAAGACGCATTTATGAGGGTTAAGCTTAATATTGTAGCGCCTACAGCGAAGGTAAATCTAGCGGAGGTGTTCAAGGTGATCCTCTCGCCTAGCTGAATGAGTTGGCAAGTCGTCCAGATAAGGCTGAACGATATGGCGAATGTCATGGAAATCATAAGACATCGCACACTGAAAAGTGGCTCCAACGTTCTTCAAGCCGAACAGGAGCTTTTTATACGCAAAAGTATCCCACGGACAGATGAATGTAGTCTTGTGTTGATCCTCAGGTGCAATATTGATCTGATTATACCCTGAGAAATCGTCCATCAAGGAATAAATCTCACTTCCGACGCATTCGTCGATAATCTGGTCAATGAACGGAGTGGGATAGTTATCTTTTGGACAGGAGCGATTGATGTCGCGGTAATCAACACAGACCCTAATAGTACCCTGCTTTTTATCAACAGGGACAATGTTAGAAACCCATTCTGTGAGGGGGATAGGATAAATACAACCCGTGTTCAGAGTTTTTTCAACTTCTGCCTTAATTGCAACAGCTTTCCGAGGATGCATGGGGCGTAAGCACTGGCGCACAGGCTTCGCACCAGGATAGGTTGGAATCTCATGCACTACGATACTGGGATCAATCCCCGGCATTTCCTCGTAGGACCAGGCAACACATCTCTGAATTCTTTAAAAAGATCAGTATAGACTTGAATCTCATCGGGAGAACAAGTCACTCCCACGTGAATATTCTCAACGATCCCCGGTTTAACGGAGATGTTGATCGGGATGGTTTGAGTGATGTTACTCAGGTTACCTTCCGAAAAAACCTCGTGCGTCAAGATGGGCATTTGAAGAGGAGGGGTAGGAACCTGAGAAGCATAATGCTCCAGACAGTCAGTCATTGCCCCCAAGCTAGGCATAAAGGAGGAGCAATGATGTCCATCGCCCCAAGGAAGCTCCTCAAGAGACATAGTTTCAATGATGGCTTCATCGAAAGGAAAATTCTCTTTGAGAGGATCAGATGAATCGACCTAACCAAGCCAGGGGGATTGAGAGTAAACTTCGAGAGCCATGCTCAAAGGAGCATGCTGAGGAGGTGGAGGATCCGATGCGGCAACAATTTCACAGTAGCTTATCTCTACTGGAGTCAAGGGCATTGATTCTCCAAACTCAAACACCTGGTCAGGCATAGGAATAAGCCAGGGGTCATCGGACCTGGAAATCATGTTAACTTGAGCGGTGTACGGTGGTGGTGTGGGAAAGATACCCATGAGGACAAGGTCTTTGAAGAGACCAGGTCCTACACTGTCAAGGGGATTCGGAATCTGATCCACGTATGGTACGTTGTTCTCGGAGGTAGAGGTGAAGAAGGACAACTGATCCACCATGAAGATTTTTCCCTCGTGAGGGAACTTAAGAAGTCGAAAGACGGTGGATGGCACACATAGCATGGCATGGGTCTAGCTGTGGCCAAGAATTATATTGTAGCTGAGCCTAGCGTCGACTACTTCTACTTCCATGTTGACATTCTTCCCTTTTAAAGTGATCGCTAAACTCTCGAGAACACCCAGGGGTTTGGATTCCCGACCATCAAATGCCTCTAGGGCATTGGGAGATGACGAAAGGGCTGGAGAGCCAATGGCCTTCCAGCAGGCGGATGACATAACGCAGGTAGAGGCACCTTCATCCACAATGGCCCTATGAATGTTAAGACCGTTAATCCCGACTTGAATAACAAGAGCCATTTGATGTGGAAGTCGGGGAGTGAAATTCTCTAAATCGAAGGTGAGAAGACTCGAATCGGTGGCATCAATGCCACCGATTGCAGACAATAAAGTCTTCCGTTGCGAAGGAAAACTTTGAAGAACTTCTAGCGCAGACATAGCAGAAGGTGCCTATGCCAAATCCTCAACAATGTTGTAGTGTTGAGTAGCACGAGCATTCGGATTATAAGAAGATCTTTGAAGAACACCTTTAGAAGGTGGCTTCACAACAGGTTCAGGAGTAGGCTTCTCGATTTCCAACGAACTGGAGACAGGTGGAGGAGGTGGTCCATCCGCAACTGCCTTCCCGGGTGCCTGCCGCGATTCGTTGTAATCCTTTGAACGTGTAGCGACAGAGATAGGTGCAGCACCATTCATCATGAAAACTTGGGACCCAAATGGTGCAGATGGTGACGGTCGTTCAACCATCTGGGTCTGTTGAGACGCAAATGGCTCTTTAAGAACTGCGGAGTCCCTTTTGAGCCCTTGAGAAGTTGACTAACCTCGGATCGTCGTGGACAATCCTTAGTATAATGGTCTCCTTCGCAAATGAGGCAGGGGTACTTCGGTTTACGCTGAGAACCATCCTCAGTAAGAGATTTAGATTCTGGCTTTGGGGCATCAGATTTAGATTTTCCTTTGCCCTTATTTTTCCCCTTCGAAGTTTTCTCCGTAGGATTGGCCTAAACGGCATTAACCTCCACAGTTTTGCCAAAATCGGACGGGGCGGGATTAGCAGGAGCATTGTTGGAAGAATTAGACTTCTGCTTCCCATTCGAAGATTTATTCGAATTCTGAGACACATAACCAATGACACCATCCACTGCAGGGGTAGGTGGGGCCTTAGAGGTTCCGGACCGTGGGGCATCAGGCAAGATATCATAAAGCACGTCGGACTGAGAATATACAAGATCCATATATTGGGCACGCGCAATGGCTTGTTCCTCCGTCACACACGCTCCCATCACAATATCTTGGGCGATTTTATTCATGAAGGAGGTGGTGAACCAGTGAGTTAGTATCTGATCAGGTATATGAAACTTGATCAGTCTATGATAGCGCCGCCACTCATGAATGTGACAGAGATGTGAGTGGCTTTATTTTGCTTCAGAGAAGTCAAGAAGTGCGTCCCGGCTTCATAACGAACCGGTAACTGAAAGTGCGTGAGGAAAGCCATGAATAAAGAATTGAAATCTTGGAAAATGCCACGGGATAGCTCTATGTACCACTTAGCAATAGCTCCAGTCAAAGTACGTTGGAAGAGACGCAGACGAATCGAATCGTCGACCCAAGAGTTAGAAGAACACCAAAGATGATACGTCATCACATGCGCCTGGGGGTCCTCTCCAGCTTTTCCCTCAAACTTGGGGCAATCACCTGGTATCTTGGTAGGAACCGGAGGCCAATACGGATTATGTAAAATCGGATCATTGGTCAATTTTGAAACATCCGACAACTCCAAGGTGGCCAGGAATGGCAATGGCGGATTGACCGGCATGCCAGGCCCGGGATGAGGACCGGTACCCATACTCCACAATGGTTGTGAATATCCTTTCCCCCATGGGTTCTGTCCAGTAGGATTCTGACCGTAGGGGGTGTAGGTTGTATAACCAGACTGATTTGGATGCTGGTAACCAGTGTGTGGGGCTTGATAACTAGAGTATGGACCCTGATTATGCGTCGGCCCAGTATAAGCAGCATTTGGATTTGGCTGCTGAGTATAGGTGAAACCGGGTGGAGGAGGATAATACTGAGAGCCTCGGGGCTGATTATAATTTGGTTGAGATTGACCATGAGGATAATAACCGCCCTGAGGATGAGTCGGCTGCTGAAAAGTGGAACCTTGCGGAGCCTGATAATTAGGGCGCAGCTGTTGATTTGGCTGCGGCATCGAATGAATCGACTGCTGGGTAGGGTTAATGGAATGAGCGGGTTGCCCTGAATGAACAGGTTGAATCGGCTGAGAGGGTTGACCTGAGTGAATAGGTTGACCCGGCTGAGAGGCCTGACCTGAGTGACCAGGTTGACCCGGATAGACAGGCGGTGCCGGTTGCGCAGGTTGACCTGGCTATAGAGGAGCCCCAGGTTGTACCGGATGGGCCGGTTGGCCTGGAGGCGGAACACCGAGTTGTGCTGGATGAGCCGATTGGCCTTGTGGAGGAATAAGGCCAGGTGATTGCTGGTAACCGGTTTGACCTGGAGCAGAACCATAGGATGGTCCTGGCTGATATGCAACGTTAGAAACAACAAGATATTGCGGTTGCATTGGTGGAGAAAGCTGGATTTGCCCCCCAGGACCATAAACCGGTCCCGGTTGGTACCCCGGCTGAGGCTGAACAGGTTGACCGGAAGGGCTGTAATACTGTCCTTGCGGACCGTACGATGGCCCTTGCTGGCCCGCAGGATAGCCTTGCATGGGCTGCCCCTGTGGGTCATAAGGATAGCCAGGTTGGCCTGAAGGTTGGCCTTGGAAAGGTTGCCCTTGCGGGTTATAAGCCTGGTTGTAAGGTAAACCTTGAGCATGGAGGTAAGCCTCAGGAGCGGACAGACGTAAAATGTCCCCGTGCTCATCATACTGACCTGGAAAAGCATACACGGGTGTACCATCCTGTGCATAGTGCGAAAATTAAGAGCGGTTGGGATCTTGGGAGGATGGTCCAACCTCGGGGTTCGGCTGTTGCAGAGACAACCGATACTCCTCCGGAGAGATGTTCTCTGGTATAGCAGTTGCTAAATAGATATCTTCAGGAGACGACATCGCCCTGGCAGAGGGTGTCGTGACAACAGGAGAAGAGGCGGCCACACAAACAGTGGGCCGAACTGGTACATAAGTAACGGGCATCTGAGGAGACACCCCGGGTGAAGGAGAAGCTGGCCTCGGAGAAGACACTCCCATAGAGGCTGTGGCGGAAATGATCTGACCTAAAGATCTATACCCCGGTGGTAAAGAGGGACTGGCTGTTGACATATCAGCCAGTTCAGAGTTGCCTCCCGGAAATAATCTTCGTGGGAAGAGCTGATAGCCTTCACCAGACGTTGGGATTTCCTCACTAGAATCACTCATGGTTGAGCCCGCCGCTAGATCTCGTAAGAGACGGCGAGGACTAGGAGGAAATACAGCAGCAATAAAAGGTGAACCTGATGTAAGAGAAATGAAATCAGCTCCTAATCTCAATTCAAACACAGGGTCCAAAAAGGGCCAATCGAACTCAACTGGTCCCCCAAAGGGTTGCTCAGAAAGAACCGGTCCCCCGTCAGGAAACTCAGAAACAATGGGCTGCTGTGGTTCAGTAGAGGATTGTGATACCTCTGAAGAATCGTCTGTGTAAGGAATACCAGTAGACGAAACCGAAGGTTCCGCCACTGTGGCAAACAACAAGAGAAAAAAAAACAAACACACACATGGGCTGAAAAAGAGTCAAGACACACAATCAAACGATCAACAAGCAAAGTCTAAGAGGGCGTGTAATCGTGGGTGATTAATTTTTACCACATTGAAAAATAAGAAACTTCACCGTTTCATTTTTTAAGAGTCGAGAAATGATAAAAAAGGCGTCTCTATCTCTTTCAGATTTGACACAAGCGTGAAAGGACAAGCGCTTGGCGATCTTTTCAAATTTAGGGAGTCAGAAAAGATCAAATGACTGCTCAGGAATACTAGGCAAAAGGGTGTACCAAATAACCGTGAACTGCAATATACACCTTGGTTTCAATAATGAAAAAGAAATCAACCAAGGACTTTCCGTACGTGCAGGAAATCTCCCCGAATGTTGTGTCCGGTGTATCACGGGTATAGGGCGGCAGACTCGGCTTCCTATGGATAAAGGATTGAAACCTAGAGGGGTCTCCCTTTATATACACGACGGTACGGGGAGCACAAGTCCGTACTGGCACTGTCTAAAGCCAAAAGGCGAACGACAACTACTAGGTTTAAAGACGCCGGAACATGTCTCTATCCTAGACCTCTAAATGTGTTTCGTTAGATTTCAATGCTGCCTTAGTGTAAATTGAGTAGATTTTAAAGTTGATCTTCAATTACGTTTCAGTTTTCAGGGCCTAACGAATGTGTTGTCTCAAAAATCTCCTAAATGCAAAGTTACATGCCACAGTACATCATTTCGTTCGATGAAAACTAGCTACAGAAGAGTTGAGAGTTTTTACACAAACAAAATGATCGGAAGACAATCAATGATATCTCTAATGCAACTAATGAAATCAAAAACTTTTCATTCAAATCACTAAATAAAAGTAAAATAAAAAATATTTCAATTTGCACTAATCAACCAAAAGCAAAAGAGATTTTTTTTTAATTTTTCAATGTTTGATAGCTAGATGCACTAAACAAACCGAAAACAAAAGAGATAAAAAATTTGAGAAACGATATTAAGAGAGTAAAATGAGCAAATTTGACTCAATGACACAAACAATCAGATCACAAATCGACCAAAGTCTCTCAAAACCAAGAAAAAGTCCCAAAGGCTCCAATGGACCGTGTGATCTAGGCCCAAAGCAAGACCAAACGAAATTTGAATGAAGAGGAGAACAATCACCCAAAAATCACAATGAAACGGTGAACAACCACTAAGAGAATGCGGAGGAGCAATCGAAGAATTGACTGGACTAACAAAACACCAAAACTCCCAAGGAGGGCTCGATACACAAAGCCACTAGATGCCTTAGGGCTTAAAACATGAAATCGATGGAGAAAATCAAACAACCAAAGGACGAAGGAAAACTCCCAGTCAAACAGGACTCCAACACACTCAGGTAGCCGAAAAACCAAAAATAAAAACACTGACCAGACCCAGAGAGCTTAAAACTGAGAAAACCCTAATGCCTCACAGGAGTTGCGCGACTGTGAGGTTGTAACTGGTGCCAGAAAGCAATTGGTGCGGGCTATACAAAAGCAACATGCGCCAATTGGCGCGACTGTCGAGCTAAAAAGAGCGCCAACCGAGTTCCTCAGCCAAAAATAAAAAAGAACTACTCCAGAAGCAGATCAATGATATCCAAGCAAACCAAGAAGCAAAAACAGCAAAAGAACCCAGCCCAGAAGGATAATCAAGCAAGGAAAACCGCGAAACAATCAAAACGAGACAATCAAAACTAGACAATCCCCAGCGGAGTCGAAAAATTTTTGAAGAGGTAAATCCCCTCTGCGGATAGAGGCGATCCCTACTAGCCCAGAACGGGTCTAGCAACAATCGTCAAATGCTACAGCGCAAGTTCCTAATTGCGAATAAACATACCAACGATGGAGGCCTACCTGGAGTCCAATGCTATGATTCGTAGAAGAGAAAGCGTTCCCGTTCCTCAGCCTCGGTAGATCACAATCCCCATGATCTCCGTGAATGGACACCTGCACATGCAAGAAACAATACGAATACAAGCATAAAATCCAGAATACGCAACTATATATCAGTCAGAAAGGATATAACTCATCATTATGAAAAACATAGTGGAACCATAACCAGTAGTCATTCATTAATAAGCAATCGAAAGAGAGTACAACCAATGTTCTGACACTGAGGTCTCCTTCGGAGGGGTCTCTAGTCGTACACGTCTCGCAAAGCCTGCCAGGGATGGGACAAGCCTCGCTTAGAGTCTCTCGACGATAGTCTCCTTGCTTGAGTTTTGCCTTAAGGGAAGAATGAGGGCTCTTGCAGCATTAAGGCTCTTGGGAATTTGAGAGCTTGGTGATTCAATACTTGGGCACTTCAAGACTAGCTTGCAATGGCAATGGGCGAGCTTTTATAGATGGAGGAAGGGGAGTTGGGATCCCTATAATTGTGGGATTGGCCCTATCATCAAGGAAGCTTCCATGAGAGGTGGCAAACCACTTCCTCTCTATGGAAATCCGTAGCCAAACCTCCCAACTCAAGATAGAAATTAGTCCAGGAATTTGTTAGGATGAAACTTCCGCCTTCTTATTTTAAAAAACACTCCTTAAATTGGCTGGCGCGACTGCGACTCTGGGACAGAGCGCCAGTTGGCACGACCTCTTTGTAGGATTTTCCTCATTGGCGCGAGTGATGAACTGGCTACCCGCGCCAATGCAAAAAGGGATGTTTTTATGGTTTTTTGCAAGGAGATGTCTTCAGGGCAATTGAAGCTCATGTTTAGAGGAATGCAATGATAATGGTTTCAAGGCACGACATTGCTCACAGGTCACAGAATGGGCCCTCCAATGTGCGGGACGGGGAAAGGTAGGGACGGTGAAAAATTACTGTGTAATAGATATAGACAAGCCTAACTCATCCCCATGCCTCTAGGGGTCAAGCTCATCATTTTAGGATCTGTTTCAACCATATCTAAACTAGGAACTAGAAAATAGGCAATGAAACAACTTGCCTCTATATGCTAGGAAACTGATCCATTCACTTACATTTCACCTTTTGGTGAATGAATCTTCTAGAATGAGTAAAAATGTGCTAAAATTACATTATGGTCATGAAATTACATCAAGGTACATCAAGAGTTACATGAAAAATTCAAACTGGCCAAAACTAGGCGAAATTCTGAGTTGCTGAGTGAAGAATAGGCCAAATTCCTCTATGCGTCGCGCCTGGAATCTCTATGCGTAGCACAAGTTTGGAGCTGATTTTGAGGGCCTTATCGAAGACCAAATTGAGCGCAGGATAGCTCGTTGGAAATCCCTACCTGTCTACTTTCCAACCCAAGTGGAATTTGTGGATTTGGTTACCATTTGATCCTCCAAAAGTCAAATCTCCCAACACTGCTTCATGTGTGTGAAAAAGGTGGTAGATAGGCCATTTTTAGGGTGTTTTTGACCCTTTAGGCAACCCAAAACTTGATTAAATCCTTAGGTAATCCATGAGCATGCATAAATTTTGATAAAAAATCCAAAAATGCAAATTTCCCCCCCTGAAGAGCTACCAATTATAAGCTCGCGCCAAGTGGCGGTACGCGTCGGGCAGGAAAATCTGTTTTTAGGCACAAAATTCAAAATTGACAAAATGTGTCCTATATTCCTTGAAATTTGGGCTAAGTTTCCTCCATCATGCACTACGCTGGGCCAAAGAAGCTTCGGCCATGATCATGCCTTTTCACGCCTCCTCGATGCCTTCTTCATCTATGTTGCCTGAGGTGAATATGAAGAGTTTGATGTCTTTGACTTTTGTTGCCAAATAAGTGGTGATATGGGAGGGACTGTGGGGAAATAGGACAGTGGGGATAATGAACTTCAATCAAGGGATATCAAAGGTATATGGAAAGCCACTGACTATTTGGGAATTCTTGGGGTTTGGGGATTTTTATAAGTGAAATGGGAAATAGGAATGATAGGGAATGAAGTGACTTAGGGATAGGAAAATGGGGCTTATGAATAAGTTATTTAGGATGTAAGGGAATAGGGAAATAGACTATAGTAATGAAATAACAGTGAGGAAAGGGAACATGAGGTGGAAAATGAAAAAGGGTTTGGCACCAAAATCAAATTTTAAACCTCAAACTCAAACCCTAAGGAGCAATTTTCCAATCAAAATGATAGGGTTTACTTTGACATTCAACTTCTCATATCTAATCTCAACCTACACCAAACATTGGAAAATAGCAATGAAAAAATCTCATAAACTTACTCGGTGCATGGAGAAACCAATCAAAATTCGATTTTCGAGAAGACTGGCAGAAAATTTAAGTTTCGGGCCTGTGCGCCGCGCAGGTTGCCTTCACCACAGTTTCGGCTTTCACACTGAATTTTTCTTCCTTCATGTTTTCAGTTTGGCTCTTTGATGTATTTGGTATGCAATTGGAGTTTGAAATTGAAATATCTTATATATATCAAGGAGTTTTGATTTTTCATTTGGGCAAACCCACTTTTGTAATGTTGCAAACTTTGGCACTTTTCACATAACTCCGTTTTTTCTTGTTTCCTCTGATTTTTGAACTAATGATGAATCTTGTCTATCTTTTACAGGAATAATTGGCATGAGATTATGGCAAAGGCGACCAGGGATGCGCCTGAAGAATTTCACAACTAAAGAAAATTTGAAAATTACATTATGTTATTACAAAGGATGAAATTGACGATTTTTCTTCAAAACAGAGTTTTGAAGAAGAATCATGATCAAATATTGTGATGATGGAATTTTTCCAGTGAAACTTTATTCGAAGCTTCCTCATGTGCCTGCTGGCATTATTGGACACTTTGAAGACTAAATTTGTGAAACTCTAGACCTAATGAGATTGAAAACCCTAAAAGACTCTTTGCCAAGCAAGAGACCAAACATCATTGTAAATGACTTGAAAATGATTTTGATGAATAGAATTGGACCAGCAGGTACAAGACATGAGGAAGATGAGTAAAAATCTCCCTACCGTCAGAAAATCCATGCCCCTAACGGAATGCAGATGACTGAACTGAATGAGACACCTAAAATGAAATGCAACAAAAGAGATTTTGATCTCTGATGGAGGGATGAAAAGACCAACTCTAACACAACTGACGCACACTCACTCACACACACATTGATTTTGAATGAACAAATGAGCTTCTTACCTTCTCATATTTGTAGAATCTAGAGATGGTTAAGTCAATTAATTTTTTCAGATGATGTAGCTCACAAAAAACCTTCTCAAACACTTCATAAATTATTGAGATTGGCATCTTGACCATATCAAACCACTCCTTCCACTAGCATTTTGATAATTTCAAACTTGATCAATTTACAGAGGCCCTACAACTCGTCCCGTTCTTTTTTCTGGAAATTTTCGACAATAAGCTCCGCCAAAAACAATTTAATTCCAAGAAAGTGTGATGAATCTAGAGAATTTTTCATGTTTTTCCTTGGTCTCACGCACAACAATGGAAAAACTCAGATCTAGTCACTCACACAGTAGCTTCAAGCCAATGACAATAGAGTTCCAGTCGCTACCACAACTCTTCATCCACGTGAATGGATATGTTCTTCCTCAGTCTCTCTCTTTTCAATATAAGGATTCAACTAGAAAGCTCTAGTCACTCCCATAATATTGTCTCCCAACAACCGGACTATTTCAGTTTCTCTGATGAGCCTCCATCCATGCGATTGGGACAGAGCATATATTAAAAAAAAATATCCAGCACTCAAACTTGCAACAGAGCTTCATGGGAGTGAAATGACATGTAAACCATCCTTTCAAACTCATCTTGACATCAGGAACCTAGCTGCATAATCTTCAACATGACATCACACACATCATCAACTAGACCTCTAGTACAAGTTATCTCAGCTTTAGATGAGGCCTTTTTACCTCATGGCATCTCTCCTACAAACCTTATGGGACTTATTACAACAAGCTACATCAACATTACAACTTTTAATAGGTATACAATAGACTAAAGACTTGACAGATAGGCACATGAGTACGTGAAATCAATAAGTGACATCAATGGCAATTTCTCCTTCTCGTTCACTGAGTCTTGGTATCTATGCCATATTTTGGGAAGGACGAGAAGAGATAGGCTCACTAGGTCATCTTTTGCGACATTCACACCAACCCCTCCAATATCATCCCTAACGTTTATAAATTTTGTGAGATACTGTGGAATAATATCATTCTTCTGAATATTAATGTTTCGAAGTTTGTCTTTGAGGGCCATTTTTCTATGGTCGTTAGTATTCTCAAATATCTCTATCAATTCCTTCCACATTATGAAAATAATTTATTTCCCATGGATATTTGAGACAATGTGGACTTTCACTCCCTCCATAATTAATCTCCTTGCCTTAGCTACATCTTTCTTCCATTGGGATAGATCCTCTGCATGATTTGGTCCTAGTTTTGGAATATTTGTCTTCACATATTCTAGAAATCCATTTTCCTCAAGTGATTCCTCCATGCGATCATTCCATTCTATTAAATTCGAGTTTAACTCCAAGGCATAGTCTAACATCAGTTCGTTGAAGGCCATTCTCCCAACTCTGAAGAAATCTTGCTACACTAAAGCTGCAAATTCAAACATCTTGAGGAACAACTCTGAAATTCTTGTTCTATTGTGAATCCTTATTTGATACGATGTAGAAATATGGTGATAGAATTGTAACTACTCAATAATTTTAATCTAAATCAAGAGACACAATTCTACTCTATTAAACCACAAAAAATAATTCACAATTTAGAACAACATTCACAAACATGAATCAATCATATACACAAGAACAAGATTTATTTAGGGGAAACCAACTTGTAAAAACCCCCTTAATCATGCTTGGATTAATCAAATGAATAGATAATGTATTACAATTTTTTTCTCACTCTGAGCTCAACCTACAAGTGAATAACCTTTCTCTCTACTCAATGAGAAGCTTTGACCCAAACTTAGTCAATTTCTTCCTCTTCTTGAGCCCCTATTTCCTTGCATAAATCAGAGAAATTAGGCCCCTATATTTTAGGAATTTTCCTTCAATTGATTGTGCAATTCCCAAGGTTGGATCTCTGATTGCATGCAACACCTATACACCCAATACTAATCTACAAGTCATATTACACTACCTTGGAATCTCCACCACAGTTGGGGAACTCGAATTATCTGCATGCACTAGATATTTTTGGTTGGTTGATCACTTAACTGGATTATCACTGAGTTATATTGTTGTCCCACTACACAACTTACCTCCAACTAATTCTATCAATAGTAATAACTAGTTTAATTGAATACAACTGGAAATAATTGAACTTAATTTCTACAAATTAGCAATCACACATGCATAACTAAACTCCAAGCCCTCTAACTCGAATTGAATTAGATAACCGAGCGACAAGGTCCATGTCACATAAGTTAAATGCCTCCAAGTTGTCTATTGATGTCGAAATTCGAATTTTCTCAATTTGATCAAGTCAAAGTCAAATTTAGACTTTCTTGCTACACTTCTCAGCATATAAGTTATGTCCATTTGAAGATCAACATTAGGCAAAGGACCTCAACTATAGGGTAAAACCAAAAATTGCCAAATTTACCAAATGATGCAAATCTTCTAGGAGAATCCATGGTATAATTTTTTAACCTATGGTATATTATGGTTGAATTTGAATAAAATTTAACATGTTAAAGGTCAAGAATATTTCTCAAATCAAATGGATATGATGTTTGGCTAAAGAATTTGAAAGGAAAATGGAAGCAAAAAATGTGAAAAGTTTAATTGAGGTGATTGACACATGGCAATGTTTGGTTGGATGATGTTATATTGACATGGATCCCTTTCATAGTCATCCAAGATGTAGTAGTAAGGATGATGTGGCGCACTTTGGTTAGATGAGGTGACATCAACAGGATGATGTGGCACCTCCGGAGACTATCATGTGGCAAGTCCAAATGGTAGCTTTAGTCTAGTAAAATTCTCAGAGATGAGTGAAACATCACACCCATATCAATTTTCCACATATTGTCAAAAATACTGAGAGGGGGGGGGGGGTGAATCAATTTTTATAGCTCACTGAAAACTTTTACTTTTTCTTTACTGAATTCTATACACGACTTTAATGAACCCAACTCATGTATACACGTGGATATACCAACAGAAACTTGGATATACTGAGATAGATTTATTCTTACATAAAATTTTAGAAACAATCTTTAACTAAGCTTATCATTTATGCATCAGATAGTTAAGTAGTAAATATGTGTAGTAATAGCAGAATAAATCATCACACATGAACACCAAGATTTAAGGTGGAAACCAAATTCAGGAGGAAACCACCGTTGTTGTCATCTTAGTCTTCAATATTTATTATATGGAAAACTGCTTACAATATTGTACTGATGCAGACTCATATCAATACGCAGGCATCTACTTGCAGAAGGCTACAACCTTCTCTCGTTCTGCAGCTGCTACTGGAAGGGAGATACAACCCCCTGATCTTGTTTACCAGCCACTACTGGAAGGGAGCTCCAACCCCCTAATCAGAACACCAGCTTCTACTGGAAGGAAGCTTCAACTTCCACACTGAAGGCTTCAGCCCTCAGAACCACTGCAGACCACATTTCATCAATTTTCACACTAGATCCCACAGCTTCAACACAACTCATCATAAAGATCATCAATAATATACTTAACCCAAACTTCAATCAGAACAATGAGATTATTGTAACCAGAACACAGTAATAAACCTAGATTTCTAAATCAACATGTAGAAATAATATCAACCCTGATCATTCATTATCTTAAAATTCATACGCTACTTTTCTTTACTGAACCCGCGAGTATACACGCTTTCCTTCACACCAACCTACGTATAGATCTGAGAATATTGATCTTCCAGAATATGGTCAGTCTCAGAACTAGATCTGAGGCTTTCAGTCATATATCTTTTCAATATTGCAGAACCCTCAATTAGTCAGTCATCATTAAACATATTTAATCACTCATTGATCAGATTTGTATATATTCAACTTAGAAGCATACACAATATTCAAGCAACCCAGATATGCATGAAGACTTCATAGACAGATAGCAGAAATACAACAACAATAAACAGATAACCTCTGCAGTAACCTTCAGAAAACCCTGACTTCCATACGCGCTTTTTCTGAGAAAAATCCGCGTACATACATGCTTTTACCGAGATGAACTAGCGTATAGATCTGTAAATATTAATTTTTCAGAATGTCTCAGATCTATTGACTTACCCATATTTCTTCACTTCACTTCGGAAAACATGCGCCAGGTCACAGATCTAATCATATCTTTAATAGATCAAGTATAGTTATTTCATAATTATATCCAAGGGTGCATCATAGATTCAGATCTACCAATAAAAAAGAGTTCATCCCATGCATATATACTTTAGAGAAAAGTATTCAATAATAGCCCTTACACATGCACTCCCTTTCACTATGATCTTCCTCTCCTTATATAGGATTAGCCTTTATCAATACCATGAGCCAAAACCACACAAGTGTCGATGGTATTCTTGGACGAAATAAAATAGACCATACAACGCTCAATACTGTGGGTTAATACCATGGTAATTCCCCTTGGTATCATAATTTTAGAGCGCAAAAGGTATACGCGACTTTGCTTCTTCATATCCGCGTGTATATGCGACTTATCTTCATAAAAACTGCATATATACTACTTTTGGATGTATACGCAGGTCGCCTGTACACCAAGTAGCGTATACATTTCCTTCATACGCGGGTTGCCTTCATCAAACCTGCATATACATTGAGAAATATTTGATGTTCATTTTTCTAGCACTTGCTGAAAATCCTTTCTCTTTCACATCTGAAATGACCTGTAGAAACATCATTTTTACATCTTTAATGAAAGGGTTGTGATCAAAAGGCAACTCATCAAGTAGGTTTCCATCAAGGACAACTTCATCAAGTAGGTTGCCATCAAGGACAACATATTGCATCATATTTCCAACAATCTCCCCCTTTGGAATTGATGGAAACCATGATGGTGTTTGATCACCACAACAGATGGATACATTAATCATAACCATTATTAAAACACCAAAATTCTCTCCCCCTTTGACATCAAGGGAAAAAGGTGGAAAAATACTGAAACAAGGGCTCTGCAGATCTTATGTGTACTGTATTGACCATGCTCCCCTTGAGTTCATGATGAATCTTTAGACGGAATTTTCAATGAATTACATGAATCTATAACTCAACCGTGTATGACATTTCCTATCACCAAGGACTCATACTTACATTAATGATCAAACCAAGTGGAATTACATATTTGACTCAACTACCCAACCAAGTGGGTTTACAAATTTGAACAAGTCCTTACATGACTGAATATAACAAATTTACATCATAGGTCTCAACATGACCTTTTCAAAAAATTACAGAAATGAAATTTTATAACCATGACCAAGAGATCTTAAGGGAGAGATCATAAATCAGAAACCAATCAGAATGCCAAATATGCATCCTTTTCAACAGGGCAGGTTCTCCCCCTAAGCTTGTGCATCCTGACCACCTTCAACAACCAATTCATCAAATCATCTTCATCAAGGAGATAAATATCAAAAAAATTTACAGTAAGATGAATATTTTAACAACAACAGAGATTACCCAACACCACAGACACTTCTGGAAACTGAGCCAGAGACATTCTATCAGCAAAACCCATACGCGGTTTTATGAACAGCAACTCGCGTATATACGTGAGTTGCCTTTATGAAACCAACGCACAGAATTTGATCTTATGAAATTAAGCATATTTGATAAGAGAGGCAGAGAAAACTCCTATATTTTGTCTAATATATTCGAATGTTTCCCTGGGAAGAGGTTTAGTAAATATATCTACAACTTGTTCTTTGGAGGGAACATACTTCAATTTAACCTTTTGTTCAAGCACTAGTTCATGTAGGAAGTGATACTTGATAGGAATCTGCTTAGTCTTGGAATGCATAACAGGATTTTTTGAGATACGCATTGCATCTTTATATTTATAACCCAATAAATTTGTATGGTATAGATGGCTTTGTTCTCTTAAATCACTTGTCACTTGGACAATTTTTACGGAGGAATTGATAACACAATATGAGGATACAAAGAGAAATACCTTCTTTAGCCAAATGATAAATCTCAAACAAAAGGACGTCCAAATATTTAATATCAAGGTAGCTAATATTCCAGAGGAGCATATGATTGATGTATTCATAGGGACTTTAAAGGATAACATCCAACATGAGGTTTCCTTTGAGAACCTAAGTCATTGGAGAATGCATTCAAGGTGGAAAGAAAATTTGAAAGCAAAATTATGGTAACAATGAGGTATGCTACTCACAACTATAAATATGGAATTTTTTTCGCTCCTAGTTTCCCACAAGCTACAAGGTTAACACCACAAAAACTAGAGGAAAAAGGAGAAAAATGGCTTTCTTACAGCTGTGATAGAAAATACACTAAATTTCACAAGTGTGTTGATAAGAAATCATTTTACATAGATTGTGGAGATGTTGAGGCCTTGGAATTCCGCTGCCACAACATGGGGAAAAACCACCCGGTCCAGACCTTAAAGCAGCTCCTTTTCTGTTTGGTGTGGTGGCTCCAACTGGGGATAGTGGGACTAGTTTCCCAATAAGAATGATTTGGGGTGTGTTATTATTATATAACATGCAATGGAAAATGATTATAATATATCACATGCATCTATCTAACACTATCTATTCTACTATATACGTGGGGTTCTTCTTCCTTTATGCGATCTAAAGAGATATCTTTCAAATATTAGTAATGTAGATTATTTAACAGTTAAAAGAGATGAAAATTATGTAAGATGATTCTTCTGACAAAATAGTTTGATTAGAAGAATTGTGAAAAGTATATCGCATTCATATGTGTGATTATATATCCAATAAGAAATCATAGACAAGTAGTACAGAAGTGCATTTAACATTCATCTATAATGATGTTTCAAATATATAATGCAATAAAAATATGATTGTCAATCTATAAAGCAAGACTTAATACAAGTGAATAGAAATACCATATATACGAAGTTATAATCATGTAAAATGACAGTAGATATCTGCTCCTCTTCACTTTAAAGCAATTTAAAGAGTACAATAGTGAAACATCAGTTAAACAGCTTCAAATTTCAAAAGATAACAAATTGTGTTCAATTAATTCATCAAAGAATTCACAAACTTAGAAAAGTGCATTCTTTGCAAATGTTTTTGACAAATTTATACACCCTTCTCTAAATGCATGAGAGGGGTTTAAATACTAAACTAACTATGTTTAAAAATATATTATTACATAAAAATAGAGGAGGTTCCAAACAACCATCCTCATAAGACAAACTTTACCTACAATTTAGGAAAATAAAGTAACGATATGACTATGAATTCTGATCTTTCATTTTTATTTGATCCCAAAGTCGAAAAATATCTAGCATGGGCTTGAAATGAGCTCGCTGTGAAATCCTTGATCTGACCTGTCCCTTGAATACCGCATTTGAGAGTGCTGGCTGCGATCTTTTTTTTTTAATCTGTTAAAGACTGCAGGGTCTGGTACTGATGATAAGGTTTGATCAGAAAAATCCAATAATTCTCTTGATAAAACTTATTTAATTTTTTAATCATTTCATCCTACACTTCTACCTTTTTTTTCCACCGTGTTTCCAGCTTTTTGACTTCTGAGAGCACTTTAGATGTGCACTATTTGATAAGTTCTGATTTCAAAATTTGTTCACATACAGATTCAGTAATTTCCTTTGTTAACCTTGATTCTTTCGTTGCTGATTTCTCTACTTGCTTTATCTGTGCTTCCCAATCCTTAAATAAGATCTCCTTATGGAGTTTATCTACCTGGGGTAGATCAACTTCCTTGCCTAAGTCTGATGCTTTCCATTGAATGTGTTCATTGATTTTCTTTTCAATTTTCTCACACTCAAGTTTTTGGATAGCCACTTGCTGGATTAATATTTCACTTGAGTCACAATAAGAGCTATTGATAGAATCTTGTTGGAAAAATACTTCTTGTCGTTTCTTTAACTTAGCATTCACACCCAATGCTTCTTTTATGAATTTCTATAACTGTGGCTAGCTTGGTAATTTGTTCATTGTTGCTTCCAATTGTGTTTTCTTCTCATTGATTTGTACTCGATGTTGTAAATGAAGACTTTCAAAATCCTTTTGAAATTGGGACATCTTTAATTCCATTTGCTACCTGGAGTTAGACTTTTCTTGCTCTAACAGTCTCTCTAATCCTTGTATTCTACCTTATCTCTGCTTTAGTAAAATTTTAACCTCAGTGGCCTTATCAGTAGTGGCAGAGCATATTCCCCTACAAACTGTGATAGTTTAGTTAGATGTTCAATAGGATCAGATAGAGTATCCTTCCATAAAACGTCTACAGATTAATTTGTAATATTTAAGACTATATCATCAATTCTTCTCCTTTTTCTTCTCTTTAATACAACATTATTTCTAGGGCTGTAGAAGACATCCAGCGAAGGGATTTCCTCAACTTGTAACACTATTTTATCTATAAGATAAGCTGGAATGGTCTCTCGATCATGAGTTTCAGGAACTTGTTGTAGTGGAGTCACATTTTCCATTAACTTCTCAGAATGTTCTTGTGTCTGAAAACTGATAGCTTGATCAATATTGGGATTTGTTTAAGGAGTTTTTATTACCTTAGAAAAATTATCCAATTCACTCTTCAAATCCTTTGGTTAAGACTTTTCTGAATGATCTAGTGTATCTTGATTGTGCTGAACTTCTTGGGAAGATGATTATGTTCCATTACTTCTTCCTTTCTCTTGCATCTCAATCTCTTTGATTACTTAATCAATTACCTTTTATGATTTTTCATTTCTATTTTCAAATTCATTTTCAGAATGATCTGAATTTTGAGATTGATGTTCTGATTTCCCTGACTCATCTTCAGACATGTCTTTAACTCCATTATCCAAGCTAATAATTGGAGTAGGTCTATTGACATCTTCAATAGTCAATAAATCCATAGGAATCCTTTCCAGTATCTTTCTTATGTATGCTTGGAAAGCTTCCAAGTCATCTTGATTGAGGTGACTGAATGAAAACTTAAGTATATCTGAAAAATTTTCAATGCCTTGAAATAATTCATCAAATCTATTTATCTCTTTCACAAAAGCCTTTACTTTGAGCTCTACAATGAAGTTCTTAATTACATCATTGGGGTCATATGGCCATTTTGGCATTTAGCCAAGTTCAACAAGTTAACATTTGAAACTTCCTTGTAGGCATGACCAATATCAAAAAGTGAAAAAAGTACCACATTGTAAAGGAAAATCAGGCCAAACGGCCTTCTTAGAATCTTTAAGCTATTTTGAAATACCATTTACAACAAGCTGGTAGGCAATCTCTCTAGCAAGTAACTTATCGGGAACATAATATGGTAGGACATGAGGAGAAGCATAACTACCAAAAACTCTAACATAAGTGAAACTTTCCTTTGCGAACCATCTAGAAACTAGAAAAATGTCTGTACTAGCCTCTTTGGAAACCCTAGGGGCTTTCTCATTAAATATCATCTGGTGCATAGGCAACATGACTCTATGGAAAATTTTGTAAAAATGTAGATGGAAGTCTAAATCCAAAACGGCTCTATGGTAAATGTGGATTGGAGTAGGGTCTTGGGCTGTTCATTTCCATCCCATGGTAGGAAACCTAGAAGAAAATAAAATTTCATCCATGACATAGGCACTCATGTAAAAGGGGGGTATTTCTCTAGATGAAACACTTATTTTACTCCTATATTCCATGATATTTCTCGCTAAATTATCAAATTGGATATTTTCCCAATTCAAAATTAAGGAATTGAAAATTGCGTCAATTAATGGGACCCAATCTACAGAAAACCTAGTGGTATCAGGTTTTGCAAATAATCTACACAACATACTGGCAACATAGCAGTAAGGGGAAGGAATATGTGCTATTGGGTATGTACCAAGTTTATCTCGTTTAAGCTTGCCTTGGTCATCCTTCCATTCCTTTATGACTTTCATCAGGTCTGGATTTTTTGTTCTAAAGCTTTGAAGAAAATCTTTGTCATAGTTCTGATGCGAGACGCGTAAGTGGTACATTGTCGTCAAATATTCTGCCCTGAACGAACCAATATTCTCCCCCTTTTAATCCTTAAATGTTCTATATTCTACGTTCAAGTGGTAAATTACCCACTTAACCATATCTATATAGGGGAGAATCTTTGGCCTTGCTTCTACGTTATGGATGAATGAACATGCAACATCGAAATCGATCAGGTCTGAAGGAATTGATGTGACTACTGTAGCAACTATGATTATTACCCTTAACTTTTCATCTTTAAGGAACTGATACATTGCCTCCCACGAAGAACTTCTGCATGCCTTGTTGCAAGTGGTATCTGAGAATAGGGGAGACATATCTGAGTCTGCGGTAGATGATGCTTGGGAAATATCTTTGCCTTTCTTGCTCGTTTCTACTTTCCTTGCTCTGTTAAGTGGTTTCCTGATTTCAAGAGAACAGAGAAAACATTAAAAATATAGATAACAGAGAGGCAGATAGAATTAAAACAAATCTAGAGTTAAATCATTTCAAAACATGCTCGAAGTAGATATGAATCTATCAAAACTTACTCCTATTAAATTCTGTTAATCAATAATAATATTTTTAAATCAAATCTCTTACACCTTCACGTAAAATGTCTATCAATCAATTTAAGATGTTAGATCTCATATTCAGTTTGATTTGACATGATTCATTTCACATTCTTGAGAAATTAACTACTATTTCATTGCATATCGCAACTTATAACTATTTCCATTTGCAATGTTACCCATAAATCTCTCGAAATGCGATCTGTGCAAATCCGACATAGAAATTTTTTATGCGGTAATAAATTTGCTTTTAGTTATGTATTTCAAAATGTGAAATGCGTATTAAGAAATCAAGCCACTGCGCTTTATCGGACTTTGGAGTTTTATTTTTTTTTCTTTATTCATTCGTCGAGTCCGTTTAATCGCAACTTTCACCAAATTGCTTATAAGTTTGATCGTTTTATTAAGCGTGATGCAGTTTTCGTTTATAACGGTGTTTAAAGTGTTTGCAATAAGAATTTTATATGAATTTAGAAAGAGCCTAGCGCATATCACAGCATGCGAGGTTTAATATATTTTAAGTCATTTATGCTCTTAAGTTATGCGAATTGCAATGCGCGCTAAGGAATGAAAGCATAAAAGTGAAAGAAACTTTATTTCATAAATTTTTTTGACTTAAGGTAAAAATAAACAAAATAAATTTCCTCTTTATTTTTAAAGGGTCCCCATTTAGTAAAAATAAATGGGGGTTTTTGTATATCACAACAGGAGAGTAGGAAGAAAGGAACAAGAAACATTAAAAGAAGAAGATATTCACCAAGAACCAGCCCCATGGGTTGAAAAAGAAGAAATTAATCTAACCATATCTTGTAATGCATTGGCAGTAATTACCACTCCTCAAACTCTCAAGATATAAGGATATATTAATAAAAAAAAGGTAATAGTGCTGATTGATCTAGGTACTACTCATAATTTTATTCATTGTAAGGTATCCAAGGATTTCAGAATCAATTTATATATCCAGCACCAAAGTGTCAAGTGATGGTTTCAAAAGGAGGAACTATAAATTTCTCAAGTAAGTGTCATAATATCAATCTAACCATGGTGGAATAGGTATTGAACAGTACAATTCTCAGCATTCCAATGGGCGATGCAGATGTTGTATTAGGATTTGAATGGTTACAATATTTGGGGATGATAGCTTTTGATTTTCAAGAAAATTTCTTGAATTTTTTCTTGGAAGGAAAAGAAATTTAATTAAGGGGTAAACCTAGGAAGATAATTAGCTCTAATTATATGACCAATATTTTGAAGAAGGAACAGCGAGGGTAATTGCACAATTATGTTCACTAGATGTTCAAACATCTAAGTCATTCATTTCTCCAGATCTCCAAAGAGTCCTTGGCAATCACTCCAAGTTTTTTGAGACTCCCAAAGGTATCCCACCTATTCATGATCATGATCATGTTATTCTCTTGATTTCGGGAAATTTTCCTCCAAACATTAGACCTTACAAAAATCCATAGGAAAGCATAATTCAACCAAGCGAAAGTTCTTTTTCTTCTCTAGCAATATTGGTGCACAAGAAGGATGGATCATGGCGTATGTGTCTAGACTTTAGAGAGCTCAAAACGTTCACTATTAAAGATAATTTTTCCATTCCTATCATTGATGATTTTTTTGATGAATTACATGGAGCAATTTACTTCACGAAGTTGGATCTACGTTCAGGATATCATCAAATTAGAATGAAGAAAAAATAAATTATCAAAACAACATTTATAAAATATGAAGGTCATTATGAATTTTGGTCATACCTTTTGGACTTACTAATGCACCTTCCACATTTCAAGGTTTGAGTAATTCCACTTTCAAACCCTTCCTTAGAAAATTTGTGTTAGAATCTTTTGATGACATACTATTCTATAGTAGGTCTTGGAAATATCATGTCCAAGACATTAAAATGGTGCTCAAACTATTGGAGCAGAAACATTGAATGAAAAATCCTCCAAATGTTTCTTTGGGGTACATAAAGTGTAATATTTGGGTCATATTAATCCCATGAGGGTGTGAAGGAAGACCCTAAAAAAAATCAAGCCATTAAGGAATATAAAATTCCCACAACCTTAAGGCATCTTTGAGGATTTCTCTGGTTCACAAGGTATTATCACAATTTGGTTAAGAATTATGGGAATATTGAAACACCTCTAATAAAATTACTGAAGAAATATGCATTTTCTTGGACTTCAGAAACAAATAAGGCCTTTGAACATCTTAAAGAGGCAATGTGACGAGCTCTGGTATTAAATACACCATACTTCAACAAAAACATTTATTATGGAATATGATGTCTCAAGATATGGCAATGGTGTTGCTTTAATACAAGAAGGAAGACCCATTCCTTTTGAAATTCATCTAATCAAGGGAAAGTATTTACATAAACCTATTTATGAGAAGGAAATGTTGGCAATACTAGATGCATTGAATAAATGGCACCCTTACCTAATGGGAAGACACTTCAAGGTAAAAATAGATCATGATAGTCTTAGATACTTCTCAGAACAAATATTATCTTCAGGAGAGTAGAAAAATTGGGTCACAAATATGTTGGGTTATGAATTTGTAATCATATACAAAAAAAGGGAATCAAAATGTTGTTGCAGATGCTCTCTCAAGGATGAGGATGTGGAAGCATTTCTTTGTGTCATTTCTATTATCCAACCTTATTGGATAACTGAAGTAAGGGATGAATGGAAGAATGATGAAGAGGTATGGTCACTCATTCAAAAGTTGCAACAAGATCCCATTGCATCTGATTCAAAATTATTTGGAAAAATGATTTATTGTGGTAAAAATATCGCCTATATCTATGTAATAAATCCCAATTTAAAGAAAAAGTTCTTATGGAATTGCACACCTCTCCTATACGAGGCCACTCAATATTAAAAACTTACCATAGGGTCAAGAAGGAATTTTTTGGGATGGACTTAAATATGATATTTAGAATTTTGTGGTATAATGTTTGGTTTTCAAACAAAATAAAGTTGAGACAATTAGGACCCCAATTATTTTACAACCATTATATGTTTTGATTCAACTTTGGGAAGAGTTCTTATTGTATTTTATCACAAGTTTACCCGAAGTCTGAAGGAAAGAGTGTCATCATGGTGGTAGTTGATAGAATTACCAAGTATGCACACTTTTTTGTACTATCTCATCCTTTCAAATCCAGTACAATCGCTACTTCATTTATGGAAATAGTTTAAAAACTACATGGAAACCCAAAAAATATTGTAAGTGATAGAGATTCCATTTTCACTGGAAATTTTTGGAAATATTTATTTTCTTATGTTGGTACTCAATTAGCTCATAGTTAATCTTATGATCCTTGATCTAATGGAAAAACTGAGATAGTAAACAATTTTTTGTAAGTATATCTTTGTTTCATTGTATATAATAAACAAACACAATGGATCAAGTGCTTACCCCTCGTATAATGGAGGTATAACACTTGCTTCCATATTGCAGCAAAATGATCCCATTTATGGTGCTTTATGGATATCATCCACCATCCATTACGTCGTATTTAAGAGGCAATTCTAAGGTTCAAGAAATGGAAAATCTCTTCAAGAATCAACAACATGTTCTCCAACTCTTAAATGATAACCTGAATCTTGCGTAGAATCGAATGAAACAACATGTAGATTAGCATCAAAGTGAAATAAGTTTTTTATATGGGAGATTGGGTATTTTTATGACTACAAGCATTAAAAATAAAATGCCCCTTAATAAAGCTAAGAAGGATAATAAACTATCACCCAAGTACTATGGCCCTTACAAGGTGTTACAAAATATTGGTACTATGGCATACGAATTGAAGTTGCCTTCATCTTCGCAAGTACACCCATTTTTCCATGTTTCATGCTTAAAGAAGGTTATATGTGACAAGATTCTAGTTCAAACAATATTTCCAGAACTTGACGAAGAAGGAAAAATCATATTGGAGCTTAAAGAAATCACACAAACAAGAATTTAACAACTACAATACAGATCAATTTCAAAGTATCTCATTAAGTGGAAGAGATAAAATGTTGAAGACTCCACATGGGAGGATGAGTGTTTTATTTAGAAGCATCCAAAACTACTCAAGCATTGAGGACACCACTTTTTTAAAGCAGAGGGGATGTCAGGCTCCTATAATACTAGTGTAACCCCCATTTTTATATTTTTGTACCCCATATAATCCCATTGTTTTTATTTTTATGTCCCATAGAAATCCACTATTATTGTTGTTGTTCCCATAAATTATTATTGTTATGTAGGCCCTAATTATATTTTTACCCCTTAGGCTCCTATATTGTTGTGTAACCAACTCCAAAAATAGAAGAGAAGAGATATCAACGCCTTAGAAATAAGCCACTTCGAGGGGGCAACCTCCAATACATTACATGAATGAACAATTCTTGGATGATACAATTTACAAAACCTCCTTTCTATATATAGGAGTCCATGTGGCCATAATGTAATCCTAGTGGGCCACAATGTAATCTTAGCCGACCTAACAATAATAATTTAAGGGCACAATAATAACAAAATGGGGGTTACAAGGGTACAATAATAACAATAAGGGGGTTACACTAATAACAATAAGGGACTATACTAGTAATATAGGGACCTAACATGCCCCTCTCCTTCCAAAAATTTTTGTCCTCAACGCTTGAGTAGCTCTGGGTGCTTCTGTATAAACTTCTCATCCTCCCATGTAGAATCTTCAGTGGGTAAGTTCTTCCACTTGATGAGATAATCTGAAATTGATCGATTCCGTATCTGTCGAGTTCTTGTTTTCGTGACCGCTTCAGGTTCCAATATGATTTTTCCTTCCTCATCAAGTTCTGGAAATATTGTTTGAATTGGAATGTTTTCACCTATAACCTTCTTTAAGCATGAAACATGGAAAACTGGATGCACTCGCGAAGACGTAGGAAGTTCCAATTTGTATGCCATAGTACCAATATTTTGTAATACCTTGTAAGGACCATAGTAATTTGGCAATAATTTATTATCCTTCTTAGCTTTATTGAGGGACATTTGTTTGTATGGTTGTAGCCATAAAAATACCCAATATCCTACATCAAAACTTCTCCCGCTACGATGTTGATCTGCCTATTGTTTCATTCGATTTTGTGCCAAATTCAGGTTATCCTTTAAGAGTTGGAGAAATTCTTGTTGATGCTCGATGTGATCTTCCACTGCTTGAACCCTCGAATTTTCCCTTAAGGATGATGTGATGGATGGTGGATGATATCCATAAAGTGCCATAAATAGGGTCATTTTTGCTGCAGTATGGAAGGAAGTGTTATACCACCATTCAGTGAGAGCTAACCACTTGACCCATTGTGTTTTTTTATCAGATACAAAACAACGAAGATATCCTTCCAAACATTTATTTACTATCTCAGTTTGACCATCAGATTGAGGATGATAAGATGAGCTATGAGCTAATTGAGTACCCAAACAAGAAAATAACTGCGTCCAAAAATTTCCAGTAAAAATGGGATCTCTGTCGCTCACAATAACCCTTGGGCTTCCATGTAGCTTTTGAATTCTGTCCATAAATGTAGTAGCAACTGTACTTGCTTTAAATGGATGAGATAATGCACAAAAGTGTGCATACTTGGTAAGTCTATCAACTACCACCATGACAACACTCTTTCCTTCGGACTTAGGTAAACCTGTGATAAAATCCATTGAAATCTCCTCCCAACGTTGACTTGGAATGGATAAAGGTTGTAGAAGTCTCGGAGTCTTAATTGTCTCAACTTTATTCTGCTGGCAAACCAAACATTCCGCCACAAACTTTTGAATATCAGATTTAAGGCCATCCCAAAAAAATTCTTTCTTCACCCTGTGGTAAGTTTTTAAAAATCCTGAGTGTCCTCCTAAAGGAGAAGTGTGCAATTCCAGAAGAATATTTTGTTTCAGTTGGGAATTCTTACAAAGATATAAGCGATCTTTGTACCATAAGGAATCATTTTTCCAACTGAATGTATCAAATGTACTAGGATCTTGCTGTAAATTTTGAATGAGTGTCCATACATCTTTGTCCTTCTTCCATTCATGTCTTGCTTCGGTTATCCAATCTGGTTGGATAATAGAAATGGCACAAAGCAATGCTTCCACCTCTTCATTCTTTCTTAAGAGTGTATCTGCAACAACATTAAGCTTTCTTTTTTTGTAGATTATTTCAAAGTCATAATCCAACATCTTTGTGACCCATTTTTGCTGCTCTTCTGAAGATAGTCTTTGTTGTAAAAAGTGTTTAAGACTATCATGATCAGTTTTTACCTTGAAGTGTCTTCCCATTAGGTAAGTTCTCCATTTCTTTAGTGCATGCAGTATTGCTAAAATTTCCTTCTCATAAATAGGTTTCTGTAAATACTTTCCTTTGATTGGACAACTTTCAAAAGCAATGGGTCTTCCTTCTTGCATTAAAACGACACCAATTCCATTTCCTGAGGCATCACATTCCACAATAAAGGTTTTTGTGAATTCTGGTGTAGCTAAGACCGATGCTAGGCACATTGCCTGTTTAAGATGTTCAAAGGCCTTAGTTGCTTCAGGAGTCCATGAAAATGCATCTTTCTTCAACAATGTTGTTAGAGGTGCTGCTATTCTCCCATAATTATTAATAAACTTGCGATAATACCCTGTTAACCCGAGAAATCCTCACAATTTCTTTATGGTTGTGGGGACTTTCCATTCCTTAATGGATTTAATTTTGTTAGGGTCTACTTTAACACCCTCGTGAGATACAATATAACCCAGATATTCCACCTCTTGTACACCAAAGAAACATTTGGATGTGTTTTCATATAATTGTTTCTCCTACAATAGTTTGAGCACCCTGTCAACATGTTCAACATGATCCTTCCAAGACCTGGTATAGATTATTATACCATCAAAAAATACTAGCACAAATTTTCTAAGGAAGGGTTTGAAAATGGAATTCATCAACCCTTGAAATGTATAAGGTGCATTGGTAAGGCCAAAAGGCATGACCAAAAATTCATAATGACCCTCATGAGTTCGAAATGCTGTTTTTGGAATATCTTCAATCTTCATTCTAATTTGACGATATCCTGAACGAAGATCCAACTTGGTAAAATAAATTGCTCCATGTAATTCATCCAATAATTCATCAATCACAGGAATGGGAAATTTATCTTTAATGGTGATCTTATTGAGCTCCCTATAATTCGGACACATTCGCCATGATCCATCCTTCTTGTGTACCAATACTACAGGAGCAGAGAAAGAACTTTGACTAGGTTGAATTATGCCCTCCTCTAACATTTCTGCAATCATACGTTCAATTTCGCTCTTTTGGACGTAAGGATATCTATAAGGCCTGATGTTTGGAGGAACACTTCTTGGAATCAAATGAATATCATGATCATGATCATGAATAGGTGGGAGTCGTTTGGGAGTTTCAAACACCTTGGAATGATTGTCCAAGACTTGTTGGAGATCTGTAGAAATAGATGATTTTGATGTTGGAACTTCTAGTCAGCATAATTGTGCAATTACGCCTCGTTGTTCTTTCTTTATAAGCTTTGTCATGACATTAAAGCTTATTATCTTTCTTGTCTTCCCTGCAATACCTTGTAATTTGACTTCCTTTCCTTCTGAAAAAAATTTCAAGAAAAGTTCTTGAAAATTAAAAGCTACCGTCCCCAAAGATTGTAACCATTGTACTCCTAGTACAACATCAGCACCTCCCATAGGAATGGAAAGCGTTGGACTAGTCAATACATATTCCCCCATGGTTAGCTTGATATTATGGCATTTTCCAGAGCAATTTATAGTTCCTCCATTTGCAACCATCACTTGACATTCTAGTGCTGGGTATAGGAAACAATTTAATTCCTTGGCTACCTTACAATGAATAAAATTATGGGTGCTACATGAATCAATCAACACTATTACCTTTTTCTTCTTGATATGTCCTTCTATCTTGAGAGTTTGAGGAGTGGTAATTCCTGCCAGTGCATTACACGATATGGTAGGATTCATTTCTTCCTCTTCTAGGGCTGGTTCCTGGTGTATATCCTCTTCTTGTTCATTTTCTTCTTCCTCTTCACAATCTATGTAAAATAATTTCTTCTCAGCACATTTATGACCTTTAGTGTATTTGCTATCACAACTGTAGCAAAGCCCTTTTTCTCTTTTTTCTTCCAATTTTTGTGGTGTCAACCTTGTAGGTTGTGGAAATCTAGGCGTAGCAACACTTCCTTCTCTATAGAATTGAGTGGTAGGCTTCCTTGTTGCCATTATTTTACATTCAACTTTTCTTGCCAACCTGAATGCCTTCTCCAATGAATCCGGTTCCAAAACGTGAACTTCATGTTGGATGTTATTCTTTAAAGTGCCTATGAAGAGATAGATCCTGTGTTCCTCTGGAATATCAGTTACCCTTATGTTTAATTTTTGGAAGTCCTCAATGTGCTACCTCACTAAACCCTTTTGTTTGAGATTTATCAATTGGCTAAATAATGTGTTGCTCTTTGTATCCTCATAATGTGCTATCATTTCCTCCTTAAAAATTGACCAAGTGACAATTTTTTTATGGGAGAAAAGCCATCGATACCTTACAAATGTATTTTGTTCTAAATGTAAATTTGCAATGCGTACCTTTTGTGTGTTTTTCACATTATGGAGATCAAAATATTTCTCCATCTGTAGTATCCATGTTACAGGATCCTTTCCATCAAACTTCCTCATATCCATTTTTGGAATATGGTGGTTCTTCCCGCCAACATTAGAGTTTATGAAATCATGATTACCATTTATTTTGTTCTCATCATGAGGTTCTTCTACTATCTTTTCACCATTAGGAAACATTTCTTGTATAAACTTTGTCAAACCTTCGATCATTCTTCATGTTTTCCATGTTGTCTTTCATGTCATCCATCTTAGCTTCCATGCCAACTTCCATGCCATCCATCTTAGCTTCCATTCCATCCATCTTAGCTTCCACACCTTTCTTCAAACCGTCCATATTCACTTCCACGCCTTTCTTCAAAACTTCCATTTCATTTTTTGTTGCTCTTTGCGAGAGTGAAATTTGTTGCACTTGCTCTTGTAATTTTGATAGATCATGTTGCAATTCTTCATCTTCATGAGTCATAGTAGAGCCTTCTGAAGGTATAATGGGTGTTGAATTATTTTTATGGGGCATATTTTAGAACCCAATACTGATATGTATTCTACAATATGCCCTTGGAATCAATTCAAATTGATTCTTCAAACAAGACTTATGAAATTCAGAAAAGAAAATACACACCTTTTTCTTGCTTTTGAGGAGCTTGATATTGAAATTGGATTATCTCTGTTATTGCAGCACTTCAATATTTGAATTTCGGTACCAACGTAGCCCTCTGAATTATCTTTCGAATGCCACAGTTCTGACTTGATTTGGATTCTCCACGACAAAGTTGTGTCCAGTCTCCCACAATGACCTAATTATGGACTGGTTCAGTAGAGAAAACATGTACGACTTTCCACGTGTCACTGTTTCATCCTTCAGCTCTCAAATTGATAGCCAAGAAACTAAATTCCATGTACTTGTGACCAATTTTTACGGCACTCCAATCCGATGCTTAGAGAGAGAGTTATGAATATTTTCCCACGATCACCTCTTTGAGATGAAATTCAGGAGCTTGAAAAGGCACTACCTTCCACAGATCATATCTCCGACAATATTACGAACCAAGCTCTGAATTTTTTTGAATATTTTCCTTAGGATTTCGGCTTCGCACCTTAAAAATTTCAGCTTCTGAAACTTTTTAGAAAAAAATTTATAGTGAAAATGCCATGATGACCTGTTTAGGAGCTTGAAAAAAGACCTAACTTCCACAGATCATATATCCAAAAATATTGTGAACTAAGCTCTGAAATTTTTTGACGATGTTCCTCATGATTTCGGCTTCGCACCCTAAAAATTTCAGCTTCTGAAACTTCGTATAAAAAAATTTTATAGCGAAAATTCCACGATGACCTGTTTGGAGCAGCGAAACCCTAGAATCCAAAGCTCTGATACCAAATGTTGTGTAACCAGCTCCAAAAATAGAAGAAAAGAGATATCAACGCCTTAGAAATAAGCCACTTCGAGGAGGAAACCTCCAATACATTACATAAATGAACAATTCTTGGATGATACAATTCACAAAACCTCCTTTCTATATATAGGAGTCCATGGGGCCATAATGTAATCCTAGTGGGCCACAATGTAATCCTACAATGTAATCCCAAATGACCTAACAATAATAATTTAAGGGCACAATAATAACAAAATGGGGGTTTGTTGTGTAACCAGCTACAAAAAGAGAAGAAAAGAGATGTGAACGCCTTAGAAATGAGCCACTTCGAGGGGGGAACCTCCAATACATTACATAAATGAACGATTCTTGGATGATACAATTCACAAAACCTCCTTTCTATATATAGGAGTCCATGGGGCCATAATGTAATCCTAGTGGGCCACAATGTAATCCTAGCCGACCTAACAATAATAATTTAAGGGCACAATAATAACAAAATGGGGGTTACAAGGGTACAATAATAACAATAAGGGGGTTTACACTAACAACAATAAGGGACTATACTAGTAATATAGGGACCTAACATGCCCCTCTCCTTCAAAAAAGTGTTGTCCTCAATGCTTGAGTAGCTCTGGGTGCTTCTGTATAAAATTCTCATCCTCACATGTAGAATCTTCAGTGGGTAAGTTCTTCCACTTGATGAGATACTCTGAAATTGATCGATTCCGTAGTTGTCGAGTTCTTGTTTCCATGACCGCTTCTGGTTCCAATATGATTTTTCCTTCCTCATCAAGTTCTGGCAATATTGTTTGAACTGGAAGATTTTCTCCTATAATCTTCTTTAAGCATGAAACATGGAAAACTGGATGTACTCGCGAAGAAGCAGGAAGCTCCAATTTGTATGCCATAGTACCAATCTTTTGCAACACCTTGTAAGGACCATAGTACTTTGGCGATAATTTATTATCCTTCTTTGCTTGCTTGAGGGACATTTGTTTGTATGGTTGTAGTCATAAAAATACCCAATCTCCTACATCAAAACTTCTCTCGCTGCGATGTTGATCTGCCTGTTGTTTCATACGATTTTGTGCCAAATTCAGGTTATCCTTTAAGAGTTGGAGAACTTCTTGCTGATGCTCGATGTGATCTTCCACTGCTTGAACCTTAGAATTTTCTCTTAAAGATGATGTGATGGATGGTGGATGATATCCATAAAGTGCCATAAATGGGGTCATTTTTGCTGCAGTATGGAAGGAAGTGTTATACCACCATTCAGCAAGAGGTAACCACTTGACCCATTGTGTTTGTTTATCAGATACAAAACAACAAAGATATCCTTCCAAACATTTATTTACTATCTCAGTTTGACCATCAGATTGAGGATGATAAGAAGAGCTATGAGCTAATTAAGTACCCAAACAAGAAAATAACTCCGTCCAAAAATTTCCAGTAAAAATGGGATCTCTGTCGCTCACAATAACCTTTGGGCTTCCATGTAGCTTTTGAATTCTGTCCATAAATGTAGTAGCAACTGTACTTGCTTTAAATGGATGAGATAAAGCACAAAAGTGTGCATACTTGGTAAGTCTATCAACTACCACCATGATGACACTCTTTCCTTCGTACTTAGGTAAACCTGTGATAAAATCCATTGAAATCTCCTCCCAACGTTGACTTGGAATGGATAAAGGTTGTAGAAGTCCTGGGGTCTTAATTGTTTCCACTTTATTCTGCTGGCAAACCAAACATTCCGCCACCAACTTTTGAATATCAGATTTAAGGCCATCCCAAAAAAATTCTTTCTTCACCCTGTGGTAAGTTTTTAAAAATCCTGAGTGTCCTCCTAGAGGAGAAGTGTGCAATTCCAGAAGAATCTTTTGTTTTAGTTGGGAATTCTTACAAAGATATAAGCGATCTTTGTACCATAAGGAATCATTTTTCCAACTAAATGTATCAGATGTACTAGGATCTTGCTGCAACTTTTGAATGAGTGTCTATACATCTTTGTCCTTCTTCCATTCATCTCTTGCTTCGGTTATCTAATCTGGTTGGATAATAGAAATGGCACAAAGCAATGCTTCCACCTCTTCATTCTTTCTTGAGAGTGCATCTGCAACAACATTAAGATTTCCTTTTTTGTAGATTATTTCAAAGTCATAACCCAACATCTTTGTGACCCATTTTTGCTGCTCTTCTGAAGATAGTCTTTGTTCCAAAAAGTGTTTAAGACTATCATGATCAGGTTTTACCTTGAAGTGTCTTCCCATTAGGTAAGTTCGCCATTTCTTTAGTGCATGCAGTATTGCTAACATTTCCTTCTCATAAATAGGTTTCTGTAAATACTTTCCTTTGATTGGACGACTTTCAAAAGCAATGGGTCTTCCTTCCTGCATTAAAACCGCACCAATTCCATTTCCTGAGGAATCACATTCCACAATAAAGGTTTTGTGAAGTCTGGCGTAGCTAAGACCGGTGCTAGGCACATTGCCTCTTTAAGACGTTAAAAGGCCTTAGTTGCTTCAGGAGTCCATGAAAATGCATCTTTCTTCAATAATGTTGTTAGAGGTGCTGCTATTCTCCCATAATTCTTAACAAACTTGCGATAATACCCTGTTAACCCGAGAAATCCTCGCAGCTGCTTTATGGTTGTGGGGACTTTCCATTCCTTAATGGCTTTAATTTTGTTAGGGTCTACTTTAACACCCTCGTGAGATACAATATGACCGAGATATTCCACCTCTTGTACTCCAAAGAAACATTTGGATTTTTTTGCATATAATTGTTTCTCCTGCAATAGTTTGAGCACCCTGTCAACATGTTCAACATGATCCTTCCAAGACCTCTTGTAGATTAGTATATCATCAAAAAATACTAGCACAAATTTTCTAAGGAAGGGTTTGAAAATGGAATTCATCAACCCTTGAAATGTAGAAGGTGCATTGGTAAGTCCAAAAGGCATGACCAAAAATTCATAATGACCTTCATGAGTTCGAAATGCTGTTTTTGGAATATCTTCGGTCTTCATTCTAATTTGATGATATCCTGAATGAAGATCCAACTTGGTAAAATAAATTGCTCCATGTAATTCATCCAATAATTCATCGATCACAGGAATGGGAAATTTATCTTTAATGGTGAGCTTATTGAGCTCCCTATAATCCGGACACATTCGCCATGATCCATCCTTCTTGTGTACCAATACTACAGGAGCAGAGAAAGAACTTTGTCTAGGTTGAATTATACCCGCCTCTAACATTTCTGCAATCATACGTTCAATTTCGCTCTTTTGGAAGTAAGGATATCTATAAGGCCTGATGTTTGGAGGAACACTTCTTGGAATCAAATGAATAGCATGATCATGATCACGGATAGGTGGGAGTCCTTTGGGAGTTTCAAACACCTTGGAATGATTGTCCAAGACTTGTTGGAGATCTGCAGAAATAGATGATTTTGATGTCGGAACTTCTAGAGAGCATAATTGTGCAATTACGCCTCGTTGTTATTTATTTAGAAGCTTTGTCATGACATTAGAGCTTATTATCCTTCCTGGCTTCCCTTCAATACCCCGTAATTCGACTTCATTTCCTTCTGAAAAAAATTTCAAGAAAAGTTCTTGAAAATTAAAAGCTACCGTCCCCAAAGATTGTAACCATTGTACTCCTAGTACAACATCAGCACCTCCCATAAGAATGGAAAGCATTGGACTAGTCAATACATATTCCCCCATGGTTAGCTTGATATTATGGCATTTTCCAGAGCAATTTATAGTTCCTCCATTTGCAACCATCACTTGAGATTCTAGTGCTGGGTATAGGAAACAATTTAATTCCTTGGCTACCTTATAATGAATAAAATTATGGGTGGTACCTGAATCAATCAACACTATTACCCTTTTCTTCTTGATATGTCCTTCTATCTTGAGAGTTTGATGAGTGGTAATTCCTTCCAGTGCATTACACGATATGGTCGGATTCATTTCTTCCTCTTCTAACGCTGGTTCTTGGTGTATATCCTCTTCTTGTTAATTTTCTTCTTCTTCTTCACAATCTATGTAAAATAATTTATTCTCAGCACACTTTTTACCTTTAGTGTATTTTCTATCATAACTATAGCAAAGCCCTTTTGCTCTTTTTTCTTCCAATTGTTGTGGTGTCAACCTTGTAGGTTGTGGAAATCTAGGCGTAGCAACACTTCCTTCTTTATAGAATTGAGTGGTAGGCTTCCTTGTCGCCATAATTTTACATTCAACTTTTCTTGCCAATCTGAATGCCTTCTCCAATGAATCAGGTTCCAAAACACGAACTTCATTTTGGATGTTATCCTTTAAAGCGCCTATGAAGAGATCAATCCTGTGTTCCTCTGGAATATCAGTTACCCTTATATTCAATTTTTGGAAGTCCTCAATGTGCTGCCCCACTAAACCCTTTTGTTTGAGATTTATCAATTGGCTAAAGAAGGTGTTGCTCTTTGTATCCTCATAATGTGCTATCATTTCCTCCTTAAAAATTGACCAAGTGGCAATTTTTTTACGGGAGCAAAGCCATCGATACCATACAAATGTATTTTGTTCTAAATGTAAAGTTGCAATGCGTACCTTTTGTGTGTTTTGCACATTATGGAGATCAAAATATTGCTCCATCTGTAGTATCCATGTTACAGGATTCTTTCCATCAAAATTCCTCATATCCATTTTTGGAATATGGTGGTTCTTCCCGCCAACATTCGAGTTTATGAAATCACGATTAACATTTATTTTTTTCTCATAATGAGGTTCTTCAACTATATTTCCACCATTAGGAATCATTTCTTGTTTTAATCTTGTCATCAAGCCTTCCATGTATGATTTTAGATCATTCTTCATGTTTTCCATGTTGTCTTTCATGTCATCCATCTTAGCTTCCATGCCCACTTCCATGCCATCCATCTTAGCTTCCATGCCATCCATCTTAGCTTCCACGCCATCCATCTTAGCTTCCATGCATTTCTTCAAACCGTCCATCTTCACTTCCATGCCTTTCTTCAAAATTTCCATTTCATTTTTTGTTGCTCTTTGCGAGAGTGAAAATTGTTGCACTTGCTCTTGTAATATTGATAGATCATGTTGCAATTCTTCATCTTCATGAGTCATAGTAGAGCCATATGAAGGCTTAATGGGTGTTGAATTATTTTTAGGGGCCATTTTAGAATCCAATATTGATATCTATTCTACAAGATGCCCTTGGAATCAATTCAACTTGATTCTTCAAAGCAAGACTTATGCAATTCGGAAAAAAATACACACCTTTTACTTGCTTTGAGGAGCTCGATATTGAAATTGAATTATATACGTAATTGAAAATCCTCTATATCACAAGAATTCGGCCACATTGTAGTAGCCCTCTCTGACTTCTTTAAAATGCACAGGTCTGACCTGATTTGGATTCTCCAAGGAAAAGTTGTGTCCAATCTCCCACAATGACCTAATTCTGGACTGGTTCAGTAGAGTGAACTTGTACGACTTGCCACGTGTCACTGTTTTGTCATTTATCTCTGAAATTGATAGCCACGAAACTACAGTCTGTGTACCTGAGAACAATTTTTACGGCACTCCAATCCGATCCCCAGAGAGATATTTATTGAAATTTTCCCACGATCACCTCTTTGAGATGAAATTCAGGAGCCTGAAAAAGCACTACCTTCCACAGATCATATCTCCAAAAATATTGCGAACCAAGCTCTGAAATTTTTTGACGAATTTCCTCAGGATTTCAGCTTCACACCATATGAATTTCAGACTCTGAACCTTCGTACAAAAAAATTTATAGCGCAAATTCCACGATGACCTGTTTATGAGCCTGAACAAATACCTAACTTCCACAGATGATATCTCCTCAAATATTGCGAACCAAGATCTGAAATTTTTAGAAAACCTTCCTCAAGATTTCAGCTTCGCACCCTAAAAATTTCAGCTTCTGAAGCTTCGTAGAAAAAATTTTATAGCGAAAATGCCACGATGACCTGTTTGGAGCAGCGAAACCCTAGAATCCAAAGCTCTGATACCAAATGTTGTGTAACCAGCTCCAAAAAGAGAAGAAAGAGATATCAACGCCTTAGAAATAAGCCACTTCGAGGGGGCAACCTCCAATACATTACATAAATGAACAATTCTTGGATGATACAATTTACAAAACCCCCTTTCTATATATAGGAGTCCATGTGGCCATAATGTAATCCTAGTGGGCCACAATGTAATCCTAGCTGACCTAACAATAATAATTTAAGGGCACAATAATAACAAAATGGGGGTTACAAGGGTACAATAATAACAATAATGGGTTTACACTAACAATAATAAGGGACTATACTAGTGATATGGGGACCTAACAGGGTTACAAGGGTACAATAATAACAATAAGGGAGTTACACTAATAACAATAAGGGACTATACTAGTAATATAGGGACCTAACATATATATACCAAGGATGTATTGACATTTGAATCATCCAAGAATGGTTCATTTATGTGATATAAAGGAGGTTCCCCCATCAAAGAGGCTTATTTCAAGTCATTCATATATATTTTCTTTTGTTTTTTGATATGGTTACAACACATAGGGACTGTAAAATCACGCAAAGAAAGGATAGGTTCCCATCTCAGATGTGGAAGGATATAAGTGTAGTCTCACACTATATGCTCAAAAGAAATAAGATAAGTGGTATGTTTTTAGTGGCTACTCAATAAATATGATAGGGAATCAAAAACATTTCTCAACATCAAGGAGATAGATGGAGGTAAGGTAAAATTTGGAAATAATGCATCTGCAAGAATCACAAGAAAAGGAATTGTTAGCAATGAAAATGGAAGAACCAAAACCCAAAATGTCCTGTATGTGGAAGGATTGAAACATAATATTTTAAACGCCAATAAAATATGTGATCAAAGATTCATTGTTACATTCAACTCAAAAAATTGAGAAACCAAAAATTTAGATATAGTTAAACTAGTAGAAAAACCTATCAGAATGAAATGCAATGTATATATCCTTAATGGATCAAAAATTTAAAAATGTTGCATTGGAAATATGGATGAGAGTTGGCTATGGCATAAGAGTTTGGAACAAATTAGTTTTTAGTACAGCTTTATAAAAGTTACAAGAACACAAGTTGTCAAAGACATTCTCATAATTTTAAATCCCCATATTGATATTTGCAAAGCATGCCAATTTGAGAATCAAACCAGAGTCTTGTTCAAGAAAAAAGAGTATTCAACATCCCGACCATTATAAATTTTTTACATTGATCTTTGTAGACCATCCAAGGAAAAAAATCTAAAAGGGTAAAGGTATTAATGTAGTTTGTTGATGATTCCACAAGAATGAATTGGGTTAGTTTTCTTAAACAAAAATTTGAAGCATTTAAGAATTTAAATAATTTCAAGGCTCTTGTTGAAAATGAAATGGATTTGAAGATTAAATTCTTAGGATAGATATAGGAGGAGAATTCACCTCCCATGAATTCAATTAATTATGAAAACATTATGGAATTTCACTATCACAAGAACACCTCAACATAATGGTGTGGTTGTAAGGAAGAATATAATAGTTCGGGATATGACAAGGTCCCTCTTTTTGAAGCTAATCTACCAAATCAATTTTGGGGAGAGGCAATAAATATGGCTGCATATATTTTGAATAGGGCTCAACTTAGAATAAAAAACACTAAAACCAATTATGATCTATGGAAAGGAAGACTAGCAATAGTTAAGAAATTCTAAGTGTTTGGAAGAAAATGTTACATCAAGGTGAATTAAGACAAACTTGGGAAATTTGAAGCCGAGGTCAATGAATAAATCTTCGTAGGATATGCCTATAAAGTAAGGTGTTTAGATTTTATAAAAAGATAACATAAAAATTTATTAAAAGTATTGACGTAAATATATATGAAACCACATTATGAATATTTGCCTAAAGTTTAGCTTAATCCCATAATATTCCAAGAATCAATGTCATAAAAACAAATTTGAAGAAGAGAAAAGATGGGAAGATGAACCTTTTCACACAAATAATCCATCTAGATATGTACAAAATTTTAAGAAGAGAAAATATGGGAAGACGACCCTTAGCACACAAATACTCCATCTATATATGTACAAAAAAATCATCGATGTGATCAAATTCTGGGAAACAGAGATTCAAGAGTTCAAACCAGAAGGAAACTAGAAAGGATACTCCATCTATATAAGTATATCATCTTATTGAGCCCTAAACTATTGCATAGACCAGCAAGGATGAGCACTGAGTTAAATCCATGAATGAGGAATTAGATCATATATAAAAGTATCGAACTTGGGAATATGTTTTGAGACCTAAAGGAAAAACTATAGTTGGAACCAAATGGCCCTTATAGAATCAAGCTCAAAGAAGATGGATGGGTTGTGAGGAATAAATCAATACTTGTATGCAAAGGTTATGTGGAGGTTGAGGGCATTGATTATGATGAGGCATTTTCTCCAGTGGCTCGAATAGAAACTATTAGAATGTTCCTAGATTTCGCTTATTTCAAAGGATTCAACGTATATAAAATCGATGTAAACTCAGCCTTTTTTAATGGAGAACTAAACCAGGAAGTGTATGTTGAAAAACCAGAGATATTTTAGTTGATAGAAGACAACTATTATGTGTGCAAACTGAAGAGAGAATTGTATGGTTTGAAACAGGCTCTCACGGAATGATACTCCAAACTGGATGGTTATCTTCATCAACATGTTTTCAACAAAGGTTTGGCTAACAACAATTTGTATATCAAAATAAAAAGAGCTAACATATTGATCTTTATTGTTTATGTGGATCATATTATTTTGACAGTAATGATGATTCCGTGAGTAGGAATTTTTGCAAGAAGCATGCAAAAAAAATTTGAATTGTCCATGTTGGGTGAATTATCCTTTTTCCATGGATTATGAGTCAATAAATAAAAAAATGCATTTTCAAATCCCAGTATAAATACCTTAAATAAATGCTAAAAACGTTTCGAATGGAGAACTATACCTCTGTGAGCACTCATATGGTTACAAGATGTAAACTTTGTAAATATGATGAATCTACTGAAGTAGATCAAATTGCGTACAGGTCAATGATCGATAGCCTTCTCAATTGAACAACTTTAAGTCCAGGCATCATGCAAGTTATCGGACTGGTAGAAAACTTTTAGTAATGTCCAAAATAATCTCATGTAAATGATTTTGAACAAGTATTCAAGTATTTGGAGGGAAAAATATATTATGGCTTATGGTATAAGGCCTATACGGATGCAGATTGGGTTGGAAGCATGGATGACAAGAAAAGACAAGTGGAGGAGAATTTTTTCTTGGAAAATTTTTAGTCTCTTCGCTCAACAAAAACCAATTTCTCTATCTACCACTGAAGAAGAGTATATTGTGGCAACTACAAGTTGTACTCAGGTACTATGGATGAAGAAAAATTTGGAGGATCTTCAAGAACATAATAATCAACCTATTTCCATCATGTGTGAGCATTTAAGTGCAAATAATATTTTGAAAAATACTTTTGTGCACTAAAAAATAAAGCATATTCCCATCAAGTATCACTTTTTGCGAGAACAGGTTGTGAGAAAATCAATAAAATTGGAATACATTCCATCCAAAGAATAGAAAGTTGATATATTCACTAAACCTCTGTCAAGAGATGATTTTGAATGTATCTGAAAAGACATAACATTTTGAATATCTTTGCAAAAAAATTTGATCGAATGTAGCAAGTTATTTATATTAATTGAGGAAAACTTACCACATCAAGATAAAAGGAAGCTAGTAAAATACAAACAAAATTGAATTCAAGTAACTAACAATGTTAAGAAACTTTAAACTGAAATATCCCTCAAAAATGTAATCAACAGAGGGGGCCCCAAAGAATATGAACTAAAATACGTTATTGAAAATGGCAACAAGAAAAGGCTTGTAATTTAATTTTCCCTTAATTAAATTAGAAGGAAATTGTAATTCCACATCACATGACAGCTTGTCCGAGTTAACTAAGTTAGGAAGACTTAGTTGGCTCAATTAATTCTATTTGAGGGTCAAACTAGAGGCATGTAAATTTTCTCTTGTTGGCTCCCCGTGATTTGCAAGATTGGCAAGAACAACTCTGCAGGGAACCACATCAAACAGCTTTGGAGTCCAAGGACCTAGCCTTCCTGGACTCAGAGAGGGCTCTCTCTAAGTTTGTGATGAAAATGATATATCTTTATTGCTTATGTTTTCTTATTTTAGGCTAGTTATAAAGTTCTAGGACTTTTATTTTTATTTTTATTGGTTAATTGATTGTATGATTAATTGATTGAGTGTTTCATTTGAATAGATAGACTGTGGGAAGCATTAATCCATTGGGCTATGGAGTCATAAAAGGATTTAATTGTTCATCAACTATGCAAGGGTTTTCATAGGGCAAGCTAACCATATTAAGTGGATCTCTTAGATTAGATGAAATATGAAATGACAGTAAGTTGTGCAATCAGTAAAAATAAAGGGAAATTAAGAATCCTTTAACTCTACTTTAACAAGAAAAGCATTTTAGGAAACTATTTAAGAAAAGACCAAAGGACAGGGAAAACCATAGACTTCTTTGGCTAGACTCTACCAGGCAAACCTTAAGATAAAAATCCAGCAATCCTAGAGAGCAAGACACACCTGAATTCTTTAATCAACTTCAAAGAAGGCCTTTAAAGCAACAGTTTAAGAAAAACCAAAGGACAGGGCAAACCATAGATTTCTTTGGCTGGACTCTACTAAGTAAACTTCAAGGAAGGCCTTGAAAATAACATTTCAAGAAAGATCAAAGGACAGGGCGAACCATAGGCTTCTTTGGATGGAATCTACTGAGTAAATTTCAAGGCAACAAGCTAGGTGGAACTAAAGAGAAGGACAACCCTGAATTCTCTAATCAGACCTTGCAGAAGAAAAAATTAAGATGAAAGAAGCAGACATAATTAAGGTGCCAGGACAACATATCTTAATTGAAATTTTATGTTCTTTTATCAGAGAAATGATGGACAATATGTAAAACAAAAGGGAAACATTGAAAAATAAGGATAACATCACCATTAACATAGCTCAATAATCCTCTGAACGTGCTTATATTACTGATGTCCAAAATAGTTACATTACTCTAGTGCAATAACCTTTGCAGCTCAGGGTCTGATCAAGTCAAGTCTAGCAGCCAATCCTCTAATCAAGCAAGCAACCAACCAACACTAAAAATGAATAATACATGCAGTATTTATTTTAAAAATGAGGAGGTTTCCCTAACCTAGGGTGACAAATTTGTATTTATTATAGAGTAAATGTAATCTTGACTTTTGAGACCATGCAAGGCTTGGCAAGAATATCTGTTACTGACTCACTATAATAATAACTTCTAACTTGACTGTTGAGCTAAATTTTAGGATATTTGTGACTTTTATGGATTTTCATTAACTTTTTCAATAATTGTTGAGTTGCTTTAAAATATCACTGACTTCTTTAATAACTGTGGTAGCTGATTAAACCAAAATTTAGTTGTAGGTGGAAAATCTGATTTGAAAAATTAAATGGTGATTTGGCCTTTGTCATTCAAATATGTCTTCTTCGTTGTTTTGCCTTTGATTTGTCTTTAAACCTTGATTTTCTTTAAACCTGGATTTATCATTTCCTTAACTCTGATTTGTCTCCTAAACTCTGCTTTCTCATTTTTATCCTTTAATTTTCCTTTTATGTCTGATCTCTGTCTTCTAATCTTGTTCATTTTCCTTTTATCTCTTCCTTTGAAGTGCTCTAAGGATCAACAATGGTCATGACCCATTGCTTCCTTCCATCATTCTTGCGCTCCTGGTACTTTTGAGTAAACGAAGCTGCTGAATCATCACCCAGAGAGCTTAAAATAATAATTCTCAGACTTAATAATGCAAATTATGCATTCTCCACCATGTATAATCACCTGCATATCAAAACAATTGATTAATAAAACCTGCGGGGCTTCTACATTTTTTTAGGGCCTATCGGGTCTTTGGAAGAGCTACAGGGGTGTAAATGGCGGAGGGGAGCTTATTACAAAGTCACAAGGCTTATCGCGGTGATACGAGGCTTTTAAACATTCGAAAAGGATGGATGGTTTTGGGTTTACGAAGTGAAGGCAGTGAGCGGTTTTCGCATGGTGCATGGGTGGTATGGTGGTATTTGGTGGAGGGATGTGATTCCATAGAGGGAGTGTCGCGTGGCAGGATGGGATGTAATAAAACTGCCCATATTGTATGGTTGAAAGGTTTTAACTCCCGGGTGTTTGAATGTGTGATATGTGATGCGGGTTGTCGAATCAGACGGAGTCGATCCAACGGTGGTCGGGCAGTGAATGGACCAACAGGTAGTTTTAGATAGTGGGGCCCAGGGTATATGAATCAAAGGGATTATTATGGCATGGGGCTTGCGTTTTAAATAGGACCGGGGTCTTTGTAAAGTGGGGCCCAGGTATATTAAAGAGAAGAAGCACTTTAAAGGGTTAGGGTCAGGGTCTTATGAGAGTGGAGGCTTAGGTTAGAAAGTCAGGCGTTTAAAATGTATGAAGGGTCGAGTAGAATAGGCAGGGTCTATTCTTAAAGAGTGGGACCCAAATCAGAAAATTTTTAGTTTAAAACAATGTAAAAAGGGGTTTTTACATTGTTTTAATTGCATAACGGAAAAATGATGAAGGTGGGGGGGTTTTAGGTAGGGGACGAGGGTAAAATGAGGGATCAAGGTCAAATATGAGATTTTTAGAGTATGAGGGTATTTGAGAGAGGCAAAATGAGAGATAGTGAAAATAGGTTAAATGGAAAATAATAAAGGCAGTGAGATTTCTGAAAAATGACATTCAGGGAATGTTATTTTCAGCAGAGTATAGAAAAACCATAGTCATCTAGTGATAGTGTAGAATACAGATGACTAACAGTGGCTTCAGCTGGGGAGGGAAACTCCTTTTAAGGAGGTGTCAAGAATCTTAGATCTCTGGACTTTGTAGATTAGTGCCTTATCCATTAGGTTGATTTTCCATTTTTGTAATGTTGATCTGCTGTAATTATTTGTAACTGTGACCTTTTAAAAATTGAAAACCATACTCCCTGCAAATTAATTCTACCTACCCATTATTCTATTCTAGCATTTTTTCTTCACTTGGGTGCATTTAGACTGGCAAACCCCTTGACATCATTTTTCTTTTGAAAGAAAAACTATCTATTTCTACCCTTATAACTTCCAAAGGCTTAGATTATACTGATGAGCTCTTTTTATTCTCTACCTAATCTACTTATCTGTCAAGATTAAACAATTTGACAGATTTTTATTCTCTAACTATCAGCATGAAATTTAAAACATGAATGACTCAAGATTAAGTAGTTTGGTCATCATGAATTGTGGCATTTTGGACAAGCTGCACACAATATTTATTTTGCAAAATGTAAACTAAACTGAGGGTTTTGTGCTTGGATCTGTCATTTATCATTTATCCCTCTCTTTTCCTTATTGGTTTCAGATTTAAACTTTGGAACCAATGTCATTTTATCTACTGATAACCCAATTTTAGACAGTGTGGAAAATCTTCATTTTCTATCATATCAGCAAAAATTCAAAAAAATTTCAATCAGGATTAGGCTGTATGATTGACCAAGACTTCTTTGTCAACAAGCAATGGCATTTGGACTTGCACACTTTCAGAATTTTCATTTTTTGATATGGGGCTTACCTTCTTTATTTTTTATCTGCCCTCTTTTATTCTTTTCTTTCTTTCTTTTTGTATCAATTTTTATGATATTTTATTTCAGAAAAGTTATATATAATGAAAAAATTAAACTGAGAAGATGCTCAAAGTACTGAGCTTATTTTCACACCTACCTATCCTAGTCTAATCTTGGAGATTATATGCAAACTAGGTGAACTCGTTTCTCCAATGCAACCAATCAAGTAAATGACTACATGATTGATTTTTTTTCAACCCTTTGGGTATGCTGAAAAGACAAAAATGTTGCTCCCATCTCAATAGCTCTTGAACAACAATGCTCAAAATCTTCTTTACACTCTGCAACAAACCATTCCTGGCATAGCATGTTCCTTCTTTGGATGTCTCTAAGAAACGAGTAAAAGGATCTTAGAATAATATCTGGCCCTAAGGATTTAAACAGTAATTTGCATTTAGGACTATTCCTTTCTCCACCTTGTTGTGCTTGGGATTCCTTTGAGAAAGAAAATCTACCTCTTCTTCCTAATCATCTATCTTGGTATCCTCACAACATACTGCCATGTTGCCCTCCAACAAACTTGATATGCTTTGATTGGGTGGGCTTAATTTTCTCTGAAAGCCATCATTCTGATGAGTAGGAGCATTCTCTGGTAACAGGTCTTCTTGTGCAGGTAGTACAACGTCAATATCAGTATGCTCTTTTGTTTCTTCATGAGGAAAAGCTACAATACACAAGTCAGCAGTAGAAAAAACAGAAACAATTTCTTTATATAAAGGTTTAGAGGCTAGTTGCATGCTTGAAATCTGACTGATTTCTTCTTCAATTAAAGGAGGAGGCATTCTCTGTTTTCTCTGGATAGAAACACAGTTGTTCTTTTTCTCTTGTGAAGACTGCTCATAAGGCTGGATGTCTTCTTGTGCTTCACACAAAAGAGAAGATGAATGATAGCCTTGTTTCAGCCTCTGAGATTTCATCTGCTACTTGATATTCAAAAGGACTCTAGGGATGATTATCTGGATCTAAGATTCGTGGAAAAAATATAACACATACCAAACATTCTCCCACTTGTTGTTTTATTTCCTCAGCGGGGCACATTAGATCTTATTCATTAGTCCAGCCCCGCAACACCCATTTTTTATCTGCACCAAGAGAACTTTTGAGTGCTCACAGACTTCGTCAATGCATCTGCAACATTCTTCAAAGTGTCCACCTTTACCAGAAACACTTTTTTATCCTCAACCATATCTCTCACAAAGTGATATTGAACATCAATGTGCTTTTTCTTTGAATGATAAGAAGGGTTCTTAGCCCAGAAAATTTCACTTTGGCTATCACATTCTAACCTTATATCTCGCTACACCAACCCCATACTTGAACACAATCTCTGCAACCAAACTACTTCCTTCCTTGCATGAGTGGCTGCCATGTATTCTGCCTCTGTAGTTGAAAGAGCCACTACAAACTCGCTTTTACTCATCCAACTGACTGCACCTCCAAATAAGCTAAACACATACCCACTTGTAGACCTTTCTTGGTCTAGATCTCCAACCTAGTCTGCATCAACAGAACCCCGGATGTCCAAAACTTTGTCCAATCCTAGTCTTCCCTCATAGCACAAACCATAATCACTAGTGCCATGAAAATATCTTAAAACCCAATTCATTGTTTCCCAATGCTCCTTCCATGGTTTTGCAATAAACCTGCTCAACACTCCCACTGCATGTACAATTTCTAGTCTAGTACAAACCACTGCATACATTAAGCTATCCACTTCACTTTCATATGGAACACGAGACATATCCTCCTCTTCTTCTTGTTTCTTGGGACACTATTCAGCAGATAGCCTTACACCTATAGGAATAGGACCCGTCTCTAGTTTACTATGCTGCATATTGAACCTATGCACTATTGTCTCAAAATACTTCCTCTGGTTTAACCAAATCTTCCTCTTTACCTGATCTCTCTTAATTTCCATGCCCAAAATATATTTTTTAGCACCAATATCCTTCATGTCAAATTTGGAGACCAATTTGGTCTTCAAATCTTGGATAATTTCTTTGTCATTTCAAACCAACAACTTATTATCCACATACAAGACCAAATAAATAACACGGTCACCAATTAATTTAAAATACACACATTAATGCTCTTTGATTTTGGTGAAGCCAAGTCCCCGTATATAGGTATCAAATTTCTGATACCAAATTCTTAGTGATTGTTTTAACCCATACAGAGACCATTTTAGCCTGCATACAAGTTCTTTCTTACCCTTCACCGCAAATCCTTCAGGTTGCTTCATGTAGATCTCATCTTCTAGATCCCCATTAAGAAATGATGTCTTCACATCCATCTATTCTACCTCAAAATCAAATGCAGTAGCAATAGATAGAATTAATCTAATATAAGTAACCTTGGAAACAGGAGAAAAAATATCACCAAAATCAATTCCGAGCACCTGGGAATAACATTTTGCTACCAATCGATCTTTGTATTTCTCCACCTTACCTTCTACATTCATCTTCTTCTTAAAAATCCATTTTCTCCCGATGGGCTTCCTTCCAACTGGTAACTCCACCAGATCCCATGCCTCATTTTTGTGCAAGGATTCCATTTCATCAACCATGGCCTCCTTCCAGAGTTTTCCATCCTCTGAATCCACTGCCTCCCTGACAGTTCTAGGATCATTTTCGGTGATATTTAAAGAAAAATTTGAACAGAAAGTAGATGGAGTATACCTTTCTGACCACCTTCTTTACCGAATTGATCTTCTCGTAGCTGGAGTTTGTGGCTCTTCCTCTTCTGAATCTTATTCTGTTGTAGAGTTTGATTCATCCTCCTTTAGCTCAAACTCTATATTCTCAGTTTCCATTGGTAGGAATCCATGTTTAACAACATATTTCACCTCTCTAAACACCACATCTCGACTGTACACAACCTTCCTTGTTTCTAGGTTCCAAATCTTGTAACGTTTTAAACCATCCTTATACCCAATAAATATGCACCTTTCAGATTTATTATCAAACTTGGTCCTTTTCTCCTATGGAACATGTATATATGCATCACATCTAAATACCCTTGGATGTGAAAGAGAGGGTTTCTTACCATTCCATACCTCACGTGGAGTTTTATCCTCCAACGCTGATGAAGGTGATATGTTAACTAGGTAACATGCAGTATCCACCACCTCTGACCAGAATTCATGTCCTAACCCGGTACCACTGAGCATGCTTATTGCCTTTTCCATGAGTGTTATGTTCATTCTTTCTGCAACTCCATTTTTCTAAGGTGTGTATGGAGTAGTCTTATTTCGTGCTATACCACACTTCTTATATAACTCTTCAAATTCCTTCTTGCAGAAATCTCCACCATTATTTGTCCTCGGCACCATTATCTTCTTCTTTGTTTGGTTTTCCACCAGAGCCTTAAATTCCTTAAATCTGTCAAAGACTTCAGATTCCTTCCTCAAGAAATATATCCATGTACCCTTTGAGAGAGTCATATATGAATGAAACATAATACACAGACTTACCCAATGATGGAACCGATACAGGTCCAAACACATCACTGTGTACAAGCTCTAAAATATTATTCACCCTCTTAGCATCAGAAGTAAAACTCACTCGATTATGTTTCCCATATACAAAATCTTCACAGAAATCGAAATCCAGAGAATAATTAGACATAACTTCTACCATACCATTACCATACAGTATCCAAAGGCCCTTATCTCCAATATGTTCAAGCCTTTGATGCCATAGCATGGTCTTTTCTCCAGAGACTGCTAGGATTTACGCCCCACTTTGAGGACCATAGAACTATTGCACCCATCAATAAAAGTGCTACCCTAAAGCTTGTACAGAGTTCCCATCTGAACTCCCCACTGATACTAGTGCTCCCTGAACCATCTTTCAGGTATCTTTCTCTAACACTGTTTTTACACCTGCATCATCCATCTTGCTTACAGAAATCAGATTTCTTGCCAATGCAGGAATATGTAGAACACCAGGAAGCGTTCTAATCCTTCCATGTTGCAACTTCAGCTTAACTTTTCCACGTCTGATGATTCTGGACTTCATATCATCCCCTAAGAAGACATCACCACCATCATACTTCTCATACTCGCAGAACCACTCCCTATGGGGTGTGAAGTGAAAGGATGCACCTGAGTCAATCAACCATGCCTCATGATCTACATGTGTATTTGAAGAAGAATCCAAATACACATCCCACCTTCCTCTGAGGTGGTTTTTTCCTCTACATAAGGCACATCATCATATCCCTTTCCTTTCTCAGGAGCTTTAGATCTGCAGTCCTTTTTTAAGTGTCCTTCCTTTCCACATTTCTAGCACACTTTTACAGGTTTTCGTGGAGATTTAGATATCCCTCTAGATTTAGATCTCCCACTCGATAACTTATTTAAAGTTTCTTTTTTGGGACCTTCCTCGTACAGATATTATAGCCCTCCATATTTATCTGTCTCATTTCCTCCGATGGCAAGGCTGAGACAAGTTCATCAAAATTAAAGGTAGTTGTGTTGCTACCTATTACAATAACCATACTATCCTACGAATCTGGTAGAGAACACAACAATCGGATGCAGTTATCTTAATCTAAGATTTTAATATCAACGGATGAAAACTGACTTACGACAATATTGAAGGTGTTCAACTTCTCTGTCATCGAGTCTCCATCCTGTTAGGGTCCTATAATAATAGGATTCATAATTTTGATTTGACTATGATTAGTATTGTAATGTGTACATACTTTGCTTTCTACAAAATTGTTTTCCCATATTATAAAATTAAAAAATGTAAAGCGGATAAAAGTCTTAAAAGAAAAATCAAAGGACTGAAATAAAAGATCAAAAGATAATATAAGAAATGAACGCCAACAAAAAAAAGAGATAAAATAGATCATGAAAGTGATGCAAATTCAAATGCAAATACTTTTTACTTTTTACTTTTCTTTGCAAAATAAGATTGTGAGAAGCTAGTAAAAAATGCCACAATCCATGAATGTCAAACTATTTAATCTTGACCTTTCATGCTTTAAATTTCAATGCTGATAGATAGAGAATAAAGATCTAACCAAACTGTTTAATCTTGGCAGATTAGTACTAGTTAGGTAAAAAATAATAAGGAGCTCAATAATTTAATCTGAGCCCTTGGAAGTAATAAGGTTAGAATTATATAATTTGTTGTTAAAAGAAAAATAAATAAGGGTCTGTAAACTCAAATGCACCAAAAGAAATGAAGAAAAAAATGTTAGGGTAGCTGATGGGTAGGAAAAAGTAGTTTTCACAAGGCATGGATAGCAGAAATTGATTAATTCATACTTACTAACTTCATTCTCAAACTAATTTTCCTTGCAAAAATACCCCTCCCCTTTCATTTTACTTTTTCCCCATTACATCACTCATTTTTCCCTATATAAATACCCTTTCCCTAATTTAAAACACATTTTTCCTTTGGAAAAATAAAAATCCTTTTATTAACTTCCTTTTTCATTTAAAAATACCAAAAACCCCCTTATCTTAAGTCTAAAACTTAAATAAAATGTTTAGGCTCCAGCACTGAATCATCTCCGACATTTTGTTTAAACATCAAAAATTAGTATATAAATTTCGCACATATTAATTTAACCCATAATTAACTTTAACATATTATCTCCCCTTATCTATATTAATCCTGTATTTAAATAATTTCCGCATATATATATTTTCCCATCCCTTTATATTATATTTAATATAAAGTTTCATTATCAATACCGACCATGTATATTAAGCCATAGCTTATATGCATATCCCATCACATTGACTTAGGACCGGGTCCCACCAATCAAATCCCGACGGATCCATTGCATTCACCCAACTGTCAGATCTTCATTGGTCGAATCCAACGACCAATAACCTCTTTCGCACATCCGATTGCCTGATTGTTAGCATCCTCTGACCTTGCGAAAATAGATGTTTTCAGATCCCCGCTCCTTGCAACGTGTCAAAATTTCATTGCATCGCATCCTCATAAAAAATACCACCCAACCACTTTTTCCGATGCGAAAACCATTTAGTTGTACTTTTTCTCGTTGCGAAAACCACTTCCATTTGAATTAACCCCGCACATCAATGATTAGCTACTATTGGTTAAAAAACGTATAAGACCGCCCTTTTGTGTCTTTCACCATTATTTCTGTTACAATTTCCACATAAAGAGCCATTGCTGACCTATTCCTGAGCTAAAGAATTGTTGCTGACCTTAGTTCAAGCTATTTTTACTAGAAATCAAAACCATATGTTGCTACAGCTGCTGCATAACCGAATTGAAGCAGTATAAAGATTAGGAGAGCTTCAGAAAACCTCTGCTACATCAGAACCCCTTCTGCAATCAGCAAAACTTCATTTTTTCCAGGTAATCCTGAAATACCAAGGCCAGTACTTACAGCAAGAGAGTAATAAGTAATTGAATAATTTAGGAGCCTCTGCGGACCAAAATAAACCCCAATTTCTTCCCTATCCTTTTTCTGTGGGCCCTGGGCATATTTAAACAGAATTTCCAAGGCCTGAGATTGTTTTTTATCATAGACAATACCATTTGATAAATTGAACCAGTTTAAACCTTTGCAGACTATAGAAAAGCATTTATTGCCTCTTAAACCCTTCTACACACTGTAAAAATCTTTCACATCATTTTAAAGTGGCCCGAGTCTATTTTTCCAATCAGAAACTAATCAATTGATTAAAATTAACAAAAATATGGCTTCTCAAAGTATTGTATAGGTAAATCCTCGACAACCTCTAGTTGTGGATGTAGAACACACTCCATTAGCAGATAAATATTTTAAAATTAGTGACCCTGTCACTGAGTTTAATCTTCTTGAGCTCCACTGATAGAGCCATGACAAATCCATTGACCAAGCTAATGAAGTTTTTATTTGGGAGACTAATTTTCCAAAGTATGTTGTCCCACAGAGTTTCCAGTCCCAAGAAGTGATTAGACTTTGTCAAAATTGTTATTTCCCTAGCCAAAGAGCCATTATAATCAGTGGAAAATAAATTTTTTTCACTATCACAGCTGAGTCAATTAACGAAATGTTGTAGATCCAACCTAGACTTGATGAAACTCCTCTGTCTATTGAGGCCCTTACACAGTTATACCTGAATATGGACATCCCCAAGAGGTTCCGGATATTTTAGACATTCATTCCTTCATATGTAGAGAATCCAAATACCAATCCTCCTTACCCATCTACAATATTTTCTGAAAGAACCAGACATATCATTAGCATGTTGTCTTTTATTCTGATTTATTTCACATATGAGCATGTTGATGCTTTAGTATTAGGTTTCTTGTCTACTTTCACACCTGGTCAGCCTCCTGCTACCATTTTCAATTTTGCTTAGTACCTTGCTGACACAATGCATGAATAACTTGCTAAGATGCCTGAAGAATGTGTTTACAAGTATTCATCAATCCTGTTCCACATGGTTCTATATTTCCAGTCTGAAAAATTTTCCATAAACCTTCAGAAACTTGATGTTGAAGGCAATCCATAGTCAGTAATATTTTGGACTTCCTTACTCAGGAAGGATTCAACACAATTCACATACACAAATGTCATTGACTCTTTCATCTATCCAATGGTCAACATGCTGAATAGCAGCATTCAACCAAGAGTCAGTGAGGAAATTAAAAAGGTCCTGTAGTTATCTGATCACAATAGGATAGGAGATTGGTACTTGTATCAAAACCACACAGAGATTAGGGTCTACGGATCTAATATTCTTCCATATAAGCTGCCTAAATACCTCCCAATGAGGTTATTTTCCCTTTAATATATCAGGAAAATCCTTAGTTCTGATGCAATAAATTTCTTGGCAGCCAAAAAGAGGACACAGTTTAAAATAAAAATTCAGATTGGTCCTTTTATTTGTAACAGTAGTCATGCTAATCCACAGGCATAAAAGTATTTGCAAGAGTTTAAATTCAGTTATAATTTTCAATGGTACTATGATCATTTAGGAGTAATAAGAAAATTGAGAGTTAAATGTAAATTAACTCCTTATGTACATGAGTTCAAGACATACATAGAAAAGTACTCCAATCAATCTAAATGGTTGGAGAACACTTTGAAAGAGGCATATAAGCCCAACCCCACAGTATAGGAACTCTAAAAGAGTTAGAGAAGAAGAATCATATACTATAGAAACTACCACTGAAACAAAATTGAAAATGTTGTACAAGAAGAAGCCAAAATTAAATACTGTAAATGAGGAAGTAGAAACAATTGAGGTAATTCACACATATACAGTGGTGAATGATAATTCACCTCCTACAGTTTATGAAGAAACTCATCAGCCTTCAGTATCTGAAACTCATATTTTTTAGAAACAACACAGTATTGAAGTATCTTCATCCAGAAAACCAGCAGAGAAAGAGCAGGATATCAAGAAAGAATATAAAGAAATCAAGCTAAGAAATGAGACATTAAAAGCTAATACATATAACCAATATTGGAAGCAGTCACCCAGTGACCAAAGCAGATTTCTTTCTAAATTTGATTACAAGACCAGGAAGATGTTGATGACCTTCCTGCAGCTTATAGTAAATCATCCCAAATCATCATCAGATTATAAAAAGACATCATATGAAGTTCAAGAATCAGATATTCATCCAAATGACCAAATAAAATTTCACAAACAAGTTGGTGAAAAGTTGTATTCTACAATGACTAATAAAGCCATGAGTGTCCAAAAGCTCCAAAACACTCTAGGGAACATCAAAGATCAGCTCAAATTAGAAAAGGCATCTTCTCAGGCTAAGGATAACAGAATCAAATCACTGGAAGATTTTATTATTGAAGTAGTATATGATCCAAAAAATGTCAAAGTTGGAGATGAATTGATAAAGAAGAAAAATGCAGGCATTGCTACATTATGAAAGAAACTCAAAATGCCTCCTATAGAACATCCTGAAGCTAAAGAAATTCTAGAAATTCAAAGTTAGAAAGATGAGATGATGAGTCTAATTCTTTAGTTAACTGCCCAGTTAAAAGAAATGGAAAATGAAATGGACAAGTTACTGCAGGAGAAAAAGGCCAGATTACAAGAAGTCCTTGTCACTGTTATTCCTGTAGTCATTATTGTTGTTCCTTTCAAATTAGCAAAATCATCGCCCCCTTCAGTTCCATTAGCTATAACACTTCCTATTACCTCAGCAACAACTTTAGCAACATAGTCATCTACAACAACAACATAGCCCACCGATGAGGCAAGTAAACTACTAAAAGAAATGTAGGAAATGTCGATTTATAAAAATGAAATCAACAGACATAAAGAACAGCTAAAAATTCTGGAGGATGAGAAAGAACTTGCTCATATGATGCATAAAAATGAAGTACAAAGGACAAGCAAATTGACAGAGAAATTGTAGAAGTTAGAAAGATTTAAAATTGAAAGAACCAATGGAACAAGCCAAGCAGCAGCTATGGGCCAATATCATTGAATCCGTCAATGATATTTGGCCATCAATCCAGGTTATCTATGAACAAAAATATTTAATCAAAGAAGCAAGTGAAGCCATCCAAAAAATCAAAGAATAACTTGGAAAGAAGCCAGAAGAGGCCAATGAAATCATAAAATTTATTAATTCCAAGAATAAACAGGAACTAGAAGAGATTGGAATTAGTGAGAGGACATAAAAAATCCTAGAAATTAGGAAGGTATTTCTAAGAGAAATTTAATGGTTCAACATGAAGAAAAATGCCAACACGTGGAGATGGGCATAACCAAGTTCATGATGAAGTTTGATACTTTGAGGAAAAAATGCCTACCAAATCCTCTGATTATTCATTACAAATTGATGAAACAAGAGGATTATGATAATAAAATGAGAGAAGTGGCCAAGGATCAAGCTAACCTTCCTTCTTCACAAGGAATTTCAATAGGGAAAGTTCTCTACAAGAGTTTTGAAAATATTTTTTACCTGCAACATGAGGTAAAACACTTATTTATCAACAAGCCTACATTTTCAAAATATACAAAGGAAGATGAAGTTTTCAGAAGGATTGTAAAGATCAAATTATCAAAGGTAGAATTTTGCGAGAAATTGACTAATTTAATGTGAAAATAACAACGAAAAAACGAGGCATTCAAATGAAAAACATATTAGTCAAAGATAAAACAGAGTAGGTAGTTTTACAACTAGAAAACAACAGTAACAGTGAAAGTTAAAGCAGTAACAAAGCAATTACAGTCAAAGAGTATCAGAGTTTAAAGTGTATCAGATGAAATTCAAAAGGCGAAAGTCAAATCAGAGTAAAATATGCCAACGTGAAAGACACTCAATGGCAGAATTCATTGAGCAAACAGAAAAGAGACAAATCAACAACAAATCAAAGACAGCAACAACAAATTCAATAAAAGCAGGGACAACTTGCATTATTTAGATAGTTGTCTCTATATTCTTCCATGAAGATATTTATTTTTCCTTGAATAATTCCTAAGTTTGTTTTAGGATATTTCGTAAGAGTTTTTTGTATAAATACATCACATTTTGAAGTACTAAGGGTGGATTGTGATTTGCTAAAACACTTCTATAGATGTACTGATCTGAACCAGAGGGCTCTTTGTACCATTTTCAAGTTAGTAGACTGGATTGAGCAATAAAGAGATTATATTACAGGATTCATGTGTTGGGCCACTTCACTGAAGTATTCTCAATTGTTATTTTTCTTTATCTGAATTTTTCTCATACATGCATGTTTTATAAATCTAAATGTATAACAGGAATGTTATTTCAGAATATGTTTAAAAGCACTATGTCTTGAACTGTTTTGTCATTTTCATGTTTTCTATTGATATCCAGATTAGGGAATTCTTAATTGATCCCTTGTTTCGATTGACCTCTGTCTTTTCACTCATTATTCAGGTCTGATAACCCTTAATTTCTCTCTCATTTTGATTGAAACCATTCTCACCATCAGCCTAAGGATCTAAAGTTACTCAGCTATCTTTCCCTGTGAATACTTCCCTTTAGAACCATGATTCTGATCTAAATGCTTGATGCATTGAATCCATTAGCCCAGTGGAATTCAGACTTACATCTTTCCATATGAAACAGTAATTCCACCACCAAACCAAACCCAAAATCAAATCCCAAATAATCCTACATAACTAGCCTAAAATCAACTAAAATCAACAAAGATAAATCATATAGAGAGAGCCCTCTCTGACCATTAGGAAGGCTAGATCCTAAGGCTTAAAAGTAGGTTTGTGGTTACCTCTAATATTCTTTAAACCAAAATATAAACAACCCTTGAGAATTATCGGAGTGATAACACATCCTTCATCCTCAGGTTATACAGTTTTTTCCGCAGCAACAATTTATTCACTAGAGACTTAGATTGGTACAAAGTCCCTAACTTAACCCACAAATTCTTCCTCGTAGCTTCCCCAGATAAATTCATTGATACCGAATCTGAGATACACAATTGTATTGTGCTCTTTGCCTTCTGATCCAACTTCACCCAGTCTTCATCTGACATTGTCGTTGCTTTAGTACCTGAATCTACCGCGATCCATTGATATTTATCCACCAACAGTTCCTCCATCTTGAGCTTCCACAACTCAAAACTTTGACCATTAAATTTCTCGATCTCTATATTTCCACTGGTCACCATATTCTTTCACTGCAAGCATCAATCCGGAAAATCTTCCACTGAACAGGGTCTACCACAGGCCCGAGCAAAAAACCCTCCAACAGCAAAGGTGTCCCCTTAAAGCCGAAACATATTTGATACCAAATGTAGGCTTTAACCCTGTAGAGAAATTATCTACAAACAAATTCTTAAAGACATAAAATAAAAAATAATGAGAGCATAAAACATAGAACATATATACACAGATATTTTTCCCCTAGATCCCAAATCAGGACTACCAACTTGATTTTTCAGTATATTCCCTTTAGTGTTACAACACATATATATACATGTCGAAGTATTCATAAACCCCAATCCATTAACCCTGTATTAGAACATAATTATAGTTCCCTTGAATAGATCTAAAAAATACCGACAGTCGAAAACCATCATGCCCCAAAACCATTTGCAATCCCATGCACAAAACCATAGGTGGGTTTTCCCACCTAAAATAGGGTCCAAATTTGTTTTCCCGGAGTGTTGCCTCAGACCTTGCATAAGGGGCTACCCGCCCCTTGTGAACCCCTGGACAAGGGGGGCTGCCGCCCATTTCAACGTACGGGGGGTACCATTGCCCCCCGCGCATGACTACCTGGTGACCCCCCACGCGTGTGACTATTCGTGGAAAGAATATAGCACATGCCCAACAATGAAAGCCCCTTGTTTCCACTGATGATCGACCTCCTCTTTTCAATAGTCAACTACCTCGAAAAAACCATTTGAAACCCTCTGTCGATATTTACAATCTATCTTTAACGTATTTAAATCTTGTAAAAACAATTAACTCAATCTATGATACATCACTTGTTTTTCATAATATTCAGTTAAAATTATAATAATAGAAAATTGACCTAAATTTTTTCATATTATTGTTATACATGATCCAACGTTCTTATCCATTCAACATCTGACAAGGATATATATTGTTTCTTTCAAAAATACATGAAGTTTGTGTAAGGATATGCATGTTGTTTCTTTCAAAAAATATGAAAATGACAATAATATATTTTTATTCAAAAAGTATGAAATGACATTTATTATGAGTACTTTACTTTGACTTTAAAAGTACTTAGAGCACTACCATGGTTAACTATGAGTTTTTATCCACCATTGAGAATGTGACAAGTAAGTACCTTTAACTCAAGCAATGCCACCTCAACCATTAGGGATGATGTCATCCCCTAAAATGTGATTGGCTCTCATAAAGTGAATTTTGATTGTACATTTTTATTTTGAGGCCCATTTTTTACCTCAAAGTTTCTCTAATGTTTAAACATTGTTAATCATAGTTAGTTGTACTCAACCACTGTCAATGTTAATCATAATCAAATATGGGAAACCATGTTCAACCATGGCCAAACATAGTTAGTTATGCAAACCATTTTCAACTACAACTACACATCATAAAGTATATGCAAACACTATACAATGATGCATGTGTTCGACCTACATTACATTGTTAAAATTATCATTAGATTGCACCCTCAAATTACTCTACTACATTGTCACATTACTATATTAGATTGTCAAAGTTAAAATCTCATTGGAGTGCCCTATGCATCATGTAATCAAGTTATAATCTATAAAAACCTTTAGTGAGCATCATTTCACTTTACCTGAAAACCATGCCAACAATTCCATTAAAGTTGCTGGCTACATCCTTTTGTGTTTCAAGACTATTTTAATAAGCGAGAAAATTTCACTTTACAATGTTCTTATCACTTCTTTAGGAGAAATTTCTAATTATAGTTTGTTATCACTTTGGAGAATGGGTGGTTGGCTCAAGTAGACATCTTATAGAGAAAGTAGGCATTAGAGGAAATTTCAGCCTAAAATTGCCCATGAAAATTTCCCATACATAATATGTAAACCAATAAAAATTCTTTAAATTTATAAAGAGGTAGAGGTAAATATTTTGGAGGGAAAAAAAAGAATAAATAATTTTTAATTGTATTTTTAGCTTATATCCTTATATCTTTACTCAAAGTTCAAGTGTAGACATTCATTGGATGTAGAATTTAATTATGCATCCAACAAATACCCAATATGCCTACTTTTGAGAATGAACACAATTTTTTTAATGTGTCTTCAATTTTTTTCAATTTGGGTCTTCTCAAAAGTATGCATAATGGGTACTCGTTGGATGTCTACACTTGAAATCCTGCATCCAACGAGTGTCTACACTGGAAATTTGATTAAACCTACAAGGAGATAAACAAAAAATACAATTAAAAAAATAGTTTTCTTCTTTTCCCTCCAAAATTCATAACTCTTACTTTATTATTTTTCTATTATTTTATTTTATTTTCTTAGGAAGCCACATTTAGGCAAAAAAATTCCTTTGAATAAATTTCAAACCAGCTATGTTATCTTATTAGATAAATTTAACAAAAATGATGGATGGATTAGGAATATATTTTTGGCTATATTTAACAAACAAATCACCCCATAATGATGAACTTACCCATCAAATTATATTCCTAACTATAATTATTATATACCTACCTATAGCTATTAAATGTGTACCCATTAAAAAATATCTATTGAAATGACCATAGTTACCAAGTTCGGTTGAATTGGGCTGAATAATTCAAAATTTCGCCAAATTGGTTTGGTTCTGCCATTAATACAACAAATTCGAATTCGATATGATCAGAAATTTGCTATACATTTCCCTTTGATCTAGTTAAAACATGTGATCCCCAACGTCATCAATTTTTTAGCAAGTCGAGTGATGGTTCGATAGTAGACACAAACATGTAGCAGAACAACATCGTAAGTAGTAGGTTGTGAGGGATTGGATGGACTCGTAATGAAGTAACCCACTTTCTAGATATATTTTCTAACGATATTTATTAAAAAAAAAGTTTCAATTAAGTTGGTGTAAGTTGAAGTTAAGGTTAATCATATGCTATACAAAAAAATAAATATATAATTAAAATAAATTATATGTATATAATTAAATTTATATGTAATATATTATATGGTGTTTATTTTGGTGTGGTTACGTTTATATATAATTATTAAAATTATATATATGGATGAGATTAGTAAATTTTAAATTAAAAAATAAAATTATTATTATTATTATCCAATTTTAAGGTTAAGACCAAGTCAGACACCAAATAGGGTATGAGAGCCCCTTATTTATGGGGCAAGGGACTCGACCCCTTGTTTGTGGGACAAAGGACCCATCTCCGTGCATGATTTTGAATGTTAAATCTACGAAGGCTTAAAAAAATATAAGAAAAGAAGAATAAGAAATTTTAAATAAATGAAAAAAAAATATTTAAACAATTTTTTTTAGTGTTAATAAGATGTATACTAATTTTTTAGAATTATTTCGGTAATAATCACATGCAATAGAACATTGTCGACGCGTTTCGAACCAACCAGTGTGGTAAAATACATCGACAATGTTCTATTACATGTGATTATTACCAAAAGAATTCTAAAAAAATTGTACAATGGATCACAAAAGCAAAAATTCTAAAAATATTGAAAGCCTGCTCGGTGAGGCCTTGGTGACAAATATTCATCATTTCGAACGTGCACGTTTGCGGGTTTCTAAGTTGAGATCAGATCTTACCTTTCTAAAAATATGTAGAGATGCTTCTATTATTCCTTCTTTTGCTAAAATTAATCATCCTCTTAATATTACGCAGAACCAGAATCTATTTTTAAAAGCCAGCCTTGCTCTCATTCATTGTGAGATCTCCAGAGTTAGAAGAAGCCTTGATCTCCTATCGAGAAAACTATTGTCTTGGCATCTGAATTTATCCAATTCGATTAAAAGATGCAGTTATGGTTAATAATTGATGCACAATTGGTGTTGAGATTCAACAAGAAATTTTTGGCACCCGTGATCCTAGTGAAAATTAAGCACCTACACTAGGGTGGGGCCCACAGGCTATTTTTAGGTACATGTCTATTTTTATTATCCCTTGATTTAGATGGAAATTAAAATGTAATATATTATAAATGTTGACTTGAAATAGTTAACTGAAGTGGAAAATCAGTTAGCTAAGTGAATTTCGAGTTAGAGGTTGGTTGGTGGGATATGCAGAGTAATTCTAGCTGTAGCTAAGGGATTCTAGTTGTAACATATTTGGAAGTGCAGTGGCGCATGAGTTTGTGCAAGTTGTAAATAGTTTAACTCAGTTAAGAGAGTTAAAATCAGCTGTGCTAGTTGTAACTTAAGATACACTAGCGAGAGATCTAATTAATTAAATATTAATTAATTCACAATCAATGTTCTCACATGCAACTAAGGATTTACTATTATTAGCTGCATGCATGTCAGATCCAATGGAGACCTCGTTGAGTTCTAGGTGAAAGGGAAGATGACTATCAGTTGTGACATTATCAGCTTGCACACACACATTGGATGTGCCCATGTACTTGTGCAGTCAAGGAAAGCAATATTGCATCAATTCAGGGATTGCGCAGTGAAGGCAGGCTATCTAGAGACAGAAAATTGGCTAAGGGATTTTCCAATTTTCACATGACAGTGTGAGACAATTAGCTTATGTACTGAGGGCTCTTGTGAGAAGATTTTTGTATGTAATTGTTTCATGATCCATGATATAATATACAATAGAAGATAGTGTGTTTTTTAGTTGTCAGCTTTCCCTGGGAAATTATCTATGTTGTGTGTGATTGATCTTTCTTCTTGTTCATGTAATTGGCGATTGTGTTTTTAATTTTTTAAAGATTTGTAGAAGTGATTCAATTATTAACTTTCTCAAATTGTTAGATCGAGTGAATCCAAGATATATATGCATATTGTATAATTTCTACATGGTATCAGAGCACATGAAATTGCAGAAGTGAAGCAGGAGCTGAGTTTGTGATTGGATATAATTCAAATTTGCAGAAAGACTTTCTTGGTGCTACAAACGGTTCAAGATCAAAATGAATTTCAATGGCTTGAGGTTAGAGTATGCACTTGAGGGAAACTTGAACTACATTGCTTGGAAGGATAGGATGGAGGCGATACTCGAAGGCAATGGCTTGAAGGAATTCATTGAAAAAGATGTTCCTAAGCCAGATGCTGCAGATGCTGCCAATCTTGATGTATGGCAAAAGAAAGTGGCAAAGGCGAGGAGGATCCTGTTGGAGGGAGTACGAGACCACATTGTCTCAAGCCTCCATGGGAAAGCCACACCATATGCTATGTGGAAGGCTTTGACGGATCTATTCCAAAGCAGAAACGACCATAGGAAATTGCCGCTCAATGATAAACTCAGAAAGATCAAGACGGAAAAGGGCGACACCATTCCAAAGTATATCACAAATTTTTTCCAATGTCGGGATGAATTGGGGAGTGTGAGAATAACAGACGCTGATGATGATTTGGTGAATTTGGCTCTCCTAGGACTTCCTAAGAGTTGGCATAGTTATGAAGACTCTGTCAACGAATGGGAAAAATTTCCAGATTGGGAACGACTGTGGTCAGATTTGGTGTAGGAGGAGTTCAGATGAAACACCAGAGATAGCTCTTCATCAAAGAATGATGATGAAGAGGATTATGCGTTGGATCCCAAGGCAAAGAAGGGGAAGAAGAAGAAATTCCATTCTAAATCCGAGCCTAAAGGCAAGAAGCAGGACATTTCCAAGGTGAAGTGTTTTTACTGTCACGAACATGGGAATTTTGCTACTAACTGTCCACAAAAGAAGAAGAACAAGAAGGATGTTGGATCTACAACTGGGGAGGCCCTTGCCCTGAAATTTGAGCTTGACTTTTCCTTGATTTCATGCATGGTGTCAAGTGCATTTGGATCGGTGTGGTATTTGGATAGTGGTGCTTCCTTTCACATGACGGGAGATAAGGAACATTTCAGTGACTTGGAGGAGAAAGATCTCCAGATGCATATTGAGATGGGCAATGACAGACGGTACAGTGATACCAAGATTGGTACCACTACCTTTCAAAGGGATTTAGGTAAACCATTTCAATTAAAATATGTAATGCATGTACCAGGTCTGAAGAATAATTTGGTCCCAGTCGCAATGTTGGAGGACAGAGGCTATGATGTTGTTTTTAGTGATGGAAAATATTTCCTGTGACATAAAACAACGGGTCGAACCAAGAGGATAGAGATTCGAGTTAAGAATCTCTAAAAGATGGAGGTAGATGGCTACACTTCCATGATGGTCAAGGCAGAAAAAGTGGTGATTCGGGATGAGGGTGAATTATGGCATAGACAATTGGGCCATATTCATCACGGAGCCTTGAAAGTCATGCAACAAATATCTACTGGACTTCCAACAGGAGCACTTTCTCAGTTATATCATTGCAAGGGTTACACCATGGGGAAGTATGTAAAGTCAACCTTTCATGAGAAGGAGAACCGCGCTTCGGGGATCCTTGAGAGAGTTCACACAGACGTGTGTGGACCGTTCTCGGTTGCTTCAATAAAAAAACATAAGTACTATGTAATCTTTGTTGATGAATTTTCTCGTAAATGTTAGATCTTCTTCATGCAGAAGAAAGATCAAACATTCTCTAAGTTCTGTGATTTTAAGTCATTGATGGAGAAAGAGTTGGGGAAGAAAGTGAAGGCTCTTAGGAGCGATAATGGTGGAGAATGCATCTCTAACGAATTCAAGAAATTCTGCAGCAAAGAAGAAATTTGAAGAAAACTCATAACACCTCATAACCCATAGCAGAATGGGGTCGCGGAGAGGAAGAACATAAAGATCGTGGGTGCAACACAAGCAATGTTGCATGATCAGGGCCTACCAATGCATTTGTGGGTGGAAGCATGCAACACTGCGGTTTATGTGCAAAATTGTTGTCCTCGTAGAGTACTTGGCATGAGTACACCTGAAGAGACTTTCACTTGTAAGAAACCTGATGTTTCACACTTTAATATTTTTAGCTCATTTGTTTATGTGCATGTGACCAAGGATGCCAGGAAGAAGATGGAACTGACTATTGAAGTTGGGATTTTTGTGGGGTACATAGAAACACACCATAATTATGGTGTGTATTTTCCAAATAGCAGAATGACTCTTGTGCGACGGGATATAAAATTTGATGAGGGGAAATCCATGTGGTTGTCCCTTGAGGGGGACTTGGACTTGCATGCAAATGAGGAACTGTTGGTTCCCAAAGATGAGTCTCAAGATGTGGATCATCCACATGATGAGGTTCATGGAGTGGAGTAAATCAATCATGAAGAGCCATCCATCAGAAATTGCAGAAGGCACACCACGGAAGCTGATATGCTAAGACTTGATGTTGCAAAGAATGTAGGGTCCCCTACTTCACAGTGCAGACAAAGGTAGTCTCCTGACCGATTTTCTGGATACATGGCTCTCGTGAGAAAATGTATTGTGATTGAACCATCTTCCTTTCAGGAAGTAGTGCAGAAACCTACTTGGTTTGATGCGATGGTGGAGGAGTATGAATCCATTGTTAAAAACAGTGCATGGGAAATTTCCCCAGGACCGGTTGACAAATTAGTGGTAGGTTCGAGATGGATCTACAAGGTAAAGCAAGTTGTTGATGGGAGTGTGGAGAAATACAAGGCCAGTTATGTGGCCTCGCGCTTCTCACAGATTGAGGGGATAGATTATGATGAGACCTTTGCACCCGTCGCAAGGTACTCTGCCATAAGGACCATCTTTGCTCTCTCAACGTAGATGGGCTGGCGCATTCATCAAATTGAAGTGAAAAGTGCATTTCTCAATGGGATCATTTAGGAATAGGTGTACATAAAGAATCTTGAAGGTTTTGAGATCTTTAACAGTGAGTCGCATGTGTGCAGGCTCAAAAGAGCGTTGTATGGGCTAAAGCAAGCACCCTGTGCTTGGTACACTCGGATAGACAACTATTTCACCAGATTGGGCTTCACCAAAAGTGAAGCAGGTGTAAACCTGTACCAAATTGTGGTTGAGGATAAGTTATTGATCATTTTTCTTTATGTTGATGATTTAATTTTGATTGGTGATGAGCATATGATACACTCATGCAAGGAGGATCTTGTAAGGGAGTTCGAAACGAAGGATATGGGCCTCCTTCATTATTTCCTTGGAATAGAAACATGGAAGCGGGATGGTGAAATTTTTTGTGTCTCAAGGCAAGTATGCAAAGGAGATATGGGTAATTTTAACATGGAGAGCTGCAAAACTATGGATACTCCTCTTCTAGGAAACTCGAGGAAAGAGGATGCTACTTCTGGAGAGGTAGTGGATGCTACTATCTATTGACAATTAGTGGGTGTGCTAATGTATCTAGTGAACACGATACCGGACCTTTTTTATGCGGTTAAATAGCTAATTCAAGCTATGGTTAAGCCTACCAAGCTATTTTTGAAGGCAGGGAAGCATGTCCTGAGATACCTGAGGGGCACATAAGAGTATGGTCTATGGTATAGACAGACGGATAGAGTGAAGTTGCATGGCTTCACGGATGCAAATTAGGTTGGTAGTCCATCAGACAGAAATAGCACATCAAGGGGGATCTTTAGCATTAGATCTACAAGTGTTTCTTGGTACAGCAGGAAGCAGAGATCTGTGGCACTCAGTTTAGCGGAAGCAGAATACATGGCAGAAAGTCAAGCTGCATGTGAGGCTATGTGGATGAGAAAGGTATTGTTTGGTTTGTTTGGTTCTCAGATGGTTCTAAAAATGATTCATTGTGATAATTAGAGTTTCATTAAACTCTCGATTAATCATGTGTTTCATGATAGGTCCAAGAATATAGATATCTGGTACCATCATATCAGAGATTGTGTGCAAAGGAGGATCATGTTGCTTCAGTACATTCCCACGAAAGATCAAGATGCAGATATTCTGATGAAGGTGCTCACCAGGAGAAAATTCGAATACCATAGAGACGGGATTGGGGTGAAGGATAATCCCTTTCTTGTTTAGAGGGAGTGTTGAGATTCAACAAGAAATTTTTGGCACCCATGATCCTAGTGAAAATTAAGCACCTACACTAGGTTGGGGCCCACAGGCTATTTTTAGGTGCATGTATATTTTTATCATCCCTTAATTTAGATGGATATCAAACCGTAATATATTCTCAATGTGGACTTGAAATAGTTATTTTAAGTGGAAAAATCAGTTAGCTAATTGAATTTAGAGTTAGAGGTTGGTTGGTGGGACATGAAAAGTAATTCTAGTTGTAACAGAGTAATTTTAGTTTTAAAAGATTTTGAAGTGCAGTGGTGCATGAATTTGTGGAAGTTGTAAATATTTTAACTCAGTTAAGTGAGTTAAACTTAGTTGTGCTAGTTGTAACTGAAGATACACTAGTGAGAGATCAAGTGAATTAAATATTGATTATTTCACATGCAGTGATCTCACATGCAACTGAATATTTACTATTATTAGTTGCATGCATGTCTGATCTAGTGGAGACCAAGTTGAGTTCTAGGTGAAAGGGAAGTTGACTATCAGTTGTGACATTATCCACTTGCACACATGCAAGCAAACACAAATTGGATGTCCCCATGATACTTTCACAGTCAAGGCAGGCAGGATTGCATCAATTCCGCAAAGATTTGTAGAAGTGATTCATTATTTAACTTTAGAACATTGTTATATCGGGTGAATACAAGATATAAATGCATATTTTATAATTTCTACATTGTATTAGAGCACAGAAAATTGTAGAAGTGAAGTAGGAGCTGAGTTTGTGACAGTATAGAATTTGAATTTGCAAAAATACTTTCTTGGTGCTACAGCTGATTCAAGATCGAAATGGATTTCAATGGCTTGAGGTTAGAGTATGCATTCGAGGGTAGCTTGAACTAAATTTCTTGGAAGGATGGGATGGAGTCAGTACTGGAAGACAATGGCTTGAAGGAATTCTTTGAAAAAGATGTTCCTAAGCTAGATGCTACAGATGCAGCCAATCTTGATGCATGGCAAAAGAAAGTGGCAAAGGCGAGGAGGATCTTGTTCGAGGGAGTATGAGACCACATTGTCTCAAGCCTCCATAGGAAAGGCACACCATATGCTATGTGAAAGGCTTTGACAGATCTATTCCAAAGCAACAGCGACCATATGAAATTGGCGCTCAAAGATAAACTCAGGAAGATCAAGTTGGAAAAGGGTGACACCATTCCAAAGTATATCAATTTTTTTTTCCAATGTCAGGATGAACTGGGGAGTGTGGGAATAACATTCGTTGATGATGATTTAGTGATTTTGGCTCTCCTAAGACTTCCTTAGAGTCGGCACAATTATGAATACTCTGTCAATGAACGGGAAAAATTACCAGATTAGGAACGACTGTGGTCGTATTTGGTGCAAGAGGAGTTCATATGGAACACCAGAGATGGCTCTTCATCAAAGAATAATGATGAAGAGGATTGTGCTTTGTCTGAAAAGGTGAAGAAGGAGAAGGGGAAGAAATTCCATTCTAAATCTGAGTCTAAAGTCAAGAAGAAGGACATGTCTAAGGTGAAGTGTTTTCACTGTCACGAACATGGGAATTTTTATACTAACTATCCACAAAAGAAAAAGAACAAGAAGTATGATGGATTTGTAGCTGGTGAGGCCCTTGCCTTGCAATTTGAGCTTGACTTCTCCTTGATTTCATGCATGATGTAAATTGCATTTGGATCGATGTGGTATTTGGATTATGGCACTTCCTTTCACATGACGGGAGATAAGGAAATTTTCAATGAATTGGAGGAGAAAGTTCTCCAGATGCATATTGAGATGAGCGATGAAATACGGTATAGTGCTACCAGGATTAGTACCATTACCTTTCAAATGGATTCAGGTAAACCATTTCAATTAAAATATGTAATGCATGTAACTGTCTGAAGAAAAAATTGGTCTCAGTCACAATTTTGGAGGACAGAGGCTATGGCATTTTTTTTAGTGATGGAAAGCTTTCCTGCGATATAAAGCAACAGTTCAAGCCAAGAGGATAGGGATTCGAGTTAAGAATCTCTACAGGCTAGAGGTGGATGGTTGCACTGCCATGATGGGAAAGGTAGAAAAAGTGGTGAGTCGGGATGAGGGAGAATTATGGCACAGGCGATTGGGCCATCTTCATTATGGAGCCTTGAAATTCATGCAGCAAATATCTACTAGACTTCCATGAGAAGGAGAACCATGCTTCGAGGATCCTTGAGAGAGTTCACACAAACGTGTGTGGACCATTATCGGTTGCTTCAATAGCAAAACATAAGTACTATGTAATCTTTGTTGATAAATATTCTCATAAATGCTCGATCTTCTTCATGCATAAGAAAGATCAAACATTCTTTAAGTTCTGTGAGTTGAAGGCATTGGTGGAGAAAGAGTAGGGGAAGCAAATGAAGGCTCTTATGAGCGATAATGGTGGAGAATACATCTCTAACGAATTCAAGAACTTCTGCAACAAAGAAGGAATTCAAAGAGAACTCATAGTGCCTCATAACCCATAACAGAATGGGGTCGTAGAGAGGAAGAATAGAACGATCGTGGGTGCAGCATGAGCGATGTTGCATGATCAGGGCCTACCAATGCATTTGTGGGCGGAAGCATGCAACACTGTGGTTTATGTGAAAAATCGTTGTCCTCATATAGTACTTGGCATGAGTACACCTGAAGAGGCTTTCACTGGTAAGAAGCTTGATGTTTCTCACTTTAGGATTTTTGGCTCACGAGGTTCATGGAGAGGAGGAAATCACTCATGTAGATCCATCCATCATAAATGGCAGAAGGCGCACCATGGAAGCTGATAGGTTGATACTTGATGTTGCATAGAATGTAGGATCCCCTACTTCACAGCGCAGACAAAGACAGTCTCCTAACCGATTTACTGGATACATGGCTCTCATGAGAAAATGTATTGTGACTGAACCATCTTCCTTTCAGGAAGCAGTGCAGTAGCCTACTTAGGTTGATGTAATGGTGGAGTAGGACTCCATTGTTAAAAACAGTGCATGGGAAATTGTCCCAACACCAGTTAACAAATCGGTGTTAGGTTCGAGATGGATCTACAAGGTAAAGAAAGCTGTTGATGGAAGTGTGGAGAAATACAAGGCCAGATTTGTGGCCCAAGGCTTCTCACAGATCGAGGGGATAGATTATGGTGAGACCTTTGCACCTGTCGCAAGGTACTTTTCCATAAGGGCCATCCTTGCACTTTCAGCACAGATGGGTTGGCGCATTCATCAGATGGATGTGAAAACTGTGTTTCTTAATGGGATCAGTGAGGAAGAGGTTTACATAGAGAAACTTGAAGGTTTCAAGATCTTCAACAGTGATTCGCATGTGTGCATGCTCAAAAGAGTGTTGTATGGGCTGAGGCAAGAAAACCGTGCTTTGTACACTCATATAGACAGCTATTTAATCGGACTGGGCTTCACCAAAAGTGAAGCAAATGCAAACCTGTACTAGCTTCTGGTTGAGGGTAAGCTATTGATCATTTTTATTTATGTTGATTATTTAATTTTGATTGGTGATGAGCATCTGATACACTCATGCAAGGAGGATATTGCATGGGAGTTCGAAATGAAGGATACGGGCCTCCTTCATTATTTCCTTGGATTGGAAATATGGCAGCGGGATGGTGAAGTTTTTTGTGTCTCAAGGAAAGTATTCAAAAGAGATACTGGGTAAGTTTAACATGGATAGCTGCAAACCTATGGATACTCCTCTTCCAGGAAACTCGAGGAAATAGGATGTTACTTCTGGAGAGGTAGTGGATGCTACTGTCTATCGACAGTTAGTGGATTCACTAATGTATCTAGTGAACATGAGACAGGTCATTTTCTATGTGGTTAACCAACTGAGTCAAGCTATGGTTAAGCCTGCCAAGCTCTTTTGGAAGGCAGGGAAGCATGTCCTGAGATACCTGAGGGGCACATCAAAGTATGGTCTATGGTACAGACATACACATGGAGTGAGGTTGCATGGCTTTATGGATGCAGATTAGGCTGGCAGTCCTTCGGACAGAAAGAGCATATGAAGGGGGATATTTAGCATTGGATCTATAGGTGTTTCTTGGTACAGCATGAAGCTGAGATCTGTGGCACTCAGTTCAGCAAAAGTGGAATATATGGCAGCAAGTCAAGCTGCATGTGAAGCTATCTGGATGAGAAATATATTGGTTGGTTTGTTTGGTTCTCAGATGGATCCAATAGTGATTCATTATGATAATTAGAGTTTCATTAAACTCTTGATTAATCATGTGTTTCATGATAGGTCCAAACATATAGATATCTGGTACCATCATCTCAGAGATTGTGTGAAGAGGATAATCATGTTGCTTCAGTACATTCCCACGGAAGGTCAGGATGCATATATTCTGACGAAGGCACTCACTAGGAGCAAATTCGAATACCATAGAGACAAGACCAGGGTGAAGGATAATCCCTTTCTTGTTTAGAGGGAGTGTTGAGATTCAACAAGAAATTTTTGGCACCCCTGATCCTAGTGAAAATTAAGCATCTACACTAGGGTGGGGCCCACAGGCTATTTTTAAGTGCATGTCTATTTTTATTATCGCTTATTTCAGATGGACATTAAAATGTAATATATTATCAATTTGGACTTGAAATAGTTAACTGAAGTGGAAAAATAAGTTAGCTAAGTGAATTTCGAGTTAAAGTTTGGTTGGTGGGACATGCAAAGAAATTCTAGTTGTAACAGAGTAATTCTAGTTGTAAAATAGTTTGAAGTGCAGTGGTGCATGAGTTTGTGCAAGTTGTAAATAGTTAAACTCAGTTGTGGTAGTTGTAATTGAAGATACGCTAGTGAGATATCAAGTGAATCAAATATTAATTAATTCACATGTAGTGATCTCACATGCAACTGAAGATTTACTATTATTAGTTGCATGCATGTTAGATCTAGTGGAGACCTAGTTGATTTCTAGGTGAAAGGGAATTTGACTATCAGTTGTGACATTATCTGCTTGCACACATGCAAGCAAACACACATTGGATGTGCCCATGATACTTGTGCATGATGTAGGGTATGTTGTATTTCATACCCTTGATCTGCCTGTTGTTTCATACGATTTTGTCCCAAAGGACTCCCACCTATTCGTGATCATGATCATGCTATTCATTTGATTCCAGGAAGTGTTCCTCCAAACATCAGGCCTTATAGATATCCTTACTTCCAAAAGAGCGAAATTGAACGTATGATTGCAGAAATGTTAGAGGCGGGTATAATTCAACCTAGACAAAGTTCTTTCTCTGCTCCTGTAGTATTGGTACACAAGAAGGATGGATCATGGCGAATGTGTATCGATCAATTTCAGAGTATCTCATCAAGTGGAAGAACTTACCCACTGAAGATTCTACATGGGAGGATGAGAATTTTATACAGAAGCACCCGAAGCTACTCAAGTGTTGAGGACAACACTTTTTTGAAGGAGAGGGGCATGTTGGGTCCCTATATTACTAGTATAGTCCCTTATTGTTGTTAGTGTAACCCCCTTATTGTTATTATTGTACCCTTTTAAGCCCCATTTTGTTATTATTGTGCCCTTAAATTATTATTGTTAGGTCGGCTAGGATTACATTGTGGCCCACTAGGATTACATTATGGCCCCATGGACTCCTATATATAGAAAGGAGGTTTTGTGAATTGTATCATCCAAGAATTGTTCATTTATGTAATGTATTGGAGGTTGCCCCCTCGAAGTGGCTTATTTCTAAGGTGTGGATATCTCTTTTCTTCTATTTTTGGAGCTGGTTACTCAACAATTTAGCCCATAAGCTTAAGCCTCTCATAGGTTGTGCTAACTCCTTTGTTAAGGATTCTTCCTCTTTCCTTAATGAGTTAAAGGACGTTATAATGGATTTTGAGGATAGACTTGTCAGTTTTTATGGTGTTTCTCTTTACACCAATATCCCCATTAATGAAGCCATTGATGTCATTAATCGCATTACTGATCTAGATACATCCCATTTAGTCGAGATCTTCTTAACCTCTACTTTCTTTGGTTTAGAAGGGGAATTGTATGAGAAAACATGTGGTGTTTCCATGGGTTCTCCTCTGTCCCCAATTGTTGCTAATCTGTTTTTGTAGGACTTTGAATCCAAGTCTCTTTCCTCAGCTCTTTTCCAACCAATTTTTTGGAAAAGGTTTGTAGATGATACTTGTGTCGTCTGGCCTCATGGCAAGGAAAATTTAAATCTATTTTCCTTCATCTTAATAGTCAATCTTGCTCCATAAAATTCACCATGGAATATGAGGTGGATGGTAGCCTTCGTTTCCTCGATGTTCTTATCTCTAGAAATGATGATGGTTCTTTCTCCCATCAATTTTTTTGAAAGAAAACTCATACTGAGCAATATCTTCACGCTAGTTCTCACCATTTCTCTGCTAAAAAATTAGCCATCCTTAACACATTAGCCACTAGGGCGTTGAGAATCTTTGATGAGTCTCACCTTGAAGGAGAAAAGACCCATCTCCTGAATGTATTTTGTAAAAATGGTTATAGTAGGTCTCAGGGCCTTAAATCTTAGGCTTAAAGCATAAAAAGGTCCTCTAGTTAAAAATAAAAAAGATCCTAGTGAATGGTCCTACAGTGTGCATCTTCCTTTTATTCAAGGAACCACTGATAGGATTGCTAGGATCCTTAAGAAACATAAAGTTTCTTCGTCTTTCCAGCCCCTTAACACAATTCACAACTCTCTCAAATTGGTTAAAGATCTAGTATGCCCTAGGGATGGGAAAGGTGTCTACATTATTCCTGGTTCTTGTGGGACACCTTACATTGGTGAAACTGTTCGGTTTATAAATCAAAGGATTTGTGAATATGATCCTCACATTAAGCATGGAATATCTCACTCCTCCGCCCTAGTTGAGCATGCAGAAAAGACTAACCATCATATTTGCATCGAAGAGGCTAAGGTCATTGCTAGGATTGACCATTTCCATTATCGTACGTTAAGGGAGCCCTTAGAGTTTGAAAAAAGACACATTAATCTCAATAGAGATGACGACCAGAATATCAACAGATGTTGGATCCCTGCCTTATATTCATAATTGTCTTTTGTTTCCACCCTTCTTCTTGTTTCTTAGTTTTTTAGGCTCGGTTTATGATTCTTTGCTGGTCGTTGGTTATCGTTTTCAACTTTTCCTTGGACCTCGTTCCATAAAAATAAATAAATAAAAATAAAATAAAATAAAAATATATATGATGATGATGATGATGGTAGTGGTGGTGGTGATAGTTACCATGGTGGTGGTGATAGTTACCATCTGAAAATACAATAAAAATTAGCTATTATTAATTGATTTTAATTTTTGTAGTCAAACTAGCAGTGATTTTAACTTCTTGTTTAGCCATTTTTACATTTATTTTTACATTTCTCACCTAGTCTTGATGATGAACCACTTCAGAAGAGGTAAACAATGTTGTATTTCATATAATTATTATTAAAAAATTAAAAAAAAATTATATAATAAATCACATAAACCAAAATTCAAAAAAATATATATACTTTCTAATTTGTTCAATATTGAAATTAATGCTATCAAAGGTTTTTCATATCTAATAGAATTTCAAATCGAATTCAAATTTAGTAACTATGCAAACGACCACTATCGATAGAAATTCGTGTGGTAGAGGTTTTCTTTACATGAAGTTACCAAATTAAAATATTGAACCCAAAGTAAAATATTGAGCATACTTTGACCAGCAAGTTGACCTCCTTTCTCCATTCACACATGAAATTCAAAAACAAGCATACTTCACGTGCATGTAAAATTGGATATGAGTCAACGGATAAGCACACAAAAGGACAAACGAAAATAAATTGTGTATGTCAAGGAAATTTCGTGTGACAAACGAAATGAATTTGTTGAAGTTCAAGAATCTTTCACATTCCAAACAAAATAAAATGGGAGGAAAATAACAAATTGCTCATTATGCAGCAAGCTACAATTAGATCGTTGTCCAAAGGAAATTTCTCTTTAAATTCTTGGCTCCTCTTTAAAATTTATTTTTTTGCAGTTTAATTGTTTTTATTGTCTTTTTAATTATTGTTTTTAACTAATTTTATTAAATTCAATAAAATTTTAAAAGTATACATTTAAATTTAAAATTAACAGTATTTGTTGAAAATATATTTTAAATAATATAATTACAATTTCAGCTTATATTTAAACCAAAAAAAACTATAAAAAACAACAGAATTTCACAATGTATTATTTCATTTTAAAAATTGTGATAATATCTCTTTTGTTCCACTGAAAACCAAAAAACGCGTTGGGTGGGAATTGCAAACCAATTTCAGTGTTATGAGTCTTCTTATATACTCACTTATATGACAATAGCATGGTTGTTAGATGAACTACGGAGTGGTCGAATTTGACTGGGCCTCTCTTTAAATAAACACGTGCACTTGTGAGAGTCACCCATAGTCAGAGTCAAATATAACATTTGGTGTTGTAATCAAACTTAATAATTTATATGGCTATCATATTTGAAATTCATTTATAATTTGCATTGATTTTAGCTGTGTATTTGTGTCTTATAAAATGGTTCACAAATTTTGTGTTATAAAATGGTTTATAAATTTTAGTTGTGTATTTGTGTGTTATAAAATGATTTATAAATTTTAATGAGATTAAGCATGATAAAAATGGTTTACAAATCTTGGGTTATAAAATGATTTAGAAATTTTAGTAAAACTAAGCATGACAAAATTACTGCTCATTTTCAACTACAAGAATATTTTATAATTAAAGACTTAAGTGATAAGCTTGGTGACATTGGTGAAAAAGTGTCTAGTAGCGATTTAGTAACTGTTGCTTTGAAGGGTTTAGTCCAAGACTATAAAGTCTTTATTTCGGCTCTCTCAGCTAGACCAACGCCTCCTATTGAGCATATCCTTTTGCAACTAATCTCGCCTTAAATTTATCAATGCTACCATCTACTTTAAATTTAGATTTAGACAACCATTTGCTTCCAATTAGAACTTTGTTTTCAGGGAGTTCAACTAACTCCCATGTTTGATTTTTCATAAGAGAGTCATATTCATCATTCATAGCATTTGTCCATTGTTCATGCTCTTTAGCTTGTTCATAATCAACTAGTTCTACAACATTCATGATATTAGACATCAAGGCATAATCTCTATAACTAGCAGGAAGCTGGGTTTGTCGGGTTGACCTTCTTGGTTCTACAATACCTATTGGAGTTCCATCCATGATTCTCCTGCTTTGAGGTGAATCTTCCTCTCGTGATGAATCACTGTTGTTGGATGTGCTCATGTTGCTTTCATTTTGATCTTGAACTTGTACCTGTACCTCTTCCTATTCCTGTTTGACCAAAGTATCAATTTTGACATGATAATCATTAGATAAATGCCAAGCATCATTCATTGTATCACTTTTATTAGCATTCTCATGAAACACCACATCTCGACTTGCAAACAGTTTATGTGAACTGGGATCAAACAATTTATAAGCTTTCTGATCTGTACAATACCCAATAAAAACACACTTGATTGACTTTGCATCAAGTTTTCTTCTGTTATCCTTAGGAATATGTGCAAAGGAAGTACATCCAAATACTCTTAAATGATTGACATCAGGTTTATGACCATAAAGAATCTCAAAAGGAGTTTGAAAATCTAATTTCTTAGTGGGTCTTCGATTCTTCAAATAAACAACAGTATTAACGGCTTCTGCCCAGAAACCATTAGAAATGTTTTTACCTTGAAGCATACTACGAGTACACTCCACTAGTGTTCTATTCCATCTCTCAACAACACCATTTTGCTGAGGAGTATGAGGTACTGTGAACTGTTGTTGGATCCCATGAAATTTACAATACTTGTTAAATTCCCCTGATTTATATTCACCACCCTGATCTGATCTGAGAATTTTAATGTATTTGCCTGTTTGATTTTGAATCAAAGTTCTGAATTCTTTAAAATACTCAAATACATCACTTTTTCTTCGTATGAAATAGACCCATGCATATCTAGATCTATCATCAACAAAAATAAGAAAGTAGGAAGCACCACCAAACGACCTAGTTTGCATAAGTCCACATACATCAGTGTGAATTAATTCAAGTATATCATATTGTCTTTTCTCTGTATGAACAGGAAACTCCTCTCTATGCTGCTTACCAAGTGCACTACCAAGTGCACAAGCTTCACATGGTAAATGTTCACACTTCATAACAAGAAGACCTTCAACCATTGTTTTTCTTTGCAACAACAATAAATCATTTTAATTTAGGTGCCCATACCTCTGATACCAAATTAATATTATTCGCTCTGATACCAAATTAAATAAAACAAATGCAAAGCAAAATGTGAGACAGCGCTCACAAAAACTTGCCATCGTTCAACAAACCATAACCACTCCTATTTCTACATTATTCTAGATTATTCTCACATTTATTTTCTAAAATATAAAAATAAAATTGTAAAGAAACCTTCATCAACAAAATCTATAAAGTCTAAAATAATGGCTATTCAACTTTTTTAATAAGTCAACATTAAACTAACATTCTTACATTTAAATATAAACTCTACATGAGTTTTTCTTTTACCAAATCAAGCCAAGCCTCGCAAATGAGACTTAATCACTCATCTCTAATATCTACCTCTCCCCTAGTATGTCCCCCTATCACCTCGATTTACTTACAAACTTTAACAAAATTTACTAAATATAGTTATATTCCATTTACATGAAAAAAAAATGAATAACTTTTTAATTAGTTGCAGATTATTAAAAAAAACCTAGACCTAAAATAAATACTTTGATGCTTAAAATAAATTACTATAATGTTGTTGCTTAATTGATAACAATAACATAATAACAATAATATCCACATTAATCATACACACATTATTTTATATTGGAAAACATAAATAATAAAAAACCAACCAATGAATCTCTCACTAGGACAAAAAAGCCGTTACCACTCACATAGTAAAATATTCCCAAACCATTTGCATTATATGTGATTCACAATTTTAATATTGTAAACTCATAAGACTATCGACCCTAAAACTACAATTATTTATTTAAACATTTGACTCTTCAACGAATCTAAGTATAACCTACATGCCACATGGTAGTAATTAACCAATGAAAATGGTCCATGGTGGAAGAAGAAATTTCAATGCACTTTCTTAGCTCTTTTCTCCTTTCTCCTTTATATTCCACTCGAAGGCCTATTCAAAAATAGGCGAGTTCATCCGATTAAGAGGCTCGAATTACTTCATCTTTAACATTTCTTTTGGGGGTTTCCGAGTTTCCTGAAAATGGAGATCTGGTCGAATTTGGGGTCGACCATGGCTTCCATGCTATTCATACAAACCATAGCCAAACAATACCTGCCTCCAGAATTCTACGATATATTTTCGAAATGGATGCGCAGGGTTATATGGATAGTGTCTTCAAACATCTCAGTTGTGATAGAGGAGAACGATGGGATGAAGGTGAGCAAAGTTTACAAGGCCATGTAGACTTACCTGAGCGTAAGGTCTTCTTCAGCTGCAAAGAGATTAAAGCTAAAGAAGCCTCAGACTAACAAGGAGTTTATGTTCAACATGGACAGAAACGAGGAGATCGCGGATGAATATGAGGGTATCAAGCTGTGGTGGGTCTTCCACAACAGTGAGCTAAAACAACAGATCATGTTCTGTCGGAACTCTTCTGATGAGAAACGCTCTTACGAATTGAAATTTCACAAGAAACACAAGAAAAATATATTTGATGAGTATCTTCCCCATATCATGGCTGAAGCTAAAGCACCGGAGATTAGAAGCCGCTACAGAAAGATTTACATCAATCAATCCAATTCCAAGGACTATGAATACTGGAACAGGGTGTGGACGCCCATTGTATTCGATCATCCAGCCACTTTCGATACTTTGGCTATGGAACCAGAGGTGAAGCAGGATATTCTAGAAGACCTTCAAAGATTCTCGAGGAGAGAGACGTACTACAGGCAAGTTGGGCGGGCGTGGAAGCGGGGTTATTTGCTCTATGGCCCTCCTGGAACAGGCAAGTCGAGCATGATTGCAGCCATGGCTAACTTTCTCGATTACTACATCTACGACCTGGAGCTCACCCAAGTGAAGAACAACACGGAACTGAGGAAGCTTCTCATCGCCACCACCAACAAATAGATAATCGTGATAGAAGATATCTACTGTTCTCTCGATCTCTCGGACTGCAAGACAATGAAGAAGCCACAGGTAGATGACGAAAATGACAAAAATCCGTCAGAGGCTGGTAAGTCGGATGAGAATGAAAATGAGGACAACAAAGGACAACAACTTAGGAGATTTTGTTTACACACCATCCAACCTACAACTTAAATTTTGTGTTTAATGAACCTGCAAGTTTATATTTTTGGTTGAAGGCCGTAGGCCTGTCTCAGCATTGAAGAATCGTGCCACCATCCCTCTTTTTAAACCACGGCACCAACCACCATTAACACCACACCAACCACAAAATGCCAAACTCGCACTTCGCAATATTTTAAAGTTTCTCACCATAGCCACAAAGTTATGTTGTTTCACTTGCGATGCGATATCGCTATCGCATATCGCATGTGCAAGATGTTTAGTTTATCACTCGAACTGCCCGCAGACTAAGTTAGATGGATCACGATGCGATAAGTGCCACGTCATTATCGTAGTTGCACAGATTCAGGTTTATCCGCATTCCGCACAGTTGAATGTTAAAATAGTCAATTGTCGATCTGCGAAATGGAGTTGGACGCGATGAGGAATCAGTCGGATTTGATAAAATTTTAGTTCCGCCTTATTGAGTGTTGAATGCGTTTTTGCGTGTTTTTACTGTGTATTTGGTATACGGCCTGCATCCCATTTTTAATGAAGAAATGGGTCTGTCTATTGACCCAAGTACAGGATTGAATAATCGCATTAAAGATTAGATTAGGTTTTCTATTTTTTATATATGTAATTTTTTTTTTGGATAGAATAGGGAATAGAGAGACTATGTGACAGAGAGTCAACTGTTTATTTTTTAATGCCCAAAGGCAGATAGTGTGACAGAGAAAGAATTGAAACGTTGTGTCTGTAGGAGTTAATCCTTCGTAAATCCAGAACGCATTTCTAAAGAAATTTAATTTTGTAATAGCCGTTTACAGTTTAATGAAATAGAAGCATTTTGTGCATCTTTTTCCATAAAATTTTCAAAATGAGTTCTTTGTGTTAGAAGGAGAATTTGTATTCTCTCTATGTGTTCTGGAATATTCAGAAATTCCAACATGGTATCAAAGCTAGTCCAGGCTCTTTGAGGGTGTCAAAGAAGCTGAAGGAAGGAGTTTGTTGCAGCAGTTCTCCAGCAGAGTGAAGGCTCAGCAAAAGTCCAGGTATTTCTCAGAAACAAAATTTTGTTTTTGTTGTAAAAGAGTGCAGTCTAGAAAATTCTTTTTGAAGATATATTTTGTCTCTTAGGCAGAGAGACAATTTATTTAAAAACACAGTCAAGTTTAAAGCATAGTTCAATGTGCTAGCCATGGAAGGAGCCAACAAAATCATGAGTATTGGAAATAATCAACTCCCACAGTTTAATGGGAAGAACTATGACTACTGAGCAATCACAATGAGAGCCTTGTTTGCCTCTCAAGACTTATGGGATCTTGTTGAAGATGGTTTTGAAGAACCAACAGATGAGCAAGCTTTTAATGCCTTAACACAGGCATAGAAGGATTTTTTGAAGATAAATAGGAAGAAGGACTCAAAAGTCCTCTTCTATCTCTATCAAGTAGTGCATGAGAGTGTGTTTCCAAGGATAGCAGCAGATAACAGGTCCAAGGATGCATGGGATACCCTCTAGATTTCCTATCAAGGTATGGAGAAGGTGAAGACAACAAAACTACAATTGCTGAGAAGAGGTTTTGAAACTCTCTGTATGAAAGAGTTTGATAACATAGACTCATTCTTCACACATGTGATTCGGTTGGTCACCTAGATAAGGTCTCATGGAGAGAAACTTGAAGAACGAAGGATAGTGGAGAAAGTGTTGAGGAGCTTAATCTCAAGGTTTGATTTGATAGTCACAACCCTTGAAGAGACAAGGATCTCTCAAATTGTTTAGTTGATGAAATTCATGCATCACTGATGACACATGAACAAAGATTGGGTTGAAATGCACACTCATCTTTGGAGCAAGCTTTTAAGACTCAAATGTCTTTTGGCCGAAGCAGAGGTCAAGGCAGAGAAAACAACAGAGGAAGAGGTAGAAGCCAAAACAGAGGGAGAAACATCCCTGCAAGTTCGAGTGGAAGAAGCAGCAATCAGAACTAGAATGAAGGCTCAAGCCAACATCAAGCTCATGGAAAAAGGTATGATAAATCCCAAGTCCAGTGTCATTATTGCAAGAAATATGGGCACTATGACAATGAATGTAGGAAAAGGAAAAATGACATGAATAATAGGTAGAATGCTAATTTTGCAAAAGAAGAAAAGAACCAGAATAATGTGCTGTTAACATGTAAGATAACACAAGTTAGACAAGATGATGTGTGGTTCTTAGACTCAGGTTGTAGCAACCACATGATTGGAAACATAGCAATTTTTTCCAATCTAGATGAAAATGTTAAATCTGAAGTAACAATAGGAACTGATAGTAAGATCTCTATCAAGGGAAAATTCAGAGTCAGTATCCTGGCAAGAAATGGAGAACAAAAGTTTGTGCTAGATGTATTTTATGTACCTGGCTTGAAATGTAACTTGTTAAGAATTGGAAAACTCATAAACAAGGGCTACAATGTATTTTTTAAATATGATTTGTGCACAATCATGGACATACCTCGAAGCAAGAAAGTCATTGCAGAGGTGCAGATGATAAGCAATATGATTTTTCCTCTCAAGCTCAAAGCAGACTTGAAGGAAAGAAGAATTGTAGTAGTTGTAACAGAAGAGGTCTTTCAAGAGGAAGTAAAAGATGAAAACTGGTTATGGCATTTGAGATTTGGACATCTCAATTTCGAAGGCCTGAACTTGTTGCATAGAAAGGGAATGGTAAAAGGATTACCACTGATTGAGAAACCGGACAGCCTTTGTGAAGGCTGCATCTTGGGCAAACAACACAGAGAAAGCTTTCCAGTAGGAAAGAGTATAAGGGAAAAGGCACCCTTAGAGATAGTCCATTCAGATTTGTGTGGACCAATGCAAATGCCATCTCTAGCTGGAAACAAATATGTTTTGACATTCATAGATGATTACACCAGAAAGACATGGGTGTATTTCTTGAAATAGAAGAGTGAAGTGTTTGAACAATTCTGCCACTTCAAAGCTCATGTTGAGAAGCAGAGTGGGAACTACATCAAAGTGCTAAGAACTTATAGAGGTGGAGAATACATCTCCAAAGAGTTTCTAAGTTTCTGTAGGGAGAATGGCATACAAAAGCAGTTTACCACAAGGTACACACCTCAGCAAAATGCTGTTGCAGAAAGGAAGAATAGGACCATCATAGACATGGTCAGAAGTATGTTGAAGGAAAAACATTTGCCAAATGAATATTGCGCTGAAGCTGTACATTGTGCAGCATACATCTTGAATAGATGCCCAACCAAAGCTATAATGAACAGAGTTCCTGAAGAAGCATGGAGTGGCGTAAAACAAGGTGTCACCCACATGAGAGTTTTTGGTTGTGTGGCTTATGCACACATTCCAGATCAGCTAAGGAAGAAGTTGGACAGTAAGGGGGAGAAGTGCATATTTATTGGATACAGTGAAGAATCCAAGGCATACAGGTTGTATAACCCATCATCCAAGAAGCTTGTTATAAGCAAATATGTTCAGTTCATTGAGGAAGAAGCTTGGGATGGAAGAATTGAGAAAACAGTCAATGTGAAGAGTTGTTTGTGTCATGATGATAATGAGGAAGAGATGGCGATATACATCCCTCATTAGCAGCACCACCTCCACCAACACAAGGACAAAAAGGGACACCACAAGCAGGAATGAGGACACCCTTGAAAATTAATGATAGTGCTTCTTCAAGCATAGCACAAGGAACAAATTTGAGTGCATATTCAAGCACAAGTACACCAAATGAAACAGGAACTAGATTCAGAAATTTGAATGATATTTATGAGCAAGAGGTAGCAAATGAAGGTATGAACTCTTTATTTTCATTATATTTTCATGTAGAGGATCCTATTCATTTTGAAGAAGCTATAAAATATAAGAAATGGATAGATGCTATGGATGAAGAAATGAATTCCATAGAGAAAAATAAGACATGGAAATTGGTTGATCTCCCAAAAGGGAAGGAAGTCATTGGAGTGAAATGGGTCTACAAAACCAAAAGCAATGTTGAAGGTAAGATTGAAAGGCACAAGGCTAGACTTGTTGTCAAAGGATACAAGCAACAAAATGGAAGAGACTATGAGGAAAATTTTGCACCAGTTGCAAGAATGGAAACAGTGAGAGCAGTGTTGTCCATAGCAACACAACATAAGTGGAAGGTTTACCAAATGTATGTGAAATTAGCGTTCCTAAATGGAGTATTGATGGAAGAGGTTTATTTTGAACAACCTCTGGGCTATGAGAAAGAAGGCCAAGAGCACAAAGTTTGCAAATTGAAGGAAGCTCTATATGGACTGAAACAAGCACCAAGAGCATGGTACAGTAGGATAGATTCATATCTATTGGAAAATGGGTTTGAAAAATGTGAAGGAGAACCCACATTATACATCAAGGAGAAAGATGGTAAGATGTTGATTCTTGTTTTATATGCTGATGATGTGATCTTTACAGGTAATGATTCTTACCTCATTGAGAATTTTAAATTAGTCATGAAGGATGAATTTGAGATGGCTGATATGGGATTGCTAAAATACTTCTTAGGAATAGAAGTAGAGCAAAATGAAAATAATTTTTTTATCTCTCAAGCTAAATATATAAATGAATTTTTGGAAAGATTTAATATGCAGGATTGCAAGGCAGCAATTACTCCCACAGTGATGGGATTGAAACTTAGCAAAGAAGACAACATCAAGGATTTTGATCCAAGTTTGTACAAGAGCATAGTTGGCAGCCTCATGTATTTGATTGCAACTAGGCTGGATATTATGCATGATGTGAGCTTAATTTCCAGATTTATGGAAAGGCCAAAGGAGGCACATTGGCAAGCAGCAAAAATAATTATGAGGTATGTGAAAGGAACAAAGAGGTATGGAATTTTATATACCACTTTAGAAAATTCTGAATTGATTAGATATACTGACAATGATTGGGCTGGAAGTATAGATGAGTAGAAAAGTACATCTGGTTATGTTTTTCATATGGGTTCAGGAGCCATTTCATGGGCTTCCAAGAAACATCCAATTGTGGCGTTATCAACAACAGAGGCAGAGTATGTGGCAGCTACAGCAGCAGTGTGTCAAGCAGTCTGGATGAGGAGAATGTTGAGGAGTTTGTGTCATGAACAGGTAAAAGGCACAATAATTTATTGTGACAATAGATCAACTATAGCATTGTCAAAGAATTCAGTGTTTCACAAGAGAAAGAAACATGTTGATACCAAGTATCACTACATCACAAAGCTAGTGAACAATGGGGAAATTGTTTTGCAACATTGCAGAACAGAGGAACAGTTTGCTGACATTTTGACAAAACCATTAGGGCAGAAAAGTTTTAATTATTTGAGAATGTGTTTGGGTATGCAAGAGAACCCAACAGTTGAGTTTAAGGGGGAGTGTTGAAATATTAAACTACAACTAAAGCGTGCAGGAGGACAAAGGACAACATCGTAGGAGATTTTGTTTACACACCATCGAGCCTGCAACTTAAATTCTGCGTTTAATGAACCTGCAAGTTTATATTTTTGGTTCAAGGCCGTAGGCCTGTCTCAGCATTGAAGAACCGTGCCGCCATCCCTCTATTTAAACCACGACACCAACCACCATTAACACCACACCAACCACAAAATGTCGAACTCGTACTTCGCAATATTTTAAAGTTTCCCACCATAGCCGTAAAGTTATGTTGTTTCACTTGCGATACGATATCGCTATCGCATATCGCATGCACAAGATGTTTAGTTTATCACCCGAATCGCCCGCAGACTAAGTTAGATGGATTGCGATGCGATAAGTTCCACATCATTATTGCAGTTGAACAGATTCAAGTTTATCTGCGTTTCGCACAGTTGAATGTTAAAATCAACAATCTCCAATCTGTGAAATAGAGTTGGACGCGATGAGGACTCAGCCGGATTTGATAAAATTTGAGTTATGTCTTATTGAGTGTTGAATGCGTTTTTACGTGTTTTTACTGTGTATTTGGTATACGGCCTGTGTCCCAATTTTAATGAAGAAATGGGTCTGTCTGTTGACCCAAGTACAGGATTGAACAACTGCATTAAAGATTGGATTAGGTTTTATGTTTTTTATATATGTAATATTTTTTTTTGGACAAAATAGGGAATAGAGAGACTGTGTGACAGAGAGTCGAATGTGTATTTTGTAATGCCTGAAGGCAGACAGTGTGACAGAGAAAGAATTGAAATGTTGTGTCTGTAGCAGCTAATCCTTCGTAAATCAGAATGCAGTTCTGAAGAAATTTCATTTTGTAATAGTCGTTTAGAGTTTAATGAAATACGTGGAGTATTTAAAAGATTTTTAAATTTTTGGAAATTATTATAATAATTTTTTTTATAAAAGGGCTTTTTTAAATTACAAGCTATTTGTCTGAGACGGGTTCAGTGCATGGTATAATTTTTTTAAAGTTTTTTTTATTAAAAAAAAAAACACAAGGTGCATATAGAATATTCTGTGGTTATTATTGGCAAGAGAATTAAGGGCTTTGCAAATTCTGATAGTCCACAAACAATATTTTGGTGTTTTGTCAAGCATGATAGGTTTTTTGGAGAAGATTGTGCCTTACAGAGGCGCATACTAAAAACCATATTTTTTTTCGAGGGCGATATGAAAGATAGCCTCATGCAAGCATGCATGCAACTATGATGGAAGTCATGGGTCACAAAGTGCGACTAAAGAAGAGTAAGAAAAAGGATAAAAAAGAAGAGGCAAAGATAGTTGTCTTATTTAAAGAGGTTCAGGCCACAGCCATTGAACTGAGATGTCTAGCAAAAGACAAAGATTCCCTATCTTTGAGTTTTATTCAACATGCAATGGATGAAATGGTTATGTGCAAAGTAGTAAAAGCTACAACTTCCAAGGAATCATGGAAGATACTGGAAGCATAATTTTGTGCAACGAGAGTGACATGCAGCAGCAGGATATGTCACATGCAAAGAAGTCAGACGCAGATCTGAGAGTAGATGAGAAAGACTCTGGGAGGAAAACAGAGCTTGGTGAAACCCATTATGCACGCATGCATATGGATAAAGAATATGCAACAAAGATTGCAAAGAGGGAAGTTGAAGCCTCTGTATGTGAAACAGAGCTTGGTGAACCCATTATGCATGCATGCATATGGATGAAGAACATGCAACAGAGATTGCAAAGAGGGAAGTTGAAGCCTCTGTATATGAAATAGAGCTTGCTAAAACCCATTATGCACTCATGCATATGAATGAAGAAGATGCAACAGAGATTTCAAAGAGGGAATTTGAAGCCTCTGTATGCGAAACAGAGCTTGTTGAAACCCATTATGCAAGCATGCATATGGATGACAAAGGTGCAACACAGATTGCAAAGAGGGAAGTTGAAGCCTCTGTATGCGAAACAGAGCTTGAGCATATCAATGCTCAATCACTCCACCGTAACGTGGATCGTGCAGAAGATGGTGAATCTCACTGTGATGAAACACATGTGGATGATGACTGCAAAGTGAGATGTGCATTGGTGAATCCAGCCGGAGCTGCTGAGTTTGGGAAAGCTGAAATTGGAAATGAAATTGACAATGAGCACATGCATGCTCGAATATCCCACCATAGTGTGGATGAACAACATTTTGATGTTATGTGTGGTTTCCTTTTTGAAACAAGGATTGATTATGGTAATATTGTAAACGCCATGTTTGATGAATCATTGAAGGTTCAAGCTGTCTTTGTAGCAGCAAGATATGAAGCAGTTAGAACTGCTCATGAAGCAGTGTGCAAACAAGCAACATCTAAGTTTGGCTTAGATACAACTATCAATAGAGAAGAAAATTATTTGGTGGATCCAACAACTGTAATTGTTGAAGTTAAATTTGATGAAGAACCATTAAATGGTGATGATTCGTTGCACATGATGCAACAAAAAGAACATATTGATATGTTGTTATTTGGTGAGAGAAACCCACTTGTGTTTGGAAGCCAAGTGGAAGACAACATGTTTGCAACAGTAGAGGTTTGTAAAACAGTTGAAAAGAAGGAAGAGAAGGAAGAGGAAGAGCAAGAAGCTCTCACTGAAGAGCATACTAAAGTTGTTTTTAACATTGTTTTTGAATATGCAGGTACTCAAAATAGCATGGGATCAAAATATGAAAACAAGGTTGTTAATAAATTTTATGCAGATTTGAAGTTTATTGAAGAATGGATTCAAAAGCCAATTGAAAAAATTGATGTGATTATTAAAGCAGCAGTTGGAATAAAAGAATTGAAGAAAGCAGCAATACTTGATGATGCATGTGAAGAGAATGATATGGAAGTTTCTGAAAACAAGGAAGAATACAAAAAAACGAATTTTATGCAATGGAGTTAAGAAGAGATAAGATTTTGCTATTAAGAAATATGGCAGAAAGAAATTCAGGAATATGAAGCGCAAGAAACAGAGAAAAGAAGACAATTTGAAGATGTAATGTTATGGCAACAATCCATGTTTGAACAAATATTTGAAGAGGAAGGTGAAGAAGACAAGATTAGATTATTTTTTGGCACAAATTCAAGACAAGTTAAAGAAAATTTGCAGCAACAACAAGTGAAGAAAGCCTACAACAAGAAAACACAACAAAGAATGAAGCAATTTCGAGGATATAGAATTTGGAAGCAGATAAAAAGAAAATGAAAGATTGCAAAAGTTTTGAGTCATTGTAAGCCTAGCTGAGACATAGACAAGCAGGCATGTTTGAGTTGTCATAAGTTATGTTTTAGTTTAGCGGTCGTAATTAAGGGGGAGTGTTAAAATATCTAATTACCTCCCGCATGCAGAGTTAGACAAACAGTTAAGTGAATCAGTTGAGTTGAGTGATAGACATATTTGGTGAGTGAGTTAGAGAGTCAGTTAAGTGAGTGATGATCAAATTGGTTTATGTGAGAGTGTGTGCATGTCAATTAGGTTAAATACCCTTCACCGGGTTGATTGTATTCATTGATTGAGATTTTGATTTAGAGATTAATTGAAGAGCCACAACTCATTATTTTGTGTGCAAAATACTTGTGTTACTTCTGTGATTAAATTCTCTGTCTATCCAACATCTTCTTGGGTGTCTTGTCATGGTCAACCTAACCTCAGCTGAGTTCAACCACTTCACTTCCTTCAAGCAAGTTAGGAGAATTATTACTTTCGTAGAGCAACCTAAAGATGTGACAGGATATGTATTCTGCATTAATTTATTGTACCTTTTTTCTTACCTGGGAATAAAGTTTTTTTTAACTCAGTTAAATTTTGATTCTATTTAACTTTTGTATTTACCGTTAAAGATTCAACATTTATAGATATAAGATGAAATATAGAATGGATATTGATAATTTATAAAAATTATTGATTGATTTAAAAATTATTAATATTTTAAAATTGTGTTGAAATTATCATTTTAAAATTATATTAACAATTATTATGTTTACATTTTTATGATAATCAGCCTCAAACTCTCAAATGAGCTTTGTTCATTTTTTCCCACTCATCTTTTTCTCCCGAATCTTATACTCTTGAAAATTATAATATTTTATGGATTGATTTTTTCGTAAATAAATATAAAATGATTTTTTTGTAAGTAATAATACAATATGTACGGAGTGTATGTGATAATGTTTTGTTCTCTTTTTTATTAAGTTTTAATTTTTACGACAGAAATGTTCGGATGTCGGGGATAAGGTTCTAAGAGTAAACCACTCCTAGATAAAGTTGATTTTAACGAAGCTCTTGTTATATTATAAATTATAAATATATCCAAATTACGACTTGTCAATTTATAAGTATATCCATCTTGTTAACTGTTCAACATTATCTAAACATTGTAGCAATAAATTTAGTCCTTTAACTTCACCCAAATTACTCTTAAAAAAATATCAAAATTTTGTCATCCATATTTTTACTCATATGCGCACCTTAATTTCTTTACACTGTAAAACTTGAAACCCCTTTAGAAATGGAACGATCCTAATTTCGAGTATTGAAAATTGAAAAGTGGAATTGTGAAAACAGTTGAACGTTTGTTATGGAATTTGTGACGGGGAAAAACAGCAATGAAAATCGGTAGTTGTTGAGCTCTATTTTAAAGGCAGTGGTTTCTTCTACTTTCACCAAAGAGTGGTAGATATTTTATCAAAATTAAGGAAAAATAAAGGATATTGTCTAATTATATTCTACGTATTTGCCTTGTTAACACTTTTAACGAGTTATGTTGTCATTGGTATCTCATATTTCGAATCGTTCAAAAAATCCGAGTTTAATGAATTAGAGATAAGGGAGTCTATACTGATTTCACCTTGAAAGAAAAGGATATTATTCTCGAAAGTGTTAATAAATAATATTCAAATTATCTATTTTTTAAATTAATTTAATCTTAAATTTAGTAGAAAATTATATTTAAAAAAATTAGAATTTCATTTCCCAATAAGGGTGAAGTGTTTAGAAGAAGGGTGCGGGGTTGTTGTACGGGTGGTGGGATGCATTTGCTCCACTTACTATATTGGTTGGGGAGCATGGCATCCCATTTATGGGGAGTTTTAATAGTACAGGCTCAGGATGTCAGTGATAGAATATGTTATAAGTTATGATTGAAATGGATAGTGGTGGCCGCTGATCTATTTTTTTTCTGAAACTTTCAATACATTTTCTCTCTTTAAATATAATGCATGTAAGAGAAGTTTTTTCTTTATAAATACAAGTAAAATATAAATCATATTTGACTCATAAGTTTCACAATTATTTCCCATTCACGCGTGAACATCAAAAACAAACAAAAACATGATAGGTGTATTAAAACGTAAAAGAAGGAAAATTACAAGTGACTCGTCAAAAAAGATATTGGATCGCATGGTTTGAATCTAAATAAAAATTAAATGAATGACTTCCAATCTCACCCTATTCATGTTTGATTTTGGTGATATTTTAAAATCGATTAGATATAATTGAGGTAATGGGATCAAGAGAATAAGATTTAGAAAGCGACTTGGTTTATTTAATTCCAAAATACTTTCCTAAAGCTATAATCAAATAAAATTAAATTAAGCACGTTGATACTGCCGTCCAATGAAATTCAATAGCCGATGCAAATCCTTCAAAATATGATCATGGTTTTTTCTCAAAATCGATATTATATCTTTCCTTCGGCCCAAAGAATTTTCCAATCTCACACTCTTCATGTTGGATAAATAGTAATTTCAACCTACCCTGTGAGAGCAATTAATGAATAGGAGTCATCTAGATGTTTCTAGGTTGTTTCTGGAGAGATAGCTTAGCTTCCTAAAGAAGCTATCTCCACCGACAATGAACCTCGAGAAGGTTCTTCTCTTTGTATTAATATTTGTTTCCTGTAATGCAAATGAACAAGCTATTCTTGGAGTCTTCTGTTTTCTGTCATGGTATCAGAGCTCCTTCATTGGAGTCATTCTGATTCTTTCATGGTATCAGAGCTGATGGATTCGGCTTGGTGAGTGTTTGCAGAGGTTGTGCCTGCAGTAGATTGTGTTGTGAGGAGCCATTTGCTCAGTGAGAGCTGTGAGTGCTCGGTAAGGAGCTGTGTGCCGACAAGGATAAGTAGTGAGTAGGAGCCGTTAAGATGTGTTGAGCCAGAGCAGAGGGCTCAACGTTCTGTTGATCCTGTTGTGGGCGAGTGATGAGAAACTAACTTGTGTGATAGTTGTTCAAAGAAAAAAACCAGTGGAGTGGTGAGCACTCAATCAAACGTGGAGGAGAGAAGTCGCGACTGTGGAAAATTCTCATCGCACGGTGTTGACCGGTGGTGTGATGGATATTGAAGATCGAACTTAAGCTATTTAGTGTTGAGTATTTTGTTGAGTTATCTGGAGGCCAAAGTGTGGACGAGTTGAAGGTGAACTTTGTGTGCCAGTTGATGAAAGGCAGCGTTATGCAGCTATATGTGGAGGATGCCAATATTGGCGCAACCGTATAAGTGTTGTTTTGAGCTCAGTTGAGTAGTCGGAGGCCTGTAGAGCTGAAGCTCTCGTGGCAATCTGAGGGAGTCGACTGCCTTGGTGAAGCTTGTTCATAGTTGCCCATTGGTTTGCTGCCGAGTGCACCTGAGGAAGTCAAGTGGAGCACATATGTGATTGGAGGTGCCGAAGAAACCAGCGCGCCGATTGGAACAATGATTTTGGTGCATTGGAGGAGTCTTCGACCATGAGCGTGGGTTTGTGTGTTCAATTCTCGATCAATGTTCATGGTGAGGTGATCTTAGATACTTTAGCCTTTGTTTCTCACCTTTATGCGGTTAGAACTTGTTTCCTTTGGATAATTGGAAATTGGAATTGCATAAAAAGATTTATGGTTGCAGAGTTATTACCTGTTACGACTTCCTCTACTATATTTTCGGTCGAATTTTTTAGTTGTTTCTTGAGCTTTCCGCCGGTGCCTATGAAAATTTCTGTTGTTTATTGAGCTTTCTTGTGTGTTATTTGTTGGGCTGTGCTAGTTTAGAGAGGGGATTTGAAAAATCCATGTGAATAAGTCGTGGGGATTTCGTCGGATTGACCCGAAAATTGTGTATAGTCAAAGTGAGAAGTTCTGTGTGCAAGTTCCTTGAACCTAGTTTATTGTAGCATAATCCTTGTTGTCCCTAAGTAGGTTTAGCCAAAGGAAGAATCCGACGTATAAGTGTCTTGTTAATGTTAAGAATAGTTTGGATAATCCCTGGGTTCCAAGGATTCTATTGGATATTTTATTTCCTTTTTTGAAAAAGGAAAATTTTTAATGTTTATACAGCTATATCATGGCGTCTATATGTTATAGGGCGTGTTTGTATGTATTTTGTTCTTTATTGTTGAACTTTGCCCATAACTGGAGCTGCCTGCTCTATATATGAAAAATAAAGTTGTAAGGGCGTGGAGTAACGTGCTCCAAGCCATTATTGAGATCTAGCACGGAAGATCTGAGTTGGAGGAGTCTGCATGGGGAGTTGAGGGAAGAGCTCAGCTAAACTTTGTGTTAATCATAGTAGTCAAAGAAATCAGCGTTCAAAGCCGTGATGGGTCGGTAAAAAATATTGAAACAACAAAAGAGAAAGAATGAGAGGGCTGTGGCAGAATCTGGAAAAATTCCAACTAGAGAATTTATGCTCAATGAAGAATTTATGCTTAATGAAGATATGAATCTGGATCAGCCAAAAGATTTTACAGAAGCTGATGTAATACTGAAAAGATTAATGCCAATGCTGCCGTCATTCTTAGGTAAAAATTTTGAACTTTGGGCTATTAAAATGGAAGGATTATTAGGTTCAGTAGATTTATGGAAATTTTTCCAAGAAACTGATATGAATTCCGAAAATAAAAGTAGATGTGCAATAGCATTGTTTCTCATTATATCAGCTCTAGATGCAAACATCCTGTCAAGCATTTTAAATGAATTTGGTGAATTATTTGATCCAAAAATGTTTTGGCATATTCTTGAAATGAAGTATAGCATGAAGCAGAGTGAGAAAGATGAAATTGATGAAATTGTTGTTAAAAATAGTGATTGTGATGAAAGCATCATAACTGGAATCAAGACTGAAAGTATGTGTGTAGTTGACAATAGAGTAGCATGTGATAGTCAGGAAACTCCCTGTGATGCAAAAACTTGTGAAGTCAAATACAAAAACTTGTGAAGTCAAATATGATGAGAATTATGTATCTCATGAAGAATGGTTATGTTTGATGCATGAAAAGCAACTCATTGATGAGTTGTTGTTTGGTGAGAGGATATTCCTATATTCATATGCAAATCAAATGCAGGATGAAATGATTGCAACAACAGAGTTGATTAAAGAGGTTGAAGATATGAATCAACCAATTATGAAAGATGAAGATCTATAGAATGATGTAGAGATTGCAGAGAGAAAAATCATGGAGGATTCAATAGCAGCTCATGAAGTTGTAAATGACTCAATAGCAGCTGATGAAGACTCAATAATAGTCGATGAACTGAAGAAAGATAATAGCGTCTTTGAAGAAGAGGTGGTACATCCAGCAGCTATTGTTGTTGTTAAAGATGAAATTGCAAAGGACAAGTTCCAAGAACCTGCCGCAATGTCGAATGCAAAGACTGTTATTCGCCAATCAAGAAAGGAAAAAATTCACCACTATCTTATGGCAAGAAAGGTGAAGATGAAACTGCATTTTCAAATAAACAAGTATGGACCATTTAGAAAGAAGACAAAAATGAAATCCTTGTTCTCATGTATTGTTGTAAGCCTAGCTGAGACTTAGACTAACAGGCACGTCAATAAGAGTGTTTATATGTATAGTGTATTTTGTGTGTCTATATATGGTTGAAATTAAGGGGGAGTGTTGGATAAATAGTAATTTCAACCTACCCTCTGAGAAAAATTAATGAGTAGGAGTCATCTAGATGTTTCTAGGTTGTTTCTGGAGAGATAGCTTAGCTTGCTAAAGAAGCTATCTCCACCGACAATGAACCTCGAGAAGGTTCTTATCTTTGTATAAATATTTGTTTCCTGTAATGAAAATGAACAAGCTATTCTTGGAGTCTTCTGTTTTCTGTCATGGTATCAGAGCTCCTTCATTGGAGTCGTTCTGATTCTTTCACTTCATACAATTATTTATTTTTATTTCGACTGTTGATTTTGGTGATCATATTTTAAAATCGATTAGATATAATTGAGGTAATGGGATCAAGAGAATAAGATTTAAAAAGCGACTTGGTTTATTTAATTCCAAAATACTTTCCTAAATCTATAATCAAATCAAATTAAATTAAGCACGTTGATACTGTTGCGGTCCACTGAAATTCAATTTTCGTTTTTTCCTATATGGGGAAGATTTATCATATTCGTGAAAAACGATATTATATTTTTCCTTCGTCCCAAAGAAAAAACACATTCATTTGAAATTAGAATCCATTCATAGATTTTTCTTTCCACATGGTGTTTCTGAGTCCATAGCATGCTAATTGTGACATGAATGATGGCGAAGTGTGCCAGTCCTCCAAAGTTTGGTCTTCCAATTAAAGAAACTCTTTCTAATGGACGTTTATGCGTCAAAAACATGCTGATAGTAACATCAATGACCAAGTGGGCCTTGTCCAATGTATACTTTGAATTGCTCATCTGATTTAAAAAATCCATGCCCCTTTAAAAGTCGGGCACAGAGTGAAGTTAACATATAGCAATAGCAGCCATCAAATCTAAGAGTTGCTAAAGGTTTTCATGTTTGGAATTTATTTATAACTTGACTTTTTAAGTGTGTTGTCAAATAGTCCATAAAGTTCAGTAGGGCCTAAAAACAACATGTCATCCCATCAAGGGTCCTTCCTAGTAAGTAGTAATGAAAACATGAAAATGAAATTCATGTCCAATAAGAAATTTCCATGTAAATTCTTCGCTCTTTCAGAGTCCTATGGAGGCACATAAAAGAGCTAGGCCGAGATCATCTGAGAGTTGGAATATCTAATTCCTACTTGTCTATGGTTGTAATTCTCTATTTGAGGAGTTTGTTCCTACAGTATAGGAAGTAGCTAGAACTATATTCATTCCTAGTTTAGTGTGTGGTTGAGAGAATCTCTCAACCACATTATTGTGCGTCTAAGATAGATTTCCTATCTTGAGACTATTTCATGTATAAATATGTGGGTAATATCTTTGATTAAGAATATATAATTTGAATAGAGTTTTCATACTGATATTTTATCTTGGTATCAGAGCCCGTAAGGGCCTTTGGCCCTTTCTGGGCATAGGAAAATATATTTTATTTTAATATTTGTTTGTCCATCAAAAATCGCTACTGTTGTAAGCGATCTGCTCGATCAGAGCCAGATCTGAGCCGGCGTGTTGTTAATTAAATGGGTGCTGGCCTCTTTTTGTCTCTGGTAGTCTCCATTGGTACGATCAGCGGTGAGGCCGTGGAGCTGTGTCGAGGCATGCTACCTTTTGGTTTCCTGAGGATTCGTTTTTAGATGAGGCTGCTGGAGGTCGTTACAATAGCTGGTGGCTGTGATCGTTGGAGTGCTGCTTTTCTTGCAACGCTGCTTGTTGGGCTGAGCCAACGTGAAGATGAATGCTGCCATCCTCTTTCGATGCGTGTGTGGAGTTTTGTGATCGCTGTTTGAATTAGAGAGAAACAGATCAAATGTTGTGGCATCGATTGGTGAGTCGATGCTGCGTGGACCGTTGTTGCATGCCGAGATGAATAATTGGTATGAGATCGCTTGAAATCTCTGGTATGTAGATATCGCATGGTGCCTTCACGCAGGAGGCCAAGTAAGTGTGGCAACGAAGGCCGAGCAAAGGGAGTTTGAAATATGCACAGTGGAGCTGGGATCTATTCCCTGGAACGCGTTCTGCAAGCATTTCCATAGCCAAGCATGACATGTATGTTACTGAGCTTCTTGTTTTTTTTTATGCTAAATATCTGCACTAAAGGTGTGTCGCATTACATTCCATAGAAAGTGAGCTGTAGTGCTGTGAAAATCATGGAGAGACCATGTCGCGCAGAGGGATTTGTTTGGAGTTGAATGATGTTTCTCAACAGATAGAAGACCCACAGTGGCGACGCCTTCTTTGCTACATACTTTAGCACTAAACAGGCAAATCTGAAATCGACCCAAGGTCACATGGGTTCTTCGATGGTGAGAAGATCCATACAGAGATGTCGTGCTGGATTCATTTGCATCAAGTGTTGTTGGGAAATCCGCTTGGAGTGAAGCATGGGGCTGACTCGGTGATCTAGATCCATGCCTGTGTGAGCTCTTTCTTCTTCTTTTTTTGATTTTTTTTCATCATATATTTTTGGTTGAAATTTCCCTAAAGTTCATCTTCTATTCGAGATCAATCTCTACATACATAATTTTTTGGCATCATTTAGAGAGCATTGTTTTGGTGTTGATGTCTCTGCCTGGAAAATCTACGTTGGGAAGATCGCCTGCTGAGCCTCTTTTCTCAGTGCGTTGGATGAACCCATGAAGACAATTCATGGGCATCATATGTTCTATAAGTTGGCCGGCGAAGGGCTGACGTCGAAACCCGATGACATTAATGCTGGATCAGATGGGTCCAATATCAATGGCATGAACCAGTCTGGAAATGGAAGTTCTTCTTTATCTGGGTGTGGACTAGAAAGGCACCGTGGTGAAAGTGAAGAATCAAGCCGCTTACGGAAGTTGTTGGGCATTCTCGCTGTTACAGCTGTGGAAGGTATAAACCAAATTTTGACGAATGATTTGATTACTCTGATGGTGTTTTGATTGTGAATTGGGTTGTGTCTCTGATAACGAACTCGATGGCCCATGAGATATTTGATCCAAAGTTGCAGCTACCTCTGAATCCTGGTCCGCTGGTAAGAGCAGCCGAGCTGGCCTCTGAATGTGTGAATAAGGTAAGCACGAATAGACTGAAGTTTGTGGAGGTGGTTGCCATGCTGAAGAAAATAGGAAGTGAGATTAATGACTCAAGCTTGACCGCTCCCCGTTCACCCCAACCATATACAACTATGGAGAGTGTCACAGTGCAATCATAAAGATTTTATTTCTTATCTTCATAAGGTTTCAGTGATGCGGTGCGAATTTCAAGTTAGAAGTTGTTTGAATGATATTACAGAATTATCATTTGATGGTAAATTGGATTAAGTATTTATCTTGTTTGGATCATTTACAAACCTGGATCAAGGATTTTTTTGTTGTTGTTCTTGGAGCAGCTTCTTTCCTTGGGGGTTCGATGAGGATGACAGTTTCACTCTATGTAATTCTTTTGGAATTGACAAATAATTTTTTGATTCTTCCTCTGGTTATGCTAGTATTGTTAATATCAAAGAATGTGGCCAATGCATTTAACAATGTGTTTATGACCAAATTTTTCGCCTCAAGGGCTTGCCATTCCTTGAACCACATGCAGAACCTTATATGCGGAATTTGACTGCAGTTGATGTTGTTAGAGGCCCATTGGTGACCTTTTCTGGAATAGAAAAGGTTGATAACATTATGCAAGTCTTGAAGAGCTGTAAATGCAATGGTTTTCCCATGATAGATGAACCTCCTTTCTCAGAGACGCCTATTTTATATGGTCTTGTGTTGCGTTCACATTTACTTGTTTTGCTGAAGAAGAAAATATTTCTACCCTCCAGTGATATTGCCAGTGCAGATTTTGTTTAGCAGTTCTCTTTGGTAGACTTTGCAAAGCCTGGATTAGGTAAAGGCCTCAATATTGAAGAGATAGAGATAAGTGTAGATGAAGTGGAAAATTTTATCGATCTACATCCATTTGCAAATACCTCTCCTTATAATATTTTGTAGACGATGGCATTGGCAAAGGCACAAATTCTTTTTCGACAAGTTGGAATTGTATGGCGAGAAGGTGGACAAGGCCAATGAGAAGGGTCGAGTCCTTGAATGTTGTTTTTTTTGTTGTTTTGGTTTCAATTCATCTTAATTTATTGTTGGAACCAATCGGTGGTGGCTTCACCCACATGATCGAGTAGAACAATGCAGCTTTCAGCGAAGAGGTCGATAGATTGTTAGGTCTTCTGCAGGTGTTAGAAGAGGTGCAGAAGCACGCAGAATTATTGGGAGGCTTTCAGCTTCCTGTGTTTAGATCAGCCTGGCTGAAGTGAATTTGTGGACAACGGAGGATCGTAGCATGGAGTCCTGGATTCTTGTTTTGAGAGAGACAGTTTGTTACTGTTTCTCTTTATATGGTTGTGAGTGCTTATGTCTGGATCATCAGTGCTAGAATGCACTGCATTGGGTCCAGTTGAAAAGTCGTCAATTCGTTTCTTTATTAGTGGACCCCTCACAGGTATCATTGGAAAAAAATGGTTGCTGGTATGTTTGGGAAATAATCATCTTTGGGCAGAGATAGAGAAATTAATTTGAAGAGTCTTTTGTTTTTTATTTTTTATTTTAGCTTCTTGGAATCATGTGTAAAGTTATTGAGCCTTATTGAGCCTAGCTAACTCAATGTAGGTAAAGTTATTTTGTTAGAATTCGCGACTCTAACAAATGACAGGTGAAACGTGAAGTTCCAAGTTTTAATTGACAATGTCAAAGATGCCCAAGATGTGAGCAACGAAAGAGGAGGTAATGAAGCAAAAACAACTATTATGATGGACAACAAAGTAAATGTTTGTTTGAGTTAGTGTGGGTTTGTGGGATAGACTCCCTAGCATGTTATAAGCAAGTCTAGGAAAATTGTTGTAGTGGTCATGTTATGTATCTAGAAACTCCAAAAGTTGAAGTATGGAATGTAAGCCTTGTAAAGGCATGTGTAAAGTTTGTGGTAATCTCAAAACCAACTTGTAATGGTTTATGGTCAGCCCGAAACCATCTTTTGTCACTGTAAAGTGATGGTTTGTGGTGAGCCAGAAACCACATACAGAACCTTTGTGGCTACAGGATTTGCTCGGTGGTGGCACATTTAAGTTCCGTATTTGCCTAGTGGTGGCAAATCGGACTTGCCCGATGGTGGCACATTTAAGTTCCTTATTGCCCGGTGGTGGCATATTGAAGTTTCAGATTTTCCCAGTGGTGGCCTATCGGACTTGCCCGGTGGTGGCATATTGAAGTTGGCAGATTTTCCCGGTGGTGGCAGATCGGACTTTCCCGGTGGTGGCATATTGAATTTGGCGGATTTTCCCGGTGGTGGCAGATCAGACTTACTCGGTGGTGGCAGATTGAAGTTGCCTAGTGGTGGCAAATTGGACTTACCCGGTGGTGGCAGATTGAAGTTGCCCGGTGGTGGCAGATTGGATTTACCCGGTGGTGGTAGATCGAAGTTGTTGGAGGTTCTGCACATGTAATTCACCTGGTGATGGTAGATTTGTAGATACAGGTACATATATGCAGTAATAATGGTTGAAAGAATCATTTATGCGAAGGAGATCCTACGAGACTAGCGGTTGCAGCGGTTGGTACCCATGCATTCTGGTGGATGGTTGCTCCTTTATATGGACGTCGACATATCCTTTGTTATCTTTGACCACAACAAGAATTTGTGAATTAACATCATGACAAGTAGTCATTAAGGTGGGGAGTTGGAATATCTAATTCCTACTTGTCTATGGTTGTAATTCTCTATTTGAGGATTTTGTTCCTATAGTATAGGAAGTAGCTTGAACTATATTCATTGCTAGTTTAGTGTGTGGTTGAGAGAATCTCTCAACCACATTATTGTGCGTCCAAGATAGATTTCCTATCTTGAGACTATTTCATGTAGAAATATGTGTGTAATATCATTGATTAAGAATATAGAATTTGAATAGAGTTTGCATACTGATATTTTATCTCTGAGTAAGAGCCTCGAGGTACTCTTAGTTTAATATTTATTTTCATGGGTTTCTTATTTTCATGAAAATGGAAGTGTGGTCTAATTTTGGGTCGATCATGGCTTCATTGATATTGATATGGACCATGGCTAGGGAATACCTGCCACTAGAATTCTAGGATTTGTTTTCAAAGTGGAGCACAGGCTCATAGGGCTAGTGTCTCCTTACATCTCAGTTGTTGTAGAGGAGAACAATGGGATGAAGGTAAGCGAAGTTTACGAGGCAGTCCAGACTTACATGAGCATAAGGTCGTCTTCAGCCGCAAAGAGATTAAAGGTGAAGAAGCCTAAGAATAGCAAGGAGTTTATTAAAGGTGAAGAAGCTAAGAATAACAAGGAGTTTACCTTCAGTATGGACAAAAACGAGCAGATCACAGATGAATATGAGGGGATCAATGTGTGGTGGGTGTTCCACAATAGAGAGTCGAAACAGACGGTCTTATTCTCATCGGACTCCAACACTGAGGAGAAACACTATTATGAGTTAACATTCAACAAGAAACACAAGAAAAATATATTCGATGAGTATCTTCCTCACGTCATGGAAGAAGCGAAAACACTGGAGATTAATAATGGTGAGAAGTAGCAGCGCAGAAGATCAACCGAGTATTAATAATGATGTCACATGCGATATCATACCTATGACGGATGCAATGTGATAGTTATATTTTATAGTTTTGACTCCTGATTCCATTCCTTTAGAAGAATATGTTTATGTGCTATGTGAGATTGTATAGGTTGAACATCATTTCTATAATATAGATATTTTATGTTCTTTCCTATTTATGTTGCCTTAATTATTTAGAACTCCGTACATTCGCACTTTGAGAAAGATAATAGATGCAGTTTAAATTCGAGTTGTTTTTAATAATAATATTTGAAAAGTTTTTTATTTATTGTTTATCAATTTTTTAAAAAAATTTGATAAAAATTTATTGAATTTTTAAATTTGATGAGTAAATTATTTTAGAAATTTTTAGGGTGTTGAATCTATATATACAGTCAAAAAAATCAATTTCAATAACACAAATCAAAATTTCACTTCAAATTTTTCTACCTAATTCAAATAAAAGAACCCAAAAAAATTCACATTAAAAATTACTCCTTTTAAATTAACATATTAACATATTAAAAAACATAAATTTATTTAATACAATATATGGTAAATCCTAAATTTGTACAGAATAAATTAATACAATTGAAAGAGAACATTGAAATTTTATTAGAGTATAACTATATTGCTGCCCTTGTTTTGGAACCATGCTCACAAAGTATATATAAATGGCTAGATATGGTGTTTGAATTTCTTAGGTTAACGCAACTTCATTTTAGAATGTTTTAATATAAAAAGTGCTAAAATGCTAATTCATTTTTCTTATAATTATATGCAGTTATTATTATATATTAATGAAGTTATTTTATTTTACAACTTTTATTGCGTTATACTTATATATTAATGAAATTATTTTTATTTTAAACTTCCAAATTTTTATAGAGTTATTTTTAATTTAAAACTTTTAAATATTTATGGTAATATATATTATAGAATTTATAGAAATATACTATAGTTTTTTTCTAAATGAAAAAGGTAAATACTAATAATTATTTATAGTATTTAAAGAATGATTTTGGACATTTTTAATTAATAAGTTAATAAAATGTTTAGAGTAATATATTTAATTTTTTTTTGTGTTATTAATGGAATAAACCATTATTTTATGTATGAGGAGTGATATATCTAACTTTGATCATCAATTAATTTTATCATTTACAATACAAAAGACCCTTTTGTTGACTTAAACTAGATTCCTTGCTCATAATTACATTTAAACGCTTAGAAAACTAGTGGCAAAAATACACCAAAAACCAAAAAGAGGGAAAAAACATACCAAAAATTACATTTTTTTTTTTGCTATTCGTCAAACCCTATGTTAAAAATAATCTCTCCTATTAAAAAAATAGTTTTATTTTATTAAAAAAATTAAGAGAGATTTTGTTTTTTTTTTTTTTTAAGAAAGAAGAGATTAAAAATAAATTAATTGTTTAAATAAAATCTTGTTTAATTCAATAAAATATTAAAAAGGGGTTTATAAATTATTATGTAATGGGTAAAAGGGAGAAATATTTTTTAAAATAAAAATAATTAATTAGATAAAAATAAATCAATTGAATAATAAAAATAAATCAATAAATCAATTAAATAATATATAACCAGACAATAAAAATTAATAAATACAAATAAATAAATAAATGAATAAATAAATTAAAATAAAGTAAATTAAAATTATTTAATTAAATAAATAAAATATTTATTAACAATATAATAAGTAATGGAGTAACTTAATTTAATCAATAAAATTAAATAAAACTAAAGAATTAATTAATTAATTAATTAGATAAAAATAAATTAATAAATTAATTAAATAATATATAACTAAATAAAAATGGAATAATAACTAAATAAAGATACTTATGAAATAACTAGAGAGGAGAAAAAATTAATAAATAAATAAATAAAATAAAATAATTAATTAATTAGAAATATTAGAAAATAAAAATAAATCAATAAATTAATAAAAATAGAATCAAACATAAGAAAAATAAACAGACATGATTACGGGACCGATTATGTCTAATATCCGCAGCATGCTCCGGGATTCTCTGCCTAATGGATCGATCTGTTTCTCCTATATAGGGAGTTCCACAAGAACAAGGAATCATGTAAACCCCTTTCATGTCCTTCGAGTCGATAGGGTCTTTATCAGACCCAAGAGAATTTCTAATAGTGCAGAGAGGTTTGAAAGAAGTAGAGATATTATTTCTCCTAAGGACATGGGAAATTTTATCCATTGTCCCTTGGATAAAAGGGAGATGGACCTTGGAAATAGGATCCACCCGAGTAGATTTACCACTCGAAACTTTATGTGCATTTTGAAAGGCTTTAAGACCTTGAGATCTATTCTAACCATTCTTTTCAAAAACATCAAGAAGATGGGATTTCTCTGATTCCAAGGAGTTGTCGTAAAAGATTCTAAGAGCACGAGTCGCAAGAGTACACAAGACACCAAATTTCTGAGCAGGAAATGTCTTGCCACCATGTTTGTATTAAAGACTCTAAAGTTGTTGCTAGGGTAGATCACTTCCACCATAAGAAATTGAGAGAGGCGATCGAAATTGAGCGACATGCTAAGAATCTCAACCGTGATGATGGTTGAAAATTAAGTAAGAGTTGGATCCCGGTTCTCGCCAAGTAATGTCTGTTTATTTTTCTTATGTTTGATTCTAATTCTATTAATTTATTGATTTATTTTTATTTTCTAATATTTATAATTAATTAATTATTTTATTTTATTTTACTTTATTTATTTATTTATTAATTTTTTCCCCTCCCTAGTTCTTTCCTAGGTATCTTTATTTAGTTTTTATTTTATTTTTATTTAGTTATATATTATTTTATTATTTTATTAATTTATTTTTATCTAATTAATTAATTCTTTAATTTTATTGATTAAATTAAGTTACCCCCTATTACATATTAATTAATTAATTCTTTAATTTAATTTAATTGATTAAATTAAGTTAACCTATTACCTATTATATTGTTAATAAATATTTAATTTATTTATTCAATTATTTATTTATTTTTATTTATTAATTTTTATTGTCTAGTTATATATTATTTAATTGATTTATTAATTATTTTTATCTAATTAATTAATTAATTAATTATTTTTATTTTTGTTTTAAAATTTTACCCTCCCTTTTACCTATTATATAATAATTTATATACCTCCTTTTAATATTTAATTTAATTAAACAAGATTTTATTTAAACAATTAATTTATTTTTAACTTACTAACTAACTTTCTAATAGCTAGTTCTCAACGGCTATTTCTGGGCAATGATGCATCTCCACTATTTATTCATTGAGATTGATTAGTCTATCCACCTTGTCCTGACGATGAACCACATTAGCTGGTTCCAAACGTGTACCTAATCCTAATGATGTGATTAATCTGAAATTTCTTTTATCTACATTATGGATCACAAAAGTCTTAGATCTAAGATTACTTAATTCCTATGTTTTTTTAGATGGCTTACATAAAATCTGTAGCAAATACAACCTCGAAACAACATTTCTAGGTGATTTCTAGCAACTTGTTGCATGTATAATAAGAGAAATATATCTATTAAAGAATAATTTGGTTATTTAAGATCTTTTTATGGGTATTGTTATCCAATGTAATATTATATTGTGCCAAAAATATCATTGAACCAAATCACAAATTGTAAGATATTAATAAATCATTGTAAGCTAATTTTTATGCACATGCCCAAACTTGGGAATTGTCATTTGTAAAGCTTTAGGAAATCTTCCAATTTTCATGATTCATCAACACCAACATACCTTCTTGAAATTGAATAAAATTTCTTCGTTTTGGATCATATTCCAATGTAATCCTCATTCACCTATGTTTTCTTTCTTTTACCAATTTTCCTAAAAAGAGGGTAGTACTCATATTCCAATGGAATCCTCATTCACCTACGTTTTCTTTCTTTTACCAATTTTTCTAAAAAGAGGTTAGTATTATGGATGCTCTTACTACACCATGAAATTCTTATGTATTTCTAAATTAACTCATGCATATATATAAATGAATAACACTATTTATGAGATCCCATAGAGAGGGTAATCAACATCTCCTCTTTGCTTATCTCCATACCATGTCTTGTCTAAATCCTATTGAACATAGTTTATTTGTGCCTTTGGCATCAACACAAAATGGTGGTATGCTTAATTAGCTCACTAATTCACAATAATAATAACTAACTGGTTTATCGAATAAATTTTCAACCCTTAATCCAAATTCTTGCAAGATGTTATTCATTGTATGTGCATGCTCTAGGTTCCTCGTGTACTATTATTTTTTCATCATGCTCTTAATGAATTGGAAATTCACACTTGTAGAATCAAATATTCTTGAACTGAAACACAGTTGCATAAATCACATTCCAATAAAGACTAATTATTACTGGTAAGTAAAGAATTGATTAATATGTGGAATTCAAACAAACATGGATAAAAACATAATTAGAAAAATAATATAAATCACTCATCACTATGTTCCTTGGAGTGAATTCTACCTCCTAGAATAAGAAAATAATTTTGAACTACAATATCATAACCAGAATCAAACAATAAACTATACAAAAAATTGTTAAATTGTTATGTACATTAGAAGAAGATCCCATGAAATTGTGTGCCATGTCATGATAATTTGGATTGTTTTCTCTATGTATCCTCTATATAGAATAGATATGTTACTCTCTTTTGTACATGAACTTCAACATTATCATGTGAATTTATATGTTGAATGACCTTTGATTAAAAGGTGAAAATATGTTTCCACCTTGAAATTTCTATGATTATAAGGCGTAGAATCATATGCATTCCATGACATTGAAACCATTTAAACCACTTCAAATGCTTCCAAAACACGAGCCATAAAATCATAGCCAATAACAAAACTGAGTATACAAATATCAACAATCATCATTTTAAGCAAGATGCAAGAATATACAATTAAAAGGAGATTGAAATTCATTCATGAAAAATTATTACATCATAATTTTTTCATTCAAATACAAGAAAAAATTTCATTGAAATGAAACCCAACAACTCACTTTTGTTTGATATAAAGTACTAAGAAAACTACATTCAAGAGCATAAAATAAAAGCCAATTTATTAATATTCGCATTCAAGCCTTCATGTAATTCATAAAATAATTCATAATTTTATATCCTCTTGAAACATTAAAGCTAAAATTAAATAATTTAAATGAAGGGAAGGTAAGAAGTGAAATTCATATTAAAAACTATTATAAAAAATAAAATGGGAGTCACCAATTTTGAGAGCTTGGGGTTAGTTGATGGCTAAGTAATTTCTTCATAATTAAAGCAACAGGTAAAAATTCTTTCAAAATTGATCTACCAACTTATTTGGGCATGATCTTTATCTTGAATGTTAACCTACTTAAGTGTTGTTTGTTTGATAAAAAGGTAAAGGTTTTAATCTTAGATTATTTAGATCTAGAGCACTTAATTTGCTAACCACCATTATTTGATGAAGAACCGAAGGTTTCAATCTTAGCTAATTGAGATCTGGAACACTTAGAACCAATGCAATAACTAAAATCTATTTTCCAACAAGTAATTTATTTGTGTCGAGTTCTTTCAGCTAAATAATATCCACATTAAATTAAATGGTATACCCTAGAATAAAGGGTTTAGTTTCCTCTATTTTCTTTAAACAAGGGGTCCATTTCTTTTGAAAAGGAGATGAATGAATATCATTACACCTCACATCTAAAAAGAGAAACCTACATCCCAAAATAAAATAAAAACTCGACCAAAAAGCTTACCTCCCATCTCAATAATGGATGATTAATGATATGCTTGCTTGTTGTCCACAACTACATAAATCCAAGGAATGCTATGACCAACATCTCCAACTATCTGCACCTCCCCAAAACTATAGATATGTGGCCTACCACGCTGGTACAAAGGACAATCCTTCTTTCGATGATCTTTGCCACATATATAGCACTGCAATGGTCCTCTACCATAACCTCTAGTCTGCTTCTCTCCAAGCTATGACCCATGTCCCTTCTCAATTGCATTGAACTTCTTGTAAGGAAAAATAATTTCTTTCTCACCTGCATCTTGAGGTCTTCCCTAATTTGGTGGCCACTTCCCTTTAACTTTCTCATTTCCTTTCAAATCACTCTTAGTCTCAACTTTTCACTTTAACTACTCATAACAATGCTTCAACTTCTAGATGGTCTCTTCCAATAATCTAGGCTCACGAAACTCAATCCAGTCTCTATATCTTGCTGGAAATCCACTGATGAATCTCGCAATCTTAGCCTTCTCATCCTTGAGATAATGAACATACCTCATCAACTCCAATAATATGCTAGTATGCTCATCATCTATCATAGAACTCATCTGCAGCTCATAAAAATCCTTAGCTCGGTCATCATAGTATCTCTCTGATAGGTACTTCTTCCTAAAGAGTCTCTCGAACTCATCCCAAATCAGGTATTTTTCTCAAATTCCCTTGACATTATTTACATCTTCCCACCAGGTAATTTTTTTCCCTTTAAGACCGATGGTGGCTATCTTGGATTTCATGTTCTCTGAGTAGCTATGCAATCTAAATAATTTCTTCATCCCAGGAAAACATGCATCTTCATATTCTAGATTCTTCATCTTTCCATTGAATGTAGGAGGTTTTACTTTCTTAAAGCCCTCAGGAAAATACTCCCTCATCCTATAAGGATGATGATGATGATGGTTGTGATGATGTCTCCTAGGTGAGGAACTAGAATGATGCGTGTTGGGGAAATGATATGTGTTATAATTCCAACAATAAATTATCAACCAGGGCTCTAAGCTTCGAGGCACAAGAGAAAATAACGTAGAATCAGAGCATCTGCCTAAACTAACAATTTAGAAATTCTGGAATGAGGTACTGAATAGAGTACGAAATTAGTTTAGTACCTAGTACATAATTAGGTATAGAACATGACTTCTGTTTCTAAATCATTTTATTTTTTAGTACAAAATTAGGTACAAAACCTATATTTCCATTTTAATTTATCTAATGATGAAAATAGATATAATTAAATCTTACTACGAAATCAAGAAAATAACCATCTATCTATTCAAATGATGATTTCTCTATGATTCAAATAAATCCCACACACGAAATTAAAACAACTACAATGTAAATGACATACCATTCCTAAAGCATTAGCACATGACCTATACTAAAAAATAACAGTCTGTAATCGATTTTGGACATTCCACGTAGAGAAAAACAATATAGGAATCTTGTGTCACTGATATACATACATGATCACAAAAAATGAAAACACATTTCAATTTAAATAAAGATATTAAATTCGAAACATGATAATTTCTTCTCTTCAAAGATTCATTTTAAATTGAAAATATCCCTTTCCAAACATTAATGACTGTAAAAGTGAAATTATGAAATCATTCATGTACAAGAGATGCTAACAACAATGTTCCTTTTCTTGCAAAGACTCAACGATGATATACTTGTTGTTCTTTTCCATATTTATGAAAATAGAGTAGGAAACTTAAGTACGAAATCGAATGCAGAAAGTATGACAGTCATCAATAAAAGCAATAGAATTTTAATTACATATCCACCTATTGAATTGAAACACACTTCCAACACAAAAGTATTCCCACGATCACACCGTAAATCAGAAGGAAATTAAGTAATCTAGAATGCAGAAATAAATTGACAAAGAAAATTGAATATATTTCAAACCATTTACAAGAAATAAAATATAAAATAGAAATAAAAACTAAATTCACACTTACACAATCTGTTAACCCTGCAAACACAATGGGTTCATGCGGCCTTTCTTGTCCTTATGTTGTAGGTCTAAGCTCAATTCATGAAATGGACACCAAGGCTGCAAAAAAATCATCATCTTTTATTAATTCATCCAAAAACAGAGTTCAATGTACATCAACGTTGTAGTTGTGTTTCCTCTCCTTATCTAACTCATATATCCCCCCCAAGTACTAATTGATAGCAATATATATCACACTTTTACAATTATAGATCCTAGACTCAAGGACTTGATCTTAGCTATATACCAACAATATTACAAAATTACATTTTAAAAGGATTTTTCTGGAATTTGGTTATGGAAAATTTGTCTTGGTAATCTTATGATCCATGCATAGCTTGTTTGAGATCTAGAATATTTGATTGCAACTCCATATGGCTTGAAAAATAAATGAATAAGTCTTCAACCCGAAATATCCAAAACTGTCGATGATTTGAAACCGTCAAACCCATAATTCCTATACTTAACCCATAATTAGATACTTAAGATTATGTACTTAAGAATTCCACTGACCATAACTTCTTCGTGGTGATGAATTTTAACAAACGGTTTTTGGGTTACCTGACTGAGGGTACTTCGAACAAACCTTTCATCTCATAATCTTGAGATTCTTCTTCATTTGATCACAAATCGAGATTTTAATCTATAGGAATTTAGTCATTCCATACTTAACCTGTAGCAACTAGCTTAATTGACTTATGAATAATTTCGGCAATGGATCCATGCCATAAATGAACTTGGAAAAACCACCATTATAAAACCATAGAAAATTCATATCTAATCATTGAAAAGTCAATAAAACTAGTGATAATAAACCACAAAGTGTAATATGTGAATTGTCGGCAAGTTGTGGAATTATGGTATGAAATGAGTTAAAAATATAGGAATTTAGGTGATGAATAGTGGTATTGTATGGTGGAGAAATGGGCATATTTTAGGCCCAATATCCCCCCATGCGTGTGTATTTACATGTCCTCATGTAAATAGATACCTTTCTCATTGAGAGATTCTTAACATTGTTTTGTAGATGTTGGTTTTGTGTAACAACATTGCTTGAATATTCAGAGGTGTTGGTTCTCATGGAGTATCACTGCTTGGATATTTGGAGGTGTTGGTTCTTGAGGAGGAGCACTCTTCAAATTTAACATATCATACTAATTTACAGATCAATAGAAATTGAGGACAAGAAAGGGATGGATGGGTAAGAGATGATGGATGAAATGAGGTGGTGATGGAGATGGTAATTATGTGAATAGGTGCTTGCATACTCTTTCATCGCAAGACCAATGCTTATATGTGGTTCTCTTTATCATTTCGTGGAAGTAATGACTTCATCCTCCGAATAAAATGCTAGGAGAAGACACTATAGAGACTGTTGGGTATGTGTTATATTCTTTCCACAACTAGCCCCACGCGTTGTACGTTGCGTTGGGCGCAACAGGGGGGTCACAAAGGGGGGAGGCAGCCCCCACTATTGGGGTCCGGGGCCCCGATGAATTTTTTTTTGGTGTGCGGACCCACACATAGGCGGACCCACCCATGTTTTGTGCATGAGTTTGCACATGGTTTTGGGGTACGATGGTTTTCGGCCCCTGGTATCTTGTAGATCCGGTCAAGGGAACTACGGTTATGTTCTAATCCAGGGTTAATGGATTGGGGTTTATGTATGCTTCGGCATGTATATATATATATATATATATCTGTGTGTGTGTGTGTGTGTGTGTGTGTGTGTGTGTGTGTGTGTGTTGTAACACTAAAAGGAATATAATGAAAAATCAAGCTGGTTGTCCCGATTTGGGATCTAGGGGAAAATATCTGTGTTTATCTGTTTTATGTTTTATGCTCTCGCTATTGTTTATTTTCTATTATAAGATTCATGTGTAGATCATTTCTGTTCAGGGTTAGAACCTACATTTGGTATCAGAGCTGTTTCGGCTTCAAGGGGACGCCTTTGCTGCTGAGGGTTTTTTGCTCGGGCCTAAGGTAGACCCTGTTCAGTGGGAGATCTGCAGGATTGATTCTTGCAGTGAAAGAAGATGGCGAGCGGCGGAAAGATAGAGATCGAGAAATTTAATGGTCAGAGTTTTGAGTTGTGGAAGCTCAATATGGAGGATTTTCTGGTGGATAAAGATCAGTGGATCACGGTAGTTCCAGGTACCAAACCAACTGCAATGTCAGATGAAGACTGGAAGAAACCGGATCAGAAGGCTAAGAGCACAATACGGTTGTGTGTCTCAGATTCAGTATTGTTGAATGTATCTGGGGAAGCTACAACGAAGAATTTGTGGGAAAAACTTGGGACTTTGTACCAATATAAGTCTCTGGTGAATAATTTGTTCCTGCGGAAAAATATGTATAACTTGAGGATGAAGGATGGAGACTCGGTGACAGAGCATCTGAATGCCTTCAATACTATGGTAAGTCAGTTGTCATCTGTTGATATTAAAATATCAGATGAAGATAAGTGCAACAGTTTGTTGTGTTCTCTACCAGACTCGTGGGATAGTCTGGTTATGGAAATAGGTAGCAATACAACTACCTTGAATTTTGATGACATTGTCTCAGCCTTGCTATCGGAGGAAATGAGACAGAGAAATATGGAGGACCAGAATGGAGATGCCTTATCTGTACGAGGGAGGTCCCAAAACAGAAACAAGAATAAGGTTTCCAGTGGGAGATCCAAATCTAGAGGGACATCTAAATCTCCTGGAAAGTTTGTAAAGGTATGCTGGAAATGAGGAAAGGAAGGGCACTACAAAAAGGAGTGTAGATCTAAAGCTCCTAAGAAAGGAAAGGGATCTAATGATGCTCCTTCTGTAGAGGCAAAAACCACCTCGGATGAAGGTGGGGATGTGTATTTGGCTTCTTCTTCAAATACACATGTAGATCATGAGTCATGGTTGATTGACTCAGGCGCATCCTTTCACTTCACTCCCCATAAGGAGTGGTTCTGCGAGTATGAGAAATATGATGATGATTTCTTCCTAGGGGATGATAGGAAGGCCAAAATCATCGGACGTGGAAAGGACAAGCTGAAGCTGCAAGGTAGAAGGATTAGAACACTTCCTGGTGTTCTGCATATTCCTGCATTGGCCAAAAATCTGATTTCTGTAAGCAAGATGGATGATGCAGGTGTAAAACCAGTGTTCGAGAAAGATGCCTGCAAGATGGTTCGGGGAGCACTGGTATTAATGTGGGGAGTTCGGACTGGAACTCTGTAAAAGCTACAAGGTAGCACTGTTATTGATGGGTGTAATAGCTATGTGGTTCCTGAAAGTGGAGCAGAAAGCCTAGCTATCTCTGGAGAAAAGACCATGCTATGGCATCAAAGGCTTGGACATATTGGTGAGAAGGGCCTTCAGATACTACATAGAAATGGTATGGTAGAAGGTATGTATAATTTCTCTCTGGATTTCAATTTATGTGAACATTGTGTATATTGGAAGCAGAATCGGGTGAGTTTTCCTTCTGGTGCTAAGAGGGCGAACAAGATATTAGAACTTGTGCACAATGATGTGTTTGGACCTGTGTCAGTTCCATCACTAGGAAAGTCTGTGTACTATGTTTCATTCATAGATGACTTCTCAAGGAATACATGGATATATTTCTTAAGGAAGAAATCTGAAGTCTTTGACAGATTTAAAGAATTTAAGGCTCTGGTGGAAAACCAGACAGAGAAGAAGATAAAGGCACCGAGGACAGATAATGGTGGGGAGTTCTGCAAGAAGGAATTTGAAGAGTTCTGTAAGAAGTGTGGTATAGCATGGCAGAAGACTACTCCATACACACCTCAGCAAAACAGAGTTGCAGAAAGAATGAACAGAATGATGATGGAAAAGGAAAGAAGCATGCTCAGTGGTACTGGGTTAGGAAAAGAATTCTGGGCAGAGGCAGTGGAGACTGCATGTTACTTAGTTAATAGATCACCTTCATCAGCATTGCAGGATAAGAATCCACATGAGGTATGGACTGGTAAGAAACCCTCTCTTTCACATCTAAGGGTATTTGGATGTGATGCATATGTACATGTTCCAAAGGAGAAAAGGACCAAGTTGGATAATAAATTTGAAAGGTGCATCTTTATTGGGTATAAGGATGGTTTAAAGGGTTACAAGCTTTGGAACCCAGAAACAAGGAAGGTTGTGTACAGCCGAGATGTGGTGTTTAGAGAGGTGAAAGATGTTTTTAAACATGAAATCATACCAAAGGAACCTGAGAAGATAGAGTTTGAGCTAAAGGAGGATGAATCAGACTCTACAACAGAAGAAGACTCAGAAGATGAAGAGCCACAAACTCTAGCTTTGAGAAGATCAGTTCGGGAAAGAAGGCAACCAGAAAGGTATAGTCCATCTGCTTTCTGTTCAGGTTTTGCCTTAACTATAACTGATGATGATCCCAGAACTGTCAGGGAGGCAGTAGATTCCGAGGATGGAAAACTCTGGAAGGAGGCCATGGTTGATGAAATGGCATCCTTGCACAAAAATGAGGCATGGGATCTGGTGGAGTTGCCGGTTGGAAGGAAGCCCATTGGGAGAAAATGGGTGTTTAAGAAGAAGATGAATGTAGAAGGCAAGGTGGGGAAATACAAAGCTTGGTTGGTAGAAAAAGGTTATTCCCAAGTGCCGGGAATTGATTTTGGTGATATTTTTTCTCCTGTTGCCAAAATTACTTCTATTAGATTACTTTTATCTGTTGTTGCTGCATTTGATTTTGAGATATAACAGATGGATGTGAAGATAAAATTTCTTCACGGGGATCTAGAAGAGGAGATCTACATGAAGCAACCTGAAGGTTTTATGGTGAAGGGTAAAAAAGAACTAGTATGCAGGTTGAAGAAGTCTCTGTATGGGTTAAAATAGTCACCAAGGATATGGTATCAGAAATTTGATACCTATATACGAGGACTTGGCTTCACCAGAAGCAAGGATGATCACTGTGTTTATTTTAAATTAATTGGTGATCGTGTTATTTATTTGGTCTTGTATGTGGATGATATGTTGTTGATTGGAAATGACAAAGAAATTTTCCAAGATTTGAAGACCCAACTGTTCTCCAAATTCGACATGAAGGATCTTGGTGCTGCAAACTATATTTTGGGCATGGAAATTAAGAGAGATTGGGCAAAGAGAAAGCTCTGGTTAAACCAGAGGAAGTATGTCGAGACTATATTGCAGAGGTTCAATATGCAGGATAGTAAACCGGTGAATGTTCCTATTCCTGTAGGTGTAAAGTTGTCTGCTGAACAGTGTCCCAAGACACAAGAAGAAGATGAGGATATGTCCCGTGTTCCATATGCAAGTGCAGTGGGTAGCCTGATGTATGCAATGGTCTGTACTAGACCAGACATTGCACATGCAGTGGGAGTATTGAGCAGGTTTATGTCAAACCTAGGGAAGGAGCATTGGACAGTAGTGAAGCGGGTTTTCAGATATTTACGTGGTACTAGTGATTATGGCTTGTGCTACCAGGGAAGACCAGGATTGGAAAGAATGTTGGACATTCGTGGTTTTGTTGATGCAGACTGGGCTGGAGATCTGGACCAAAGAAGATCTACAAGTGGGTATGTGTTTAACCTATTTGGAGGCGCAGTCAGTTGGATGAGTAAAATACAGTCTGTAGTGGCTCTTTCAACTACAGAGGCAGAATACATAGCAACCACTCATGCAAGCAAGGAAGAAGTTTGGTTGTTGAGATTGTGTTCAAGTATGGGGTTGGTACAGCAAGCTATAAGGATAGACTGTGATAGCCAAAGTGCAATTTTCTTGGCTAAGAATCCTGCTTACCATTCAAAGACAAAGCACATTGATGTTCAATATCACTTTGTTAGAGATATGGTTGAGGCTAAAAGGGTGTTGCTGGTAAATGTGGACACTTTGAAGAATGTTGCAGATGCATTGACAAAGTCTGTGAGCACTCAGAAGTTCTCTTGGTGTAGAGAAACAATGAGTGTTGAAGACTTGGCCCAATGACTAAGCGCTCCTGTGGCCCCCTGTGGAAAGAAAACAACAAGTGGGAGAATTTTGGGTATGTGTTATATTCTTTCCACGACTAGCCCCACGCGCTGTACCTTGCGTCGGGCGCAGCAGGGGGGTCACAAGGGGGGGAGGCAGCCCCCACTGTTGGGATCTGGGGCTCCAGCGATTTTTTTTTTAGTGTGCGGACCCACCCATGTTTTGTGCATGAGTTTGCACATGGTTTTGGGGTACGATGGTTTTCGGCCCCTGGTATATTGTAGATCCGGTCAAGGGAACTACGGTTATGTTTTAATCCAGGGTTAATGGATTGAGGTTTATGTATGCTTCGGCATGTATATATATGTGTTGTGACACTAAAAGGAATATAATGAAAAATCAAGCTGGTCGTCCCAATTTGGGATCCAGGGGAAAATCTATGTGTTTATCTGTTTTATGTTTTATGCTCTCGCTATTGTTTATTTTCTGTTATAAGATTCGTGTGTAGATAATTTATGTTCAGAGTTAGAACCTACAGAGACTACCTTCATAAGGATTTGCTTTTACATGGTCTTGTAATCAGAGTATAAGAATTTTTATTATGAGTAATGGATGGAAGGAAATAGAAGGATAATGGTTTATGAAAGATAAACTGCATGGAATGAGAAGTGGTTAATCATTTATTTTCTTAAACCTTATAATAAATTAGAGAATCTTAAGACAAATTTACCTCAAGTTTTACCTTTTTCGTTGATGTGCTCAATGCTGCAAGATGAAGTGGAGGATGGAATGGTTCGAGCTGATTTGAATACTAATATAATTTGCTAAAGAAGGATGAAGGATGAACTGAAGGTCCCCTTCTCCCCCATGCCTGAGGAGTTGTATGCCCCAAAAAAATTGAGGAAAAGTGATTTCTGTTGCAAATGAATGGCCAAGATGCTATATGGCATCCTTTTCTGAAATAAATATGTTACTCCAAATGAATATGGAAATGTTAATACAAAGATCCAAACTATTGCAAACCTGTGTTGAGATAAAAAAAAACCATGTAGTCTTCAATCGCTACACACCCATGTGCAATATTTCATATGTGAATAACTAGAGTTTATGTCAAACATAAGCAAGAATCATTGGATTACCGACCATTGAGGAGGTCGTTAACCAATGCGAGATATCCCACCTTTGATGTCAATGGGAATCAAGGCACTATGTACATTCTACCAGCCATGAATGGATTTATCGAAGTTGAATGGACTGCAAAATTCATCAACCATGAAACATTGATGTATTTCCTTAATATATGACAAGGATACCTACCATTAAGGAATTCACGCTCCCATGTACCTTATCTAACTCTAACCTTGATCCCAGATAATGTGATGATGTCGATGGGACAAGGCTTGTTGGGAAGTGGGCCTTAAGGAATCCCACATCAACTGACTCGAGTATAAAAACAATGACTTGAAAGATACATTATTTGAAGAAATCACACAAATTTACAACTTTATTGGGAACTTTTCTCGCCAATTACCTGGATTTAAAGAAAAGTCCCTATCTAGTTGTGCCAGACAAGATGGATTTCACAAAAGGACTTATTTTTCTATTTACTATTTTCATTGATTTATTTATTACAATACTAACTTTCCTACTCTACTGGAGAAAATCCATCCTCCTTCAAGTGAAAGAGAAATTCCAATGAAGCCATGTGCAAATTAGGTACAAATGTATATTCATGCCCATATTTAACATATAAACTTTAGAATGTACATGAGCATGAAAAATTAGCAGTTTTGAAAGATGTTATACAAAGAGTATTTGAATATGAGCGTGGTACTTTGACTGGATTGTGATTTGGAACCGATACTTGATGTAATCCTCGTGTTATTGGCCCATTTATTCATGTGTACCATTATGAAATTCCTTCTCGGTCATGCCAGACAAACTTGGATAATTGGTCTCTGGAATTCATACAAGGCTTATTGCTGGGCATGGTGAAAGATCCTCGATTTTAGGTTCAATAGGATGCTGCCCATCGAAATTATTACATGATTTCTCGATCTCCTTGGTATATAGGCAAGAGGAATCAAGGGAGACCTCCAAATCCTTTTGTTGCCATGGAGAGATAGATAATTTTATGAATGTGGTTAGGATGAACTCTTCCTGAGAGGCAGATATCCCTGCCACTACTAGGATTTGAGAAAGTACTCCAAGGGACATTCTTCAAGCTCTCAATCGTTCTTTAATTTCTCCTACTGGTTGATAATCCCTGTCTCACAAAATGGATTAGTACATAGAGGTTCTTACAACACCACAAAAATGTTTTATCTTTAAAGAGCTTGAAATTTTTATCTAAATGAATTAAAATTTGAACCCCTCGCTTACTTGGACAACCAGAATTTGGAGTGACCCCAAACCAAAGAGGATGCATGGCTCTTCACTCATGTCTTACCTCTAGCTTCCCTACAACTAAGATCACGCAAAAAAAATTGTGCAAGAAACTATGCTCTAATCCCTTTAGCACCTCCTTGACAACGAACCCGAAAATGTTAAGGAAATTATACGTGTTATAATTCCAACATTAAATTATCAAATGGGGCTCGTAAGCTGCGAGGCACAAGAACATGTAATGCAGGATCATGACATCTACCTAAACTAATAATTTATTAATTTTGGATTGAGATACTGAATAGAGTATGGAATTAGTTTACTGCTTAGTACAAAGTTAGGTATAGAACAAAATTTTTGTTTCTAAACCATTTTACTGTTTAGTACAGAATTAGGAACAAAACGTTTGTTTTCAGTTTAATTTATCTAATTATGAAAATAGATATAATTAAATCTTAGCACGAAATCTAGCAAATAACCAACTATCTATAGAAATGATGATTTCTCTATGATTCAAATAAATCTCACACACGAAATTAAAACTACACTGTAAATGACATGTAATTCCTAAAGCATTAACACACGACCTATACTAACAAATAACACTCTATCTCTAAATGATTCTGGACATTCCACGCAGAGCACAATGCTACAGTAATCTCGTGTCACTGATATACATACATGATCATAAATAAAGAAAAAATAATTCAATTTAAATCAATAGATTAAATTCGAAACATGATAATTGCTTCTCTTTAAGGATTCATTTTAAATTGAAAATCTCACTTTCTAAATGTTCATGACTGTAAAAGTGAAATTACAAAATCATTCATGTACAGGGATATTAACAATAATTTTCCTCTGCTCGTAAAGAATCAACGATGATATACTGGTTGTTATTTTTCGGATTTATGAAAATTGAGAACAAAAAATTAAGTACGAAACCAAATGCAAAAATTATGAAACTCATCAATAAAAGAAATGCAACTTTAAGTACAAATCTACCTATTTAATTGAAACACGCTTTCTACACAAAACTATTCTTGGGGTCACACCGCAAATTATAAGGCAATTACATAATCTAGAATGCAGAAATATATTCACAAAGCAAATTGAATCTACTTCAAACCATTTGCAATAAATAGAATATAAAAAGGAAATAAACACTAAAATTCACACTTACATAATATATGTTAACCCTGCAAACATGATAGGTTTATGCGGCCTTTATTATCCATGTGTTGCAGGTGTAAGCTCAATTCATGAAATGGACACCAAGGGTGCACCAAGGCTACAACAACTTCGTCATATTTTATTAATTCATCCAAAAATAGAGTTCAATGTACACCATCCCTATAGTTGTGCTTCCTCTCCTAAGTAACTCCTATATCCCCCCAAGTACTAAGTGATTGCAATATATATCACACTTTTACAATTTGAGTTCATGGACTCAAGGATCTGATCTTAGCTATATGCCAATAATATTGCAAAAATACATTTTAAATGTTTGTTTGTTTGTTTTTTTTTTTTTTTTTTTTTTCTCTGGAAATTGGTTATGGAAAATTTGTCTTGGAAATCTTATTATCCATGCATATTGTTGGGAAAAATACTGAGAGGGGGGGGGGGGGGGGGGTGAAAAAATATTTAGGGCAAACTAAAATTTTTTACTTTTTCATGCTCTAAAACCCATACGCTACTTTGCTGAAGCCAACTAGCGTATACACGCGGATATCCTTCATACAACTCGCGTATACACAGAGATCTAATTATGCCATTATTTCTTCACTTATATCATTCCATCATTAATTCATTAGATGTTCTGTAAACAGTAAACATGTGCAGTAAGAACAAAATAAACCATCACACATAAGCATCACACATGAACACCAGGATTTTAGGTGGAAACCCAAGTCGGGAGAAAACCACCGCTGCAGTTGCTCAGCCTTCAATATTTTATTATAGAGAAAAAATCTTACAACATATGTGCTGGTGCAGACTCCTACCAGCACGCAGGCACCCACCTGCGCTCGTTTACCAGCCTCTCCTGGAAGGGAGCTACGACCCCCTGACTCCTTTACTAGCCTCTCTTGGAAGGGAGCTACGACCCCCTGCTCTCGTTTACCAGCCTCACCTGGAAGGGAGCTGCGACCCCCTGACTGAAGGCTACAACCCTTAGCACCTCTATGGACCACGTTTCATCAATTTTCACACTGGATCCAAAGCTTCCTTTAGAATACAACTTGCAGGCCACGTTTCATCATATTTTCAGACTGGACCCACTCCATACTCTTAAGCACATTCAACCATGAAACAGATACATATAACTCACTGACAGATATCAGTAAACAAGCAGAACAGATCAGACATTTCTTACCACAGACTTCAGCAAACCCTAGTTTGCATATGCGCTTTCCTTTCACTGATGTCGCGTATATACGCACTTCCGTTTACATAAACCAGCGTATACTTCTGCACATATTACAGAACAATTTCATTGCGCATACGCGCTTTCTCTTCAGCGAAGCCGCGTATATACGCGCTTCCCCTTTGGCAAACTAGCATATAGATCTTCCTGTAGTAGCGCGATATCTTTCAGATCGATATCACACTCGTATTTACCTTGCCTCTCGGCATGCATGTTCGCCTCATCTTAGATCTAAGTCTTTCATAAACAGATCTAGCAGATACAAGTACAATTCAGATCTAGATCCCCTTCTTCATCATTGGTGCATCATACATTCAGATCTATCATTCAAACCATTACCCTTTCCATACAGATATACTTCACAGAGAAGTATTCATTCAAGCTCTCGAATATCTTGCTCCCACACTCATGATTTGCACAACAATGAATTTCTTTCTCCTATATAGGTTTATTCAATACCACGGGCCCCTTTTTTCAATACCATGAGCCTAAAACTACATTACTTCCGATGGTATTCCCGGATTCGGTCAGATAGGATTTAATCATTACCCAATACAATGGTCAATACCATGGTGGTTACCCCGCTCACCTTTATGAGCACTTTTGCCCATACGCGACTTGGAACGTTGTTTCCCGCATGCATACGCTACTTCCCTTAGACAGATCCGCGTATGCCTTGAGACATACTCTTTTCATCATAGATCTAGCACATGCTGAATTCCTTTCTTCATTGCCTTCTGTACAAGACATATTCTATCAAGCACAACTTCATCTAGTAAGTTGCCATTATCTTCATCAAGTGGGTTGCCTTTCAAGGACAACACCAACATCATATTGCTAACAAACATCATTTACCAAGTCCATCAAGTCAAGAATAACTTCACTGTGTGAATTGCTATCAAAGAAAACACATGCCAACAGTCACATATCCATTCATCTGAAGGTTGCCATCAAGGAAAACACTCTGCATCATATTGCCAACAATCTCCCCCTTTGGACTTGATGGAAACCACGATGGTGTTTGATCATCACAACAGATAGGTACATTAAGAATACAATGACACCATGTCACTTTCCCCATTCTTTGACACCATTCTTTCTCTCTTCATTCAAACACTAAGGTCACTCTCCTCTTTGACATCAAGGCAAAGGGCGTATCAAAACCAACACTTTCTCCCCCTTTCCGCTTCATGTAGAAGTAAATTCTTCATAAGAGACCGATGCATCTGATTTAACGAAGTGACCATGCTCCCCCTGAGTTCATGCTGAAACTTCAAACATATTTTTCAATGAAGTACATGACTCTATGACCTTCCTATCACCAATGACTCATACTTACATCAAAGATCCAACCAAGTGGATTTACATATGAGACTCAAATACCCAGCCAAGTGGGTTTACAAATTTGACTCAACTACCCAACCAAGTGGGTTTACAAAATGAACAAGTCCAGCACAAATCGAATACATAATTTACATCAAGGGTCCTTTAATCCACCTTTCATCAAAATACAAATATGAATTTTCATAACCAACACCAGAAAGACTTCAAAGAACATATTTCAGAATCACCATAATGCCAATAATGCATTATACCAAAGAAGGGGTTTAATGTCTCCTTAGTTTGTGCAACCTGAACACTGTCACTAACAAATCATCAAGACATCTTTACCAAAACATTAGAGAAAGAATTATGAGAACTGGAACTCCACCAGAGATACCAAACAGTATCAGAGATATCAAGTAGCACTGCAGCTGTGCTGAAGAGAGCTGACTCCAAACAGAAAATTGTCAGCAATCAGACATACGCGGTTTTCTGTGCATGAACTCGCGTATATACGCGAATGTGTTTCAGTAAACCCGCGTATCCAATACCATCTTCTATATTTATGCAGATTTTTTCTTTTGACTGGCAGAGAACACTCCCAGCTTCTGTCTTAGATACTCGAATGCTTCCCCGGAACATGTGAGGGAAGATAGATAGAACAGTGTAGTTGAGTCTTCAAGCGTCATCCAACGATTGTAGCATAAGCACATTAGTAACCAAGCCTTCAGATTCTTTGCAACATCAATACATTCTTTCCAAGAGAAATTATCATACCAGAACAACATCTTCAAATATGTGTCAAGCAATCATCCATGTGGTCCAATATCATCAAGATCTTCAAGTTTTAACATGATGGACCATATGTAGGGAAAAGATCTCAACCATAGTAACAAACTCTGCATGATCTATTCTTATTTCTGAATCAAACGACTTCCAACTCATCCATGTGTGAGCACAAAAGATACTTATCAGCAACCAGGGCTCAAAATCTCATCATAATAAACCATGTACCAAGTCATCATCATTTGAGCATGAGTATCATAAAAACCAAAGAGTAAGCAGTCATATTGCCAACAATGCAATCATTAGTATTCAACCTGCTGCTCCCCCTGAACCAGTGCTCCTCCTTAACTTGTGCAACCTGAATACCTTTATCAGCAAGTCATCAGCAACAATCTCTGCATGATCTGTCCTTATCTTTGAATTATAAGACTTTCATCTCAGCAACGAATACTCTTCATCAACAAGAAAACAGGACTCATCCATAATCTTCAACATAAGTAACCAAGTATCATATCATCATTATTTAAAACTGAGAAATTAAGCTGATACAGAGTCAATAATACAGTTATTAACAATCAGACTGATGCTCCCCCTGAACCTCTGCTCCAGATCTTCAGCTAGCATATAAATTCTCTTATCATCAATGCATACGCGACTGTGTCTGATGAAACTCGCGTGTATACGTGACTTTTGTTCAACTAACCCGCGTATGGAAAGTGAAGCATAGAAAATTTCCACAATCCTTCTTCTCACCCTGAACTTGTACTTCCTGTACCTGTCTTCTTCATATCAGATGCTTTGTCAGAAATACATATAACCAGAATAATCAAATCAATCATGAGAGACATCATACATTGCTCCCCCTATGACGATACATTACTAAATCTCATAATGTATCCCACATCATTCCTGCAGTCAATCAGAGAAGTAAGCTTCAGAAGCGGATGACTGCAGTAGGGTCAAAATTCCCTACGTTTATGATCGGTCCTCCATCTTTTTCCAGATTTGTTTGAACTTTCTATTTGTGTGCTGGAAGTTATCCAATTTCTCATATCTGTTCAACCTGCATTCCTTTTCTACATGTCCATACTTGTTACAAGAATAACATCTCATGTGTCCAGAGAAATAATCATAAGAATCATAATGAGTATTTCTAATCTTCCTCCTTTTACAATCAGCTGCTTTATGTCCATACTTGTTACATGAAAAACAATATCCCTTGAAGAAACCAGAGTATCTTTCTATGTAGGAACTGTTTGTTTGAGGCTGAAATGATCTGCTCCTGCAATTTGCTGCAACATGCCCATAATTATGACATTTAAAGCATTCAACATTATTGACTGATTTCCTTTGAGATTTCATCATTGTTGGTTGACCTTTTGTCTCTTCCAACACTTCAGGTTTTGCATTGACATCCTCTGAATTTTTTGCACTTCCTTGTGAGCTAGATTCTCCTTTAACAGTTTCATGGAAACCAAGACCAAGTTTGATAGCAGGAGACCTTTGATTACTCAGAATATTGTCCAAAATATTAGTACTATCTTGAAACCTCAAAAGTTTAACCTTTTCTTCTAATTTTCCTTTGAGAATGTTTACCTCAACCTCCAAGGCTTGACATTGTTTTGTCATGCTTTCTTCTTTCCTTCTTTCATCTTCTACTTGATCCTTCAGATTTAGAATCTCTTCTTTCAACCAATTTTCGTTTTCTTCACATGTTTGTTGCAGCTCTTCATTCTTCTTATTTGATTTTTCTAGATCTTCTTTGAGAGAGATGATTTCTGCTTCAAGGCCTTCCTTTTCAAATGACAGAGGTTCTTCATTATTCTTATTTGATGCTTCAAGATCTGTTTGTAGAAAGATGATTGCAGCTTCAAGTCCTTCATTCTTCTTGCTTGATTTTTCGAGATCTGCATTTAGATCGTTGATTTCTGTTTCTAGTTCTTTAATTCGATTGGATGCATAAGTATGAAACCTTTGATACTTGTCCACCTGTCCATTCAACATTTCTATTTGATCTTTCATTTGAGAGATCATCTCTTTGTAGATAGAATCTTTCTTATCAATTTCCTTTTGTTTTTCTTCAACTTTGATCTTGATAGCTTGTTCTAGATCCACAACTTTACTTTCACTTTCTACACCATTGCTTGCACAAAGAAGATTACAAGGGCCCAAATCACTATCAGATTCATCTTCTTCAATTTTCTGAGATATCTCCTTGCATCGAGTAGCCTTCTTCTTTTTCCTCTTTTCCATGAGCACTTGTAGAGCTTCGTCAGAATCTGTTTCATCTTCTTCAATTTTTGCTATACATGATTTCTGAGGTATCTCCTTTCCTCGAGTAACCTTCTTCTTTTGCTTATTTGCCATGAGCACTTGTAGAGCTTGGTCAGAATCTTCTTCATCTTCACTGGACACTTCATCATCATCTTTATTTGCATAATAACTCTTCCTCTTTTCAAATTGTTTTCCTTTACCATGTTTTTCTTTATAAGGACATTTAGCAGCATAGTGACCAACTTTTCCACACTCAAAACATTTGAAGGGAAGCTTACCTTTGAATCTTCCAGTTCCTAGTTGGAGTTTTCTCACGAAATTCGCTTCTTGTTCATCGGATATATAGCTGGATTCTTTGACAACTTCCTTTTCTTTTCCTCTTGCAGATACCTTAAAAGTAGCTTCTTTGATTTGAGAAGGACCTCCTTGTCTCATTTCAAAAGCAGTCAGAATACCATGTAATTGAACAATAGTAAGAGTTTGCAGATCTTGCCTTTCTTCAATAGCTGAAACTTTAGAGTCAAATCTTGAAGTCAAGGATCTTAAGACTTTTTCTACCAGAGTAGTATCAGTTATGGTTTCACCCAAATTTCTCATCCCATTTACAATATCATCTAGACGAAGAAAGAAACTGGAAACACTTTCATCACTATGCATCTTCAAATTTTCATATTCAATTCTAAGAGTTTGGAGTTTTGCACTTTTTACCTTTGTGTCTCCTTCATAGCTTAGAATGATTTTGTCCCATATTTCTTTTGCTGAATGTAGCTGCATCACTTTAGCAAATTCTGATTCAGGCATGCTTCCTAACAAGACATTCACTGCTTTGGCATTGATTTCATACTTCTTCCTTTCTGCTGCCATCGGTAGGAATACTTCTTGGGTATTGATAACCTTCTTCCATGATTGCCCATACATCCACACCAAGACTTTGCGAGATATGCTTTTGTTCGTACCTTCCAGAATATCAGATTGATCCCATTGAATAGAGGTGGCTTTATAGACATTACTCCTTCTTGACTTCCCATTGTGATGGATCTCCTTTAAGCGATCAAGCTTCGCACAAGGACTCGCTCTCGAAACCAATTGTTGGGAAAAATACTGAGAGGGGGGGGGGTGAATCAGTATTTACTGCATATTAAAACTTTTTACTTTTTCATGCTCTAAAACCCATACGCTACTTTGCTGAAGCAAACTAGCATATACACGCGGATATCCTTCATAAAACTCGCGTATACATAGAGATCTAATTATGCCATTAGTTCTTCACTTATATCATTCCATCATTCATTCATTAGATGTTCTATAGACAGTAGACATGTGCAGTAAGAACGAGAATAACCCATCACACAAAGCATCACACATGAACACTAGGGATTTTTAGGTGGAAACCCAAGTCGGGGAGAAAACCACCGCTGCAGATTTGCTCGGCCTTCAATATTTTATTATAGAGAAAACATCTTACAACATATGTGCTTTAGGGTGCGGACTCTACCAGAGCACGCGAGCACCCACCTGCGCTCGTTTACCGACCTCTTCTGGAAGGGAGCTCCAACCCCCCGACTCGTTTACCAGCCTCTCCCTGGAAGGGAGCTACGACCCCCGATCTCGTTTACCAGCCTCACCTGGAAGGGAGCTACGACCCCCCTGCTCTCGTTTACCGGCCTCACCCGGAAGGGAGCTACGACCCCCGATCTGAAGGCTACAACCCTCGAGCACCACCTTGGACCACGTTTCATCAATTTTCACACTTGGGATCCAACAACTTCAATAGAACACAACTTGCGAGCCACGTTTCATCATATTTTCGGACTGGACCCTTTCCATACTTTTAACCACAATCAACCATGAAACGAGATACATACAACTCAACGACGGATATCGATAAACCACCGAACAGATCGGACATTTCTTACCATAGACTTCAGCAAACCCTATTTTGCATACGCGCTTTCCCTTCAGCGATGTCGCGTATATACGCGCTTCTGTTCACATAAACCAGTGTATACTTCAGAGTACACATTATAGGGCAAATTTTATTGCACATACGCGTTTTACTTTCAGACGACGCGTATATACGCGCGCTTCTTCTGCGGCAAAGTAGCGTATAGATCTTCAACCATTACTGAGTTTGCATTCTTCTTCGATTCGGACATTCGATTCAGATTCAACCCTTTACTTCGGACGGATGTTCGCCTCATCACGGATCCGGGCCTTCCATAAACGGATCTAGCAAATACAAGTGCATTTCGGATCTAGATCCCTTTCTTCATCACTCCTTCATCGGTGCATCATTCATTCAGATCTTTCATTCAATCGTAACCCTTTTCATTCGGATATACTTGAGAGAGAAGTATTCATTCAAGCTCAGACATCTTGCCCCCCACACACCTGATTTGCACAATGAATTTCTTCTCCTTATATAGGTTTATCTTTTTTTCAATACCATGAGCCCCTTTTTCAATACCATGAGCCAAAACAATACCATGAGCCCAAAACTACATTACTTCCGATGGTATTCCTGGACGGGGTCAATTAGGCGGATCATTACCCAATACAATGGGTCAATACCATGGTGGTTACCCCTAGTTTTGCACTTTTTGAGCGCTTTTTCCCATACGCGACTTGGAACATTCTTTTCCGCGTGCATACGCGACTTCCCCTAGACATATCTGCATATGCCTAGAGACATACTCTTTTCATCAAGATTTAGCACATGCTGAATTCCTTTATTAATTGCCTTCTGTACACACTGTAGATACATCAGATTTCCTTCATCAAGAACATATTCTATCAAGCACAACTTCATCTAGTAAGTTTCCATTATCTTCATCAAGAGGGTTGTCTTTCACGAACACCACTCATCATCATATTGCTGAAAAAACATCATTTCACATCAGATTTACATCATTTACCAAGTCCATCAAGTCAAGAATAACTTCATCGGGTGGTTTGCCATCAAGGACAACACATGTCAACGATCGCATGTCTTCATCTTCATTCAGTGGGTTGCCATCAAGGACAACACTCTGTATCATATTTCCAACACATAGTGCACAACTGCCTAAACGTATCTAAGAAAAACAAAAAATCAAAACGTATTTGTGCAACACTGCCTAAACTTATCTAAGAAAACAAAACCTAAACGAAGTTGTGTAGCTTGTTAACCGAGATCAAACCTAGATCTATTACATGAAACCTTATCGTGTGTTTATCAATCATTCGATCTCGCAAGACAATATCACATGTTAAATCTATTAATTTCGTTATGGAAATATTTGTGTCGTTTATGAAGTTGTAATGTTAAGTATTAAATATGTGTACTATAAATTACGTAAATTACAACATGAGTAGGATACATTGAATCATTCATTCCATCTATTGAAGAACAAAACATTGCTTTGTTTTATAAGAAAAGCTTTAACACTACATACTATACTTGTATTATAAATTAATTAATGAAACCTTTTATATACCCAATCTATATACTTGGTAAAAAAATTGTCAATAATTATGCTAAATTTCATTAAAATGAAAGGAATCCCTTTATCATAATACAAATATTAAATAAATGAATCCTTTTATCATAATACAAATATTAAATATTAGATCTATGAATCATATGTTCACCAGATATATTATGTCATATCAAACCAATCAAGAGATAGAGGATTGAGGATTATTTTGTGTTTTTCTCAATCACAACACTATCAATTGGACCTTTGTATGATCACAGACAACAGAATAATCAACAAATCTCACACATTTAGGTGTTCTAATAAAAATACTTTCAACAAACGTTGAACACAAAAGGGATCTAGAAAATATGTAGCCCTTATTTCAATTAATAGTTAGAAATGAGACATGCCCAAATACAATCAAAATAATGGAGGCACTGCCTCAAGATACACGTCTACTCAATGCACAAGAAATCAAAGACACTGAAGCACAAATGTGGACCATGGATGGTTCCACTAGACAAATCACACCTGTGGGGTTTTCGTCCTATGGATCAAACTAGAACTGGCCTCACCAAGTTCTCGACAAACATAATAAGATGACAAACTTTGGATGATACAAATGCCTAGCTCCTATCCCCTTTTATAGGCTTGATGGACTCTCTAGAAACCTTATATTATTATTTTCCCTCGAAAAATGAAGGCAAATACCATGGGAAAATATGATGTAAATACCATGGGAAAATTCCTTCCATTTTGACCATATCAAGAAAAGAGAATATTACAAATCCTCCTTCCCAATTATTTCTTGCCCTCAATAAATCCACTTCTATCCACAATAGAAGCATATGTACATTGATAATAGGATTCCATACAAACCAATGTGTTATCCCATGCCTCCATGCAAAATGATCCTGTATGGATCCTTCAATACCTGGATCCCAAACAATCCCTCGACCAATCCTGTCCTCAATAGATTCATCTAAATCCCAATGCTACCTAAGTCTTGGGACCTATGGGTTATGATACCATCTCAACCCTTTGTCACTACCCCTGCCTAATATCCCAAGCTACAGTATGCTCTTGGCTAAAGGTATCCTCCTAGGAATCATCCCATCAATAGAGTTCCAACTCATAATATCTTGCCAATCCATCTCATGGGAAGGATCTAATGCATAAGTGTCTGCAAATGGAATAAGTCTACAATGTTGATGTTGCAAGATGCTCAACTCATGCTACTCCACCTAGTCACCCAACATGATCCATTTGGAATACTCTTCCCTGCTCTCCCTAATGTATAAAGGTGGGTTGGTGGTCCCACAAGCCCTAGCTATGTACTATTATAGAGGTCTTCTCTGGAATTACCAATCATATTCCTCCTGTTGCCTTGTGAAGGACTTGAGATTTTTCTGTACACTAGACAACTTGGATATTGAATCAGCACATAACCCTATGGACATCTCAATTTTTTTGTTCTCCTGTAATATATTGTCTCAGGTTGTCCTCACTTTCTACTTCAACATCATAATATATGTTTTGAAATGTGTGATCTGTTTGTGCTCAACCTAGTCTCCTAAATTGAGTTCATTTAATTGTCAACCAGGGTTGGTAAACTGCTGAAGTGTGGTGCACTGTATGTGCCTAGGTGTTTGTTTCTTACTGCATTGTGTCTAGTGTTTTATGATGTTTTTGGTTTTTTTTATGGTTTTATGTTCACAAGGAAAAGAACTAAATGCTGGTGGAAAGAAGCTACTGGTTAAAAAACAGAGTGAAGCCTAAATTATTGATGACAAATGAAAAATGAAAATACTGAAACAGAACCAAACCCAAACTATGACTTAGCAAAATACAAAGCTTGATAATGACTTCAAGAAAATGAATCATAACATGAACTTAACTTGTCCAATTCATTTATTAAAGATGTTTTGGAAGAGCTTGAGAAATGGGCAGCTAAGTGTAAATAAAATTCTCCTAACTAAACAATTAAACAATCAAATTATAATTATACAACATCTCATCCATGATTAAAGGTTTATTGAAACATATTTGGAAAAGAACATTTGTAACATCATAAGATCTCTACTCTAAAACTAACTCCTAATTCTATTCTGCAACTTAGTTTAACACCACTAAACCTCACTCAAAAGTTATAGATTTCCTTTTAGAATAGTCTTTGAGGAAAGGCTTGTTTGTGAGATGGTAAAAAGGTTGCAAAAGTACTCCAGGCCTTAGACTGATACTATCTTCTGTCCAGATGATTATGAGTTAATATAGGTTTGGAACAAAAGAAGTTTTGTAAATAATGAAGACCGTGGTATTTAAGTTTAACAACTAATGCAATTTAATATTCAATGGATGGCAACTAAACGTGGAATGTAAATACAGTGAGCTAAGCTAGAACTGAACTAGAGTGCTACTAGTCTACAGTGAACAGTGCTAAACTAAAAAGCCATTATCAAACTTGAAACGAAATAACAGAGCATGAATTAAATGCAATTTGCCTCCGGAGTGCTCTAACTAAGTTATCATGCAATTAATCTATGGGATTCTACAGCCTATTTCATTCATCATGAATGGTATTTTGGAAGAGCTTGTTAGAACAATCCTGGCTGTACAATTCAATGCAATTGAATACAAACATGAAAACTGAAAGAAAATAAAACTAAAAACTAAGACATCACAGCTATTTCCTACTCATTGTTATGATGTTTTGGAAGAGCTTTTTAAGAGTAATATTAGCTATGCTACTTAGTGTAAACAAGCAACTGAATCCTACAGTATCACAGTTATGCCTTAGTCATCATAATGATATCTTGGAAGAGTTTACTAGAGTAAGTTTAACTGTGATAATGAACGAAAGGAATTGCAAATAAAATCTATAACACTACAGCCATTTCTTATTCATTGTAATGATCTTTTGGAAGAGTTTCTTAGAACAAGTATAGCTATAATGATTAATGAGATTAAATATGAACGTAAACTTCAAAAACTTGAAAATGAACTAAGATACTTATCTAAATTGCAAAAGTAAAGCTGCTCAGGAGGCAGGGGCCCTCTACCACCAGAGCATCACGAAATCTAACTCAAGATCAACTCAACGCGTTCAAAGAAATGTTGTCTTCTTCATTAAAGGAAAATAACTTAAAACAGAGTATCCTCGGTCTTCAGAAATATAGTAGTCAATCCACGAAATCTAATCAAAATCTAGAACTTGTCTCTCGGTTTCCCGAGTACATTTATAACAAATCTTCATAACATAACTTGAGATAATACGGGGATCATTGTCTTTTCATATCAAAATCATAATAGAACTCTAAATATGGCAGTGTAAAGTGACAAAGGACATCTGGACTGTCCTTGTCCTATTAGGAGTCTGCCTCCTTGTGTGAGTTCCCACGTACAAAACCACGTCCAGAATTCCGTTCATTCTTCATGGTGAGCAACAAACGCTGAGGACATGATGTGGAATACACCCATGTGTGGCTTTTCCTGAGAGGACACCTGGAACATGCTTGAATGTGAAGACAGCTGCAGAATTGGCAACTAGCTACGGAATGTCTGCATTCTGTAGCTAGTTTCAGTTCAAAATGTATTACAATGACAAAATCACAAAACTTAGCAAGTTAGCCATGATATTCATTCTTAAAGCAATTTTAACTAATTTCATTGATCATTTGAGCCTAGGATAACAATGGAAAAAAGAAAATGGAGTGAAGTATGATGGAATAAAGAACAATCTTGGGGCTCAACATGATCTTTGCTTGAAAGTTATCTTCTAGCAATTTTGGTGCACCGATGAAAATATCTATACTTGTCCACACCGGATGCCCCATGACCACAACTTCAAATTGAGCCTTTGTTCGACTCTATGTAAATGGTTCATCTTACACATTATGTCTACCATTTTCCCCCTTATGATCATGCTCATCATGTTGATTCACTACTATTGGATCCTCACTCAAGTTTTTCTCACCTCCTCCATCTATGAAGACAATATGTTTTTCATCTCTTCTAGTTGTTGAACATAGATGAACTGGTGGACTAGTATCTATATTTGACTTCCCATATTATTTATCCCCATAGAGACCTGTGGTCTTAGTTCTATAGGAGTCTACCTCATCAATATCATTAGGTATAATTTCCTTATGCACTTCTAAATGCTTGTAATCCTAAAAATATCTTTGAATAATATGGTGTTGTTCCTCACCATCCTGAAAATAAATAGACCCAACTATATAAGAATCCTCATGATCTGAAGGAATCTCCTCTTGTTCTTTCCTTGTTACCTCCTTCCTATCACCTGGACATGAATTGTCAAGTTCCCAAGATCCCTTGTAGATAAAACATAGTCCTATCCTTCTTAGTTCATTCTTGTTGTACGTTTTACTACCTTTCTTCTTTCTTCCTCCATCAATCCTTTTAAGCTCTTTCTTAGTCAGCACCCTTCTAAGCAATTTTATGTTTTTCATGATCAACTTATCCACTATATCATTGGTAGATGCCGATACAATTAATTCTTTCCTCCAAATGTTCAATAGTTTGGATCTAAATATCATAAAGATGTCGGCATATTCTTCAGCGAACAAGGACATAGTGTTTTGCATGATTTTTTTGACACGGTATAGATGAGATGATGTAATGTTGGTGTAAAAATTCTAGAACACCTGAAATATTAAGTCGTCAGATTCCAAATTTAGCATGAATGTTCCAAAGCTAAACTCTTCCATGAGTTCTAAGATTTTGCTCTACTTCTAAAAGGTAGGAAGCATGATGTTATTCAACCCCTAAAGGGATTCTACTATCAGTTGCAATATACCTCTCATGATATCATTATTGTAAGGCAGTAATGGCAATGTTAAAGCTATGATCCTACTGAGACAAGAAGTAACTTTGAGTCTGAACTCTTCAAAAGGATGCTCCTAGAGTTTGGGTTGTATTAATGCAAGCACGAATGGATTGAGAGACTAACTGATTTTTTCCCATTTTTGCTACCCCACCCTGGACATATATGTGCATAATTCCTCTAAACTATGAAGGTATATGTTTAACTTTGTTTGTTTCAATTCAGATCCAAGTGTGAAGAGATTAGCCCCTCTTCCCTATCCTTCCTTCACTTCCCATGGGTGCTTAAGCTGATGGCATGGACTCTTTTCCAGAATGGTTTACTTCTTTGACCATCATTTTGGTCTAAAGATGTATTGTTGCGTAAAGGGCCATATATTATCACTAGTTTTTCAAAAAAAATCTTGGTGTTTTCCAAGGTCTGTTCAAGGTGATTTATCTTTTCCCATACCAAGCAAGAAAATATGCAAGAATATATTGATTCTTCATACGGAGATTATGTCAATCATGCCTTCCCAAAAAAGTTTAACAAATTTGATCCAAATGTAGTATAGCCACAAACTATAAATGATTTTCCCAACTCTATTTTTTGTTTATATATATATATATATATATATATATATATATATATATATTAAACACATATAGCTCCATAATTAAACCCTTATATCTCCAATGTTACACCTTCCCTTAATTCATTGATCATATACCTTAATTTACCCTTATATATCCAATCTTACACCATATAACTAAACTAATCCTTCGCTTAACTCATTAATCATATATCTTGATACAAACTTAAACAAGAATGCAAAAAACTATAGATATTGCCAAAAATAAATAGATGCAATAGAAATAACACTTCATTTCATTAATATCAAAGAACTAAAAGATGCTTACAAACAGAATGGAAATTGTAACACCCTCTTCCCACATATACCCAAGTAACTGGCCAACTGGGGTAAACATGCAGTGAGAGGTTACTAATATGATATTCAACCTCATATATGACCTTAAAGAAGTGGAACCGACGGAAACCTGACAAACAAACCTTACACTGCATCAAAAACACCTCCATGAGACAACTAAACCTCCCAGGCCTATGAACCTTGAAGGGGGGAATGATTTTTTAACCTTTTGAGCCTTAGCCACGGGCATGTAAGGGAAAGGGAGTGGTTAGGAACCTATAGTTGCGGGAATTACATGGAAAGGTAGCGACCAAGGCCCCAAAAGGTCAGTTATGTGCCTACAACTCTAGGATTTGTGCCACCTTTTTAGCCCGAGATCCCACGTCACTGCCCAAAATGTCATGAAACTGTAGGAGAGCATAAATAACATTAAAACAAAGATATGGAAGCAAACACATCATCAGGAAATCATCCTTACCCTGCCCAACCATGACAAGAATTTCATCAAACATGTCACAAACATTGCATATACAGGTATAAAAAACTGAATTAAACAAAGGGGTATCTTACTTATCTGAGAATCACTAAGAAGAAATGCTCCCCTATAACATAAGCTACAATACAATCTATTTTACCATAGATACATTGTGTATTCATTTTTAGATAAAAACATGGATAGAGCCATACATCATCATTAATCAAATACATGCTTATAACCGAAATAATAACAACAAAATTACAATGGATACGACAACAAATAAATTCCACACATAAACTATTACATTTTCATATCGAATACCAAAATAATGAGCTCTTCATTTTTTAGTGTAAAAACCAACCGAAGATGGGAATTCCACGTTCCACCCAACCATAGATTGGTTGAGCCAAGTCTCACTTCAGAAAATCACCCCTGTGCCAAGTTCCAAGCATGAATGTGGGAATTTATCAAACACATTAATCAACACCAAACCAGGCTCTAGATACCAAACCGTCTCAACCCCAAACCAGTTATTCTACCTCATGGTCAGACATCACTAACCATCATGGATTGGTCTCTATCCAAGGTGCTTTAGGGCTCTAGAGTGTTTGTTCCAACCAAGAATCTGGGACTAGTAACTCATCCCAAATTGTTTATGGGCTTAAGAGCGTTTGTCTAACCAAGGCTCTGGGAATAGTAACTCATCCCACCTAGGGCTCTAGCGTGTTTGTCCAACAAAGGCTCTAGGACTAGTAAATCAACACAACAGCTGTCTACCCAACTCTAGAGTGTTTTTACAACCAAGGATCCAGGAACTAATAACTCAACCCAATAGCTAAAGGAATCATGAGAACCAACCAGAAAATAATCAATGGAAATAAACCCACAATACCATGGTTGTCTAAGAAATCGAAAGGCTAGGAAAATCCACATGCATACCCATGCATGTAAAAAATAGTGAAGAAAACATACATGCAACTTGGTATCTGAAATCAAATCTCGTTGCAGTTTTTGATCCCGATTTCCACCCGTGCTTTCGTACTCTTCCTTTGCCTTCTAGCTCCAAATCCCCAAGTATGCACCCTCTCCAATAGTTCTCCAAGAAAACTCTAAGTATCCAAGAGTATGGGAGAGAGAGATACTAATGAGAGAGCTCCAAAAATCGACTGAAAAAAGGTACCAACTGATCCTCATAAGCCTTTTTATAGAAGAGGCCTCTAATTTCTTCATTTTCCATTATTTTCCTTCATTATCCTCCTCACATGAAACTTGCGACCTTTCATCTCCCTTTTCTCCTAATTTCCATTATTTTCATAAATAAATGTGCCAAAAATTATTTTTTCTCTTTAATGACTTAGCCATATCTTTTTCTAATTTCCTAAGCCATAATAAACCATGTGATCACCCACACTAGTGTGTTTTTCCCAACATTCAACTTGGAATAAGTATCCCATCAACTGTGGTTATTATTTTAACTTTATTACATGGAATTTCACCAGGGCTATTACAAAACCCTCCCCCTTGGGGGACACTATCATCGGTGTTCAATCACATATATACGTCAGAAACACCTCTAAAAATCAAACATATTGCCGATGAAACTTTATAACATAGCTTGATGCAGTATTTGCAATGATCACCTTGCTGAAAGCAAACCAACATGACATCATAAAAACATGGCAACTATCACGACATGATATCATATCGTTTATTGGAGCTTTAAAACATAGCTCATGGTGGTATTTACACCCATATAAATATGTACATATATCCAAACATCACATCAAAACATATAACAAAACATCGCCGAAACATCTGCTAAACAAAAAAAACATCACACCAAACTGCGTTGCCCTAATCGGAAAATAAGGAAGGATAAATGGACTACATTTGATACATTATCTCCCATGTAGCTTCATTGGGCCCAAAGTGCTTTAATTGCACTTTAGCTTGCTTGATTGCTCAATTCCAAAGCATGAGAATATTGTTTTGAAAAATGCACTATGGTTTTTTGCTGGAACTCTCCACCTGCAATACACACTATTCAATAACATTATCAACATATTTAACATATTTATTAAGAAACAATATATGAAAAATATCATGGAATTTCACTATGGAAGGAAGTGCAAGTCGATAGGCCACCAGGATGATCCTCTCAATTATCTTTAAGGGTCCACAAGACCTTGGAACCAGCTTGGAACATGATCCAATCCACAAGGAGCTATTCTTGGGCTTGATACACAAATACACCTAATTCCCAACCTAAAACTCCTTGAACAACATGTTCCTGTCCGCATAACTCTTCTACCTATCCTGTGTTGCTTTCAAGTTCTACTTGATCACCTTTGTTTCTTGCTACATCTCTGCCAGCATATTTGGTCCAATCAGTACCCTGTTAATCAGATCACTCCAATTAATAGGAGTGTTGCAACTTTGTGCATGCAATGCCTCAAATGGACTCATCCTCAGTGAATCTTGATACCTCTTGTTGTAGGAAAAATATATTAGTGGTGTTGGCCACCTATAAAATGTGTTCTATCAAAAGGTGGCCAAAACATTGTTCAGCCTTCAAGAAACAGTGTCATTGCCAAAAATTTATTTCTTGAAGCCTCTGGAAGATCTCATGCCCTTGTCTGAAAATCTTCAATGCTGTTTCCCTTCATAACTCAGAAATTCTACTAAAAAGTCCATGAGAAAGACTGCTGTAAAATCCCCTTTTCTCCCCTTCATTCACTCAGAAAATAACCTTCATTTTTACTCTCTTTTTCTCGTCATTTTCCTCTATTTTCCATTTTCCTCATTCTCCCCTTCATAAAATCTCTTTTGCAGAGTTTAAAACTCTTTTCTAAACTCTGCCGAAACCTCAAATCCTTTTAAAATCCGTGGAAAATCCATAAAAAATGCCTTTGTTGTATTACAGATTTAAGCCCCCTTGGGCTAAACCTGAACCACTTCCCCTCCATATGCCCGCACCCTAGAACCAGGTGCTAGACCCGAAGTGCAATCGCATCGGAAAAATTCACAATGGGCAGATTGAAGGACCGCATCAAAGTTCCGATGCGATTGAGTCCCTTTATTAAAACTCCGCCCCCTCTGATTTTCATTCCCTATATTTTTCACCCGGGACCAAGTGTTAAGAGTCCGGAGGCGCTAATCGCATCGCAAGTTTTAAATGGTTAGATTGAAAATCCCAAGCCCGAAAGCTCCGATGGCGATTGGCCCTTTGTTATTTAACACCCCGGGCGTATTTTATTCCATATAATCAAAGGCCTCGCAATCGGGCGCCATGACCATTCCGTATATATATATATATATATATATATATATATATATATATATATATATATATATATATATATATATATATATATATATATTAATCTGCCCGATAGCAAAACTTTGTTTTATATTGAAAATTTGGGTTTTTCATATGTTTCAAAAGGTTTCCGCTGGAGCACAGTTAAAGCGATATCTGTCGTCGATCTGGAGCCGATCGAACGACCCACGCTACATCGCATCGCAATTTTTTTTTGATGCATTAGTTTGTCTCCTCCAAACGGTCATCCCTCTGATTCGCTCCCCACCGTTGATCTGATCCTTAGATCAACGGCCAGTGCTTAATCGCTCCGTCATCTAATCGCATTGCCCTCCCCGATCGCACAATCGCATCGCCCTCCACGATCGCGCAATCGCATCGGCGATTTTTGTTACACCCTCCCTCTTTCCCCCACCGATTGCGATCCTCCTATTGGATCTGGACCATCCACATGTCCAGATCGGATGGTCCAAGATCTTTCCCGCATTATTCCATCGCCTTTCGCCTTTCCGCCTTATGTTTTTTGACTAATCCCCACTGTCGATCTCTGCGCGATCGACGGATCTGATTTATTCTCTTCCTCCATTCTCATTTGACCTCTTCTAAATGAATCCCAACTGTTGGATGATTCCATCTAATGGCCCTGCTCTCTTCCCACGCCTCTGAAGCAGTTTAACCCAAAACACATGATTTCTTAATTGGTTTTGTGTTTTGCGGGTGATAATGGTTCTCCATTATATTGAAAAAAAAAGCCGAAGGCTGGCAATGACGATTCCCATGCCTTTGATGCATCAAGGGAAACCATTTTCTGGGCTCAAACTCCATGACTCTTCAATGTTTGATGAGGCATTGATGCCATATGAGCCCTGCACGGCCTGCACATCAACAAGACACAGCAATGCATAAAAGAAACAAAGAGTATTAGTGTTTGAAGATTTCCTAGCGCATTTTGACGGATTAAGGCACACATTCAGCAAATCAAAGCCTAAATCCACGGATAAAGACGTCATAAAGACTGGAAGGCATAGGATAAGCCTGATCAAACCTAAAACACAGATCTCAAGTAACTTAAAGGTGTTTTAGGAGGAGACGAAGACAACTGTCGATCCGAGAAAGCTTCCACTGCCCTAAGAAGAGGCTAATAGAACCCTCTCCAACTCCTAAAGGCACCTGCAGCCTCACAGTAATCAAAGAAGGCTTAGTCATTATTTGAAACAAGAGGTGTTTTCCCGAAGACAGCTGAACAATTAATACAAAGCAAAGATCTTATCTCTAATTGTCGGCAAAACTATTTTAAAGATTAAGAACAGCCCAAAAACAAATCTTTTCGATCATTAGGCCTCGGGGAGCAGAAACAGAGTTACTTAAACATGACACAGAGCCTCAAAAGTCAACAAAAGCTTCCACCGAGCTTAATCCTAAGTGTAAATCAATTAATGCAGATAAACACCTATAAATTTCTTCATCGAGGCCCTCAAAGGCCGAGAAGTCATCAATCTGTATTAATTGACCCAGGAGATCTTTTACCAGATCCCACCTCCTCTTTCTTCTATAAATACTTCTATAGAAGATGAGAAAATGTCGGTCTCTGGACATCTGAATGCATGTAATTGTTTCTGAAGCTACTGATGCCTTTTTTGCGACTTGAAGATACATAAGCTGATATGAGAAGTTCAAAGTTGTAGTGACCCACCGGGCTTGCTGATTGTAACTGGTTTGAATATCAAATACAAGCTGTTGATTTATGGGATCCTGATTTGTGTCAATGGTGATGTGTTCCTCACTGTCAATTGTTATTTTCTTTAAATGTTTTTCACTCGGTCCACTTTCTTTGATAAAGAGCAGCAAACATAGAGCTAGGATTTACTCTCAACAATACCCTACTCATACTGAAAGCTTTATTTCTATGTTTTCTTCATTCGAACGTTCTCTTTGAAGAGTATATTAAAGCAGGTTGGTTTCAAAGCACTTGCCTGATCTAAATTTCTCTTTGTGACTGTTATCTGTGTTTTTCTTATAGAATATGCTGAAAGCAGGCTAGTTTGAAATCACTCACCTGATCTTAAGCTAATCCAACTGTTTTAAAAAAAAATTTCCAAATAAAAGTACTTCAATGCAGGCTGGTTTAAAAGCACTTGCCTGATCTCAGAATACTTTTATGTTTTCCCTAAGTACATGCCGAAGAAAAATATTTTGAAAGCACTTATTTGATCTTAGGCTGTTCACTGTTCTTCATTTGTTTGTTTCTCCATTTCCTATATGTTTCATTCCATAAATCATTTTAATAGATCCTTTGACATAAGTGACTTGCCCCATAGATCCTTCTTGAGCCTTTCTGTCCAATTAAAATCCTCCTATGACTCCATAGCCCAATGGGTTAAAACTATCTTTGCCTTTTCTGTTAGCTGAATCATTCCTCCACTTTCAGACATCTTCACCCTTTATTTTGAACTGCCCTCACCTTCATCATGTCTTTGTCCAACCAAAAACAAACAAAAAAAACCCATGCTCTTCATAACTAGCCTAATATCACATTTCAGGTTTTAAAGATTACATCTTTTAACTCATTCATAGAGAGATCCCTCTCTGGATTCAGGAGGGCTAGATCCTTGAATCCCAAAGCGGTTTGATGTTGTCTTATCTTTTGGTTTTTCAAATCTCGCCAAAACATAGGAACTCCAACATAATGGCGACTCCACTGGGGAATTTTTGAGTTCATAGTTTGGTCTTGTGTCCCATTGTCATCGCCAACATAATGGCGACTCCACTGGGGAGAATCTGAACCTCCTAAATTGCTAAAATACTTGGTCTTGTGTCCCATTGTCATCGCCAACATAATGGCGACTCCACTGGGGAATTTTCTTCTTGGCCAGCTTTTATAAACTCTTTAGTTTCCCATACAACCACATAAACTCAGAAAACCCAAAAATATCTCAGATTGGTAGTCAATAAAAATGGTAGTGGACCATAAACCTTTTACCTCCAAAAGAGCTAAAAACTTCCACTTGGCGACTCCACAATCCTACAGACCTTAAGACTCCACTGGGAGGACCCGTAACCATTATAAAATCATTCAAACTCAGTAAGAAGCTTTAGGATTAAAGTTTTCTTAGCAAGAGATCAGTTAAACCTCTCAAATATTGTCATATTTGGTTAACACCTTTCTTGTTTAGTTGGGTCTGAAAGACACAACATAGTGGCTCCTAGAAAGACTCATACTAGAGCTCACCCTAACCCAAACCAACCTGAGACAGTTGATAACCCTGAAAGATTACTTAGGAAGCCTCCTAAATTCTCAACTGTTTTCAAATCACCCTTGAGAGCTAACTCAGTTCCTGAAAACCTTGCAGCTCTACAGCAATCACAAGTAGATTTAAGAAATCCATTTAGAACACGGTCTCTCGACGATTTAGATCAGCTAGATTCAGAGTCTTCACTTTCATCCCCCGAACAAAGGAAACATCCTGGTAGTAGAGAAACCACACCACCTAATTTACATTTCTTTCTCAATTTAGGTGTCTCTCATCCAAGATCAGCTCAGCAATCTATCCCTAGTCTATCTACATTTGTTTGTCCAACATCCATTGTCCAAATCACTCCACTCCAACCCACTGTCCCTTTTGTTAATCTATCTTTTGTGAATCCACCCCCACCTCCAATCATGGCAGCATGGTATGCTCCCTTGTTGCTGCCCCAGCCTTTAGCTCCTTTACCCAATGAATATCAGTCTAAGATTCCTCATTTCACTAGTGAAGAATCCACCACCGCTCAACACCATGTAGATAGGATGGGAGATGCCTTTGACTACATGGAAATAGAGGATGAAAAAATTAAGATGAGGATCTTCGCTCAAAGTTTAGGATGAGAAGTGAAGAAGTGGTTTAAAGCCTTGCCTCCCAATAGCATTAATGATCTTCCCGCCTTACATCAAACTTTCATAAACAAATGGGAAGTTAGAAGCAACCCTCTCCAAATCCTAGCCGAATATAAGAATCTTAAAAGAAATCCAGGAGAGAGTGTCCAGGACTACTCTACAAGATTTAATAGTATCTACAATGCTCTTCCACCACACATGAAACCTCCCCAAGGAATGGCCCTAGTAAAATACCCTGAAGGCTTTGATGTTGATATGGCTTACCAGCTTAGGGAGAGAGATTATAATAAATTGGAAGACACGCGGAAAGGAGCAGTGAGTGTTGAGGCAAACTTGATTGAGAAAAGAGCTAGGATGAGGGCTGAGAAAAAGGTAACCTATAGGGATGACAAAATTGCTTCTACATCTGATCCCAAATATGATATTCTAGCCAAAACTATGGAGAGACTAGGAAAAATGGTAGAAAATTTGACTATCCAAGTCAGCAATCAGAACAGGAACCAAAATCAAAACCATAACTTTAGGATAAATAATCCCCCAAATAGACAAAGAGACTCTGATCAAAAGGTCATCCCTCCATTTCAAGAGAACTTCCTTGATGAGGATGAAGGAATAATAGAGGAGTCAGAGGAAACTAACATGAATATGATGGATGTGGATGACCTAGACCATACCATCCCCACAGAAGAAAATCATGCCTCATACTCACACTGGAACAAGGAAGGGTTGGAAACTGAGGACTATAGGTTAGGATTCAAAAGTGCCATCATGCAGGTCCGAGAACAATATGACCTCAGGAGAAAAAAGAACATAGATGATCCCAAACCAAAGCCCTCTTAAATCACCATTAAGAAAAAGCCTGGAAAGACTCCTAAAGTGACTGCTGAAAATAGTAAATCAACAGCTGAGAATTCTGGTAAAAACAAAGATAAGGACATTCAAACCAGTGACAAATCAACCTGAGAACCTAGCAGCACTAGCATTGCAGCTAATGCTCCTGATAAAATAGTTTCAAACATTGTACATACTGAAAATCAGCAAGCTGAGATTACTAATAAAATGGTGCCCAACAAGACAGAATTGAATATTTCAAAGAGTCAGTCTGCTTTCAATTTGGAAAGTGAGATTGCCAAAATTAAAATTTATGTCCCTCTCATTGAGTTAGCCACTCAGGATGTATATAAGAGTCAAATTTTGAAATCTTTGAACTTAGGAGAAAACAATGACACCGTCAATTTGAATGATGAGCAACCAACTCTCTTGTTTGGCCCTAAAATTGAAGGGAAATTTCAAGAAGGGGTAGTACCTCCTTTCTATGTTAGCCTCAATATCCACGAAAAAATCCTGCATAATGCTATGCATGACTCTAGAGCCTCACACAACCTTATGCCAAAAGTGATAATGGAAAGGCTAGGTTTAGAAATAACCAGACCTTATAAGGACTTATATTCTTTTGACTCTAGCAGAGTGAAATGCCTTGGCCTAATTAAAGACCTTTGTGTGAATTTGACTCAAATCCCAGCCAAGTGCATGGTTATGGATGTTGTGGTGGCTGATGTGCCTCCTAAGTATGGCATGTTGTTATCAAGATCATGGGGTGCCAAGCTGCAAGTTACAATGCAGATGGATGGGACATATGCTACTATCCTTGTCTTTAGCCAGCTTATAATACTATACAGAGAGGCGCACATAAAATTCATGGTCAGTAGCCCAGAAAAGCCTGAAAATTCCCCCATTTACTCTATCCATACAGACCTGGATTCGTTTATCCTTTATAATGATGAATCATCAAATAAACCAGAGCTAGAAGACAGCGACTCAAATAACCAGCTGGAGGCCCCAAATCTAGAAATAATGGTAGTTCTAGGTATGGAAGAAAATGAGAGAGAAACTTTTGAACAGTGTGTTAAAACAACAAACCAGAGTGAACAAAGCCAAGATGGAAAACAACAGACTACCTGTCACGTTGAACTCTATGAAAATCCTGAGGAACGGGATCCATCACGACATGATGCAGATCTCAGAACAGAACATAATGATGAACGAGGCAATAGGGATGAAAACGATGTTAACCCTACAAACAATCCCTTATGGTGCATGAACTTTGACGGGTCTTGCACTAAAAAGAGTGCGGGAGCTGGGGTATGGTTGGTCGACACTGAAAAAAATTACTCCGAGAGCCATGCTTTCAAGCTAGATTTCAAATGCACTAACAACATCGCAGAGTATGAGGCTCTCATCCTAGGATTGCGTCTATTGAAAGAACTAGGAGCCAAGAAGGTAATTGTTCAGGGAGATTTAGAATTAGTCATCAAACAGCTAAATGGAGAATATGTCGTCAAGCATCCTAGACTAAGGGTATACTGAAATAATGCCATAGATTTCCTGAAAAAAATTTGCAAAATATGAACTCGTGTTTGTCCCAAGGAGTCAAAACATAAGTGCAAACGGATTGGCCTGCGCCACTAGTTCATGCCAAGAATCACCTAGTGATAAACAGATCATCATTCGTACAAAATATAGACCTGCAGTGCCAGATAATGAGAAATATTGGCAGGTCTTTGAGGGTGACAAACAGATAGAGGATTTCCTACTTGGCATAAATGAGTTTGAATTATCTGATTCAGATTCTAAATCAGATGAAAATTGCCTAAACAAAGAGCCCCCTAAAGAAGAAAAACCATTTGGTCCCGTAAAAATCAACATGTTAACTAAAAAACTTGGAACTCATACTGAAGAGTACGAAGACACAGAAAATGAAGACATGGAGGTACTGTTGTCAAAGGACAATAACATACCTAGGGGGCTAGCGCCATTAGAAGACCTTTTTTATTTTAACAACGTGGCAAAGAAACCCACTGTAGAATACACAGAGTCTAATGTTGAGGAATACAACGTAGGCACCAAGGATAAGCCTAAAATGATTAAAATAGCTAGGTCCTTGCCAGTAAACATGAAAAAGAAATACATTGACTTGTTTAAAGAGTTTTTTTATGTGTTTTCCTGGAGCTATGAAGATTTAAAAGCCTGCGACATAGAAATCATCCAGCACAAGATCCCATTGAAAGAAAACCAAAAACCCTTTAGGCAAAAACTGCGTCGAATTAATCCAATGCAACTGCTTCTAGTGGAAAATGAAATCAAGAAAATGTATGAGGCAGGAATCATTGTGCCTGTAAGGTTTTCAGATTGGGTTTCTAACCTTGTAGCTGTGAGGAAAAAGACAGGAGAAATCAGACTGTGCATTGATTTCAGAAACCTTAACAGAGCCTCCCTAAAAGACAATTACCCTTTACCCAAAATGGAACACATCCTACAAAGGGTAGTTGGTTCAAAGAGGATTTCTCTATTAGATGGTTTTTCAGGGTATAACCAAGTTTTATTACTCCCAGAAGACCAACTCAAGACAACTTTCACCACTCCCTGGGGCACTTTCATGTATGTGAAAATGCCTTTTGGATTAATGAATGCTGGGGCCACTTTTCAAAGGGCCATGGACATTGCATTTTCAGAGAAGATAGGGCACTTCATTTTAATTTACCTTGATGACATAACTGTCTATTCCAAATATGATGAAGAACACCTTAAACATCTAAGAAAGGTCTTTAAAAAATGCAGAAGATTTGGGCTATCTTTAAATCCCAAAAAAACATTGTTCGACCTATAAGAGGGTAAACTCCTTGGCCATATTATATCAGAAAAGGGGATTAAAATAGATCCAAAAAAAGTTGAGGGAATACTACGGATTAGCCACCCAAGGAACATAAAATAAGTACATTCCTTTATTGGAAAGATTAACTTCTTAAGGAGGTTTATTCCCAACTTAGCAGAGCTCCTTAGAAACATGACTAATATGCTAAAAAAAGAAGTAGGAGTGAAGTGGACTGTAGAAGCCAAAATATGCTTCGAATTGGTAAAACATGCACTCACCCGGGCACCAGTTCTAATCAGCCCGGACTTTTCAAAAGAGTTCCTTATTTTCTCCATTGCCTCAGAACATACCGTGGCTGCAGTCCTGTTGCAGAAAAACCCAGAGGAACAGGAATAGCCTATTTCTTTTTTCAGCAAGGCTTTAAGGGATGCACCCTTGAAATATAACATAATGGAAAAATAGGCCTATGTTTTGGTAAAAGCCCTAAAGGAATTCAGGGTGTATATTCTACATTCCCACATCATTGCTTATGTGCCAAACATAGTGGTAAAAGACATCTTGTCACAAGACTCGGATGGAAAGAGGGGCAAATGGATTGCTGTAATATTAGAGTATGATTTGGAAATCAAACCCACCAAACTTATTAAAGGTCAGGGCTTGGCTCAATTAATGGTTGAATCTAATCTACAAGCCCTTGACATTAACATGGTAGATGCCTTGGATGAACAGGAAGAATTACCTGCTCCCACTGTGGAAGAATAGTTCCAAAACTCACCTTGGTAAGCTGACATCTCGTATGTGCTTACAAATTAAACCCACAAATTTCAACACATGCGTATGGGCCCCACATATTAAAAAATGAGCCAACTAATAATAAACAACCCTTATGTGACCCAAGACCTTTGATATTTAACTAAACCTGACAATTATTATTTTATTTCGGGGGCTTCCTTATAACAAAATGTTCGAACCTTATAATTATGACCGCATTGGTTAATAAATCTATAAACCTTAACCATGATTAATGCATTCATATGCATGGGCCCCAATGTTGACAGGCCTTCAAATCCAATGGTGGACAACACGACGCATCAGATTTAACGATCCAACGGATATCGCACGGCTAAAATGCACGAGGGTTAAGATTCAATAGTTGCGCGATGGACGTCGTACTTTGGTTAACCTTCGCGCATCTTCCTCATGTGACCACCGTCCGATGGCACCCTTTCAGATCGACGACGCACATCAATATCGCTGGGCATCCTGGGTCAAACGTTAATGTGCGACGGTCGATCGTTAACGTGCGATGGCGCGCAGTGATGGTGGTTTTGCAGGGACGCTTGTCGTTCGTTCTATGGAATAGCTCCCAACCTCTTGAATATCGCTTGCCCGTCAAGAGCGATGCGACAAAAACTGGAAACCGCCGTTACTGTTCCTCTCGCAAGGTTCCGCCTTCTTCGCTCAAGGTTCCACTCCCCCTTCTCGATTATTGTAAATTGACTTATTTGTATCACAATTCTTCATGAAGACTTCTGTTATGAACTGATCGATTAACACTGCAGAGGCTTCATTCCTCATTTACTGTGACATTTCTTGCGCTCTTCATCAATAGATTAACCCATCATTTTGTTTATTGAGGCTTGACACGAGTTCGATGCAATCTTCGTAACAGGGATCACATCCATAATATATAACACAGGAAATTCACACCAGATTCCCTTTGCGACCTTAAATTAGTTTTTGATACATGGTTCTGCCTCTTCATGCTCCATTCTGGTTCCACAAGCACCAATGTACAACTGCCATACCATGTTTCATTGTTCCAGATCATACACTAACCCTAAGAATCCGAACAGGAAATTTTCCAACCTATCTCCTCTTTTACGCCTCGACTTCCCTTCTTCCTACTCCGTCTCTGCTTGTCTCTGCTCCTTGACCGATACTTCCTCTGTTCTTTTGATCAGATGCTCCTTTCTGGCCAATGCCTTTGCCATCAATGACAATATTCCAACGCTACTTACCCACATGGCAAGTAGTACTTGGAGACCCTTTGGACCAGCCTTGCAAGGATTGTTTGAAGAAGACTCATTGTTTGGGGAATTTGGTAGGCTAAATGTTTGTCATAAGGTCCACTTATGTACCTTGATAATTCGTTGGTATGATTTTGTAAGAGGGGACCCCTAAGTGCTCTTCCTGTGATTTGAGGGTTGGTGTGTCCACTTACAAGTTGCATGATGACATTGGGGATGGTGCATGGATTTTGGAATCCCAATTGACCACAATTATGGGACTTCGGTGCGCATTTTGAATGGACAAAGAAATCTTGATTGGAAAAGAGTCAAGGCTCACTTTTGGGAAATTTGGCGTTTGAACAGTGTTTTGAGAAGATTCTTGTGCCCACTTGGGAGAGCTAGGGTGTCCACTTGGATGGTGATAGTTAACATTAAAGGCTTTATTTCCCATGCTTGATGTTATGAAACCAGCTCAAAAAATGGAATAAAAGAAAGATCAATGCCTTAGAAATAAGCCACTTGAAGGGGGAAACATCCTTTAAATTACATAAATGAACAATTCTTGGATGATACAAATGACAAAACCTCCTTCTATATATAGGAGTCCATGGGGTCACAATATAATCCTAGATGACCTAACAATAATAATGTAAATGCACAATAATAACAATATTGGGGTTACATGGGTACAACAATAATAATAAGGGGGATACACTAACAACAATAAGGGACTACACTAGTAATATAGGGACCTAACATGCCCCTCTCCTTCAAAAAAAGTGTTGTCCTCAATACTTAAGTAGCTTTGGGTGCTTCTGTATAAAATTATCATCCTCTCATGTAGAATCTTCAGTAGGTAAGTTCTTCCACTTTATGAGATACTCTGAAATTGATCGATTTCGTAGTTGTCAATTTCTTGTTTCCGTGAATGCTTCAGGTTCCAATATGATTTTTCCTACCTCATCAAGTTCTGGAAATATTGTTTGAACTAGAAAATGTTCACCTATAACCTTCTTTAAGCATGAAACATGAAAACTGGATGCACTCGCGAAGAAGCAGGAAGCTCCAATTTGTATTCCATAGTACCAATATTTTGCAACACCTTATAAGGACCATAGTAATTTGGAGATAATTTATTATCCTTCTTAACTTGCTTGAGGGACATTTGTTTTTATGGTTGTAGCTATAAAAATACCTAGTCTCCTACATCAAAACTTCTCTCCTTGCAATGTTGATCTATCTATTGTTTGATTCGATTTTGTGCCAAATTAAGGTTATCCTTTAAGATTTGGAGAACTTCTTGTTGATTCTTGATGTGATCTTCCACAGCTTGAACCTTAGCATTTTCTCTTAAAGATGATTTGATGTGTTAGCACTGGTATTTTCACCCCACCCACTCCACCTTATTTTGTTATGCTTTCACCTCATCTCCATCATTACCATTGACCTCACTTTGTTTTTTACTATTTTCACCTTTTTCCCAAATATCCAAAAATTTCATTTTCATTAGTTAACTTATCCAATTTGTTACCCCAAACCCAAACTTAATTTACCATATGAGCCTAAAATATATTTAAAAACCATAGTATAGCTCTCTAACCCTTAAAAAACCCTTTTTAAACCCCCAAAACCCACATAGATAACCTTTCGGGACTTATTACTTTATAAACCCATTTATTATAAAGTTTCAGACTTTATATTATAAGCTCTGCCAACCCATCGAACAACCGTTTTATACAACATCATACCATAAACCTTACCTCTTGCCTACACTTCACACCCCGCAATTTTTAACCTTTTATTTTTAACTCATCGCCGAAACATAAAACTTCACCGATGCGATTTTTTGGGACCCATCCAACCTTTATACATTACCGAATCTGCATGCAAACCTTTGTATTCTGCATTTTACTTACCTTTTTCCTTTTCATACTTTCCAGTGTTTAGGGCATCACATTCCACACTTCGCACATTTTATAACTTACCTTTTAAGGGCCTGCAAGTTAAATGTTTTAACTTGTGATATAACTCGATCACAATCACACATTGTAAAGTTTAAAGAATAAGTGCAGAGATAAGAGTTAAATTTTCCAAAGTGTGATATGCGATGACGGTGGGACCACATAACATTCGCAAATCGTAAGTTTTAAAAGATAGTGCAAAGAGTTCATATTAAAGTTGTCGAAGTGCGATATTTAATGCGAGGTGGGACTCGATCACATAACACACATCACAAGTTTTAAAAGATAAGTTCTAAAGAAAAGTTAAAAACATCGAAATGCGAAGTGCAATGTTGGCACACATGCAATGTGGTTCTGAGATGAAATCTATGAAATTTCAAGTTCGGGTATATATGGGTCTTTTACGCTGTTTTATTTAAAAAATGATTTAAACACGAAAAAAAGGACTCGTGTAGCAAATAGACACCACGGATCAAGACGGGAAAAGGGTGTTTATACAATAGAATTCGCCAACACAACACTTAGTTTCAATAGCATGTTAACAACTATGCAGTGCAGGAAAAGGGTTGATTCAGCTCAACAATCAACATAATAAAATAGATTATCAATGGCTATCCTTATTCTCAAGGTGCATATTTGCAAGGGAGGTTTCTCCAAATTTTTCCAGATCCTGAATTCGAAGACCTGGGCAAGAAATTTCAATTTATTTTAAACAAATAAACTGTTTTATGTTCCTAGAGGTTAGGAATTAGCTTTGCTGTTAGAAATAATTCTGGATCTAAGATTTGCCTCAAATTTTGTAATTTTTTCTATAAATTGCAACAATCCAATGTAATACAGGTTGGAAGTTGGAATAAGTTTGATTTTTCTTAGTTGATCAAGGAGACTGTGTACTCAGTGTTGGTCATTAATACGAGAGGAGTGGCAGCTACATTTATGGGATACCTATAGTATTGAATGTTTTTCATTGTTTCTTCTTCAATGATATTTTTGTGAATGTATTGTTCACTTCCTTTTCAAGTCTATGATTATGATCTTTTATAAGTGTGAAATTCAGAATACATGCTAGGCATGCTTTTTTTTGGGTAACTGATCATATTGTGTTTCATTATCTTCTTTTTGAGAGAAATACATATTTTATGCTACCCTCAGTCTCCTTACATTTCCTAAACCATCCCATAACCATTATCTTCAAGTGATTGACATCATACCTACCTTGCCCCATTCATCCCTGCAACCCTAAATCTATTTCCCTCACCTAGATTTTCCTTGACCTAATTCCATTATCCATTTATCTACCCAACCAAAAAAAATCAAAGCAATCCCTGTACATCATACCTAGCCTAAAAACCTAATTTCTCCAGCCCTCCTAGCTATGACCCTTTTGGAGAGAGCCCTCTTCGGCTTGATAGGGCTAGCTATCAATTCGAAAGCTTGGTTTTTGGTTACTTCTGTTGGGTTTCCTTCCTCAACCTTTGGAATCTGGTGGAGTGATAACATACTAGCGCCATTTTCGGGGAACGAAAGATCAGATCTTCCCTAGGAAAGAACAACAAAGATCAGATTTAATTGTTGATGGTGAACAATAGTTGGACACATATGAAGGCTGAACCATTAACCTGGCGACTCCATTGACTGAAATATCCAAAAAATCAACACTTCATGGCGACTCCACTGCATGAAGATTAGTAGCTTCAAGAATTTTCAATATGGAAATTGTTGCAAGAAGGTATGCTCCCATGATTCGGGATCACATTCCAGGTTTCCCGAATAAAATTCCTAAGGTAGATTGGAAAAGGAATTTGCATATGTTTAAATATGATGATAGGAATGATGCTACTTTACATCTAGTTAAATTTCACATGCATACATGCAAGTTGAAGGTTGAATTTCCTGAAGATTGTCTCTTAAAGAAGTTCATGGCTTCTCTTGAAGGAAAAGAATGATCTTGGTATGAAGGTTTGACACCTGCCAGTATTTTTTCTCTTAGAGTTTTCAAATCAATATTTTATGAAGAATACAAGGAGTCCTACCCTTCTTTGTCTTTGGTTAATATTTTTTGTGATCAATTTGAGGTTTTCATTCAAAACTTAGAGGATTCTTATGATGATAATGAGTTCATATATGAAGAGATATTGGAGTCTTTGCATGAAAATACTTTTCATCACCAAAAAGAGCAAGTGTTTTCTCTCATGGAAGAAAAAGATGATGTATATTGTCTTGATGTTCATAAAGACTTCCCACAGGAAAAAATTCTTCTAGAAGTACAACAAGTTGATCAACCGAAGGTAAAAGAAGATATTCAACATCCTTATGAATCTTTAGGAGAGAAAGAAGACAATTACCATGTTATCAAAAGAAAATAAAAAGTACTTTCTCTGTTGTCTGAAGATGAGATAGATCAACTCTTGAAAATTCATATTACAGTTCAAGCTAAAGTAGGTTTGCAGTTTTCACATATTCAAGAAAGTGTTGATAAAACTCCTTCCATTTTTTAAAATGAAAATCTAAGTTTAAATGAGGACAATCTTGAAACTAGATTTATAGATCATCATGAAAAAAGACAATCTCCATTTTCAATGTTCATATTTGATGAAGTTTCTCTTGAACCTGATTTGCCTAAGTATGATGAATATGAAGATAATTTCGATGAGGAAATTGATGAAACTATACAGGAAATTTTAGTGAGTAAACCAATTTATGATGATGATTCCCTACAAGGAGATCAACTAACAGATATTATTTTCTTTCATGAAGATGATAGGGCTGTCATGTTTGATATTTATGAAGAATGCTTCTTGTTTAAGGATGACTTAGACTATGAATTTGAGGAGCATGAACCAGAGAGAGGAAAAATGCCAAATATTGAGTCAGAATTTATCATGCTTAAGGAATTTGTAGCCAACACTCAGATAGTAGAAATTCATACTTCCATATGCTCTCATATAGATCAACAACCAAGTGTTCTTTTAGATCAGAATGAAGGGAGTATTTGTATTTTTTCTGTTGGATCTCAAGACAAGGTAATGCTTTAGGATTTTCAAGATAAATTTGATAATCTTTTTCAATAATTGCAAAAGATAAATGTTATCTCATTTGTCAGCATAAACCTTGGTTTTAGTTTTTATAGTGAGTTGCCTACATGTACATCCGTATGCTTGCTCAAGGAAGGTGAGAGAAGAACTTCAGTAAGTAGACATCTCCTAGATTGGTTACACTTGAAGGATAATTTCACTTAATCAACAATTGTGTAGAAGATTAGCATAGGTTGGTATCATTTCAGTTTAGTTTTATTTTATTTTCAGCAAGTGTTGACATAATTTATCAAGGTTTGAAGCTCGAGGTGAAGGCCCTAAGGCTTTGATGTTCTATTAGTGTGGGTTGAAGTTTGCAGTATGTTTACATTTTCAGTTTTAGTTTCATTTTACAGATTGGACTCCATTGCCCAATGGATAAGGCATTGATCTACAAATTCAGAGATCTGTAGTTCTAGACACCTCCTTTGGAGATTTCTTCCCAGTTGGAGCCGATGTTAGCACTGGTATTTGCACCCTGCCCACCCCACCTTATTTTGCTATGATTTCACCTCATCGCCGTCATTATCATTGACCTTAATTCATTTTTTACTATTTTCACCTTTTTCCCCAATATCCAAACATTTCATTTTCATTAGTTAACTTATTTAAGTTTTTACCCCAAACCCAAACTTCATTTACCATATGACCCTAAACTAGATTTAAAAACCATAGTATAGCTATCGAACCCATTAAAAACCCCTTTTTAAACCTCAAAAACCCACATACATAACCTTTCGAGACTTATTACTTTATAAAACCATTTATTATAAAGTTTCGCACTTTATATTATAAGCTCCGCCAACCCATCGAACAGTCGTGTTATACAACATCATACCATAAACCTTACCTCCTACCCGCACTTCGTACCCCACAAGTTTTAACCTTTTCCATTTTACTCATCACCAAAACTTAAAACTCTATTGATGCGATTTGGTGGACCCATCCAACCCTTATACATTACCGAATCTGCATGCAAACCTTTGTATTCCGCATTTTCCTTACCTTTTTCCTTTTCGCACATTCCACCGTTTAGCACGTCACATTTCGCAATTCGCACATTTTATAACTTACCTTTTAAGCACCCGCAAGTTAAATATTTTAACTTGCGATATAACCCAATTGCAATCACACATCACAAAGTTTAAAGAATAAATGCAGAGGTAAGAGTTAAATTCGCCGAAGTGCGATATGCAATGACGGTGGGACCAGATAGCATTCAAAAATCATAAGTTTTAAAAGATATTTCAAAGGGTTCATGTTAAATTCGTCGAAGTGCGATATGCGATTCTAGGTGGGACCCGATCGCATAGCGCACATCATAATTTTTAAATGATAAGTCCTAAATAAAAATTAAAAACAGTGAAATGCCAAGTGCGATGCTCGCGTGGATGTGATGTGGTTCCGATATGAAATCTACATAATTTCAAGTCCAGGTATATGGGACTTTTACATTGTTTTGTTTAAAAAAGGAGTTAAACATGAAAGAAAGGACTCGAGTAGCAGATAGACACCACAAGTCAAGACGGGAAAAGGGTGTTCATACAACATAATTTGCCAGCAAATTAGCAACAACGCAACGCAGGAAAAAGGGTCGATTCAGCTCAATACTCAACATAATAAAACAGATTATCAACAGTTATCCCTGTTCTCAAGGTGCAGATCTGCAAGGGAGGTTTCTCCAAATTTTTCCAGATCGTGAATTCGAAGACCTAGGCAAGCAAGTTCAATGTATTTTAAACAAATAAACAATTTTATGTTCCTATAGGTTAGGAATTAGCTTTGTTGTTAGAAATAATTTTGGATTTGAGATTTGTCTCAGATTTTGTAAATTTGTCTATAAATTGCAGAAATCCAATGTAATACAGGTTGGAAGTTGGAATCAGTTTGATTTTTCTCAGTTGATCAAGGAGACTTTGTACTCAGTTTTGGCCATTAATACAAGAGGAGTTGCAGCTACATTTATGGAATACCTATGGTATTGAATGTATTTCATTGTTTCTTCCTCAGTGATATATGTGTGTTTTGGAAATTTTGTCATTGATGGCAAAGGAGATGGCAAAGGAGTAGCACCTGAAATAGCAACAAGGCAAAGGAGAAGACAGGAGCAGCAAATTGAAGTAGAGAAGAGGGGCACGGGTTTTTGGTGAATGGTGTAGTAACATTTACAGGAGAATAGAGGGCTCTCAGTTTGGAGCATGAGAAGAATAGAGTGAGAGTTTATTTGCACTGTAGAATCAGATATAAGGTTATTAGAGACAGAGTGAGAGGTTATTCAAACTGGAGGGATTGAAAATCCTGCAAAAGTACTGGTATTAGTTCAGTCCAATTCAAATACACGACCTCGGTTAAATATTGGAACGAGGATACATTTGGATGCAGAGTCTGTGCAATGATGAAGTAGAAAGCGAGGCTGGAAGGAGCATGAACCCGTGGACAGTCAGAATGGTTACAAGTCGTAGAGGTATTAGACATCAAAGCAATGGAGAAAGTGGAATTGAGCAGATCGGTTCTATGAATCGGTAGCAGAGGCAACATTGAATAAAATGGAAGAATAAATATAACACACGCATGAAGAATAGTAGGTAAAGAGGTAGAATTGTAAATGATGGTGAGGAACGGAACCTAGAGAGGAACCGTGAATGCGCAGTGAAAACCAGATGGAGCTGGGCGTTAAACATATGGAAGCGCCATGTTAAAATGTAAATGAAACAGAGGTCAACAAATGAAAAAATAGAACCTTGAATGACTGGTGGGAGCTATTTTGGAATAGTGAAAGTAGGATTCACGCGACAATTAAAATGGTAAATAGGATAACGAGAAACAATGCGATATATATCTCCGCTCTCCACGTGTCTGTTGTACTATACAACAAAGTGAAAAATAAATAAATGATTTATTTATCTTTTTAAGGAAGTGGTTGGGATATAATCAAATAAATAATGATTTATTTGATTAATGGTGGTTGATTTGGTCATATTTAACAAGGAATATTATTAAATTATTATTCCTAGAAAATAATAAGATAACTATGGGTTTATCTCATTAATTTCTTTGTTTTTGGGTTAAACATGACTGGGAATAATAATTAAATTATGGTTTAATTAATTATTCCTTTTGGGGTTTCCTAATTAACATAGTGAAAACAGTTTTACTTGGGGTAAAACTGGTCTTACATGGTGTACTTGGGTCCATCTAATGATGAAGAGTTAGATGACCAAAAAATGGTGTAACAGATTGCCCCCCAGCGTGCGAGTGTCAGGAGCAAATCGTATGACCGAAGTACGTTGTAAGAATACAATCACCAGACAACAAAAGGGGATGTCAGAGAGAGAAGTGTGAGGTAGATAGTGTGTTGAAGGACTAGACCCTGAGGAGACGAGACTCGCAGGTGCAACAAGTCTCTTTTTATGAGAGGGTACCTGTGCTGAAGGCGGCGGGGGAGGCATACCTATGCCAGCCGTGACAAAGTACAAAAGAATAGTGTGTCCAGTAAACAAGGGACCGAACCATAGAGTACAGCTGGCATAATCAAGGGCCAGATAAAAATACAATGAAGAGTCTCACATACATGCTGTGCCTGGGATAACAGCCAGGACTAGTACAATAATATATGAGTACATGAGATAAATACAACCCAAATGCCCCCTGTAAATGGGGAAGGGCTCACAAAATCTGACTGATACATGCAAATCATAGAGGTGCTGCAAGTGGGTAAGGCCAACATCATCAAAATCTGGAGCGGCATCAAAGGCTGCAATGAAGAGGTCATCCGGGCATGTGGGGGGCTACCTGCAGGGCCACCCCCTCATGAGGGCTGAGACATCTCACCCGCGCCAGGGAATCATCAAAACTCTTCTTTGAGTCAGATACATCGTGCTCTGATCTGATCATCTTGAAAAGGAGAGTGGAGAAACGATCAAGTCAAGGGGTGAGATCCCTGCCCCGATCGAGCACCGAACAAAAGTGGAAAGTGGAACAGGTACACAGCTCCCTCTAGACCTTATGAGGAATAAATGTCTTGAGTCGGTGAGAAGGAGGTCCGCCGTAGGTGAGGCAATAAGAGATCCTCAACTAAGGCACGAGAGAAGAGCAATAGAGCGACGGACAGACTGACACTAATGATGATGGTGGAAATGGGAAGGATGGAGTGGCGAATGGACGACTTCCCTTGTTAGAGCATAAAGGGCATGAATGACATGGCAGCGACTGACACAATATCGAAAGGGACAGGGGACAGTGGGGCTGAAGGTCATGAGATGCAACACAAGAGAGGAACCAAGCAAAAAAGAATGGAGGGCTATAGTAGGGTGTAAAAGGATGCAGGATAGACTCCATGAATGCAATGATGACTCAACTCGGATGCTCTAAGCAAGGGCGACTAGATAGTGCTGCCACATAGTAAAGGCCCCAATGGGGGGTCAGAGAAACATGAGTACAAATTGGGCACTCATGACGAAAATCAACACGAACATGGACAAGTAAGGGGGCGATATGGTGCCCCAAGTACAAGTGTCGTACGTGAGGAAATTCGATTTTAAGGAGCGGTGAAGTGACCCTTCGTGGAAAAAAGTGTCCGGGTGAAGTATCAAATCACCAAAAACTAAGTAAAACCCATGTGAGAGCTCGGTGAGATCTATCCAGCGGTGCTGACGGTTCGTCGAACGGGGCTACGGTGTGGTCGCAGCAGTCGAAATAAGAAACAGGGGTTCTCTTTTAATGAGGCAGTTTTCCCTCCAAAATCATTCATTTGCTATTGTTGCTCTGGTGAATGTGGAGAGGAGAGAAGGTCCTAAATCTTGCGGCGAACGTAGCGGACAAACCGACCGTTGGATTCGAGATCTGTCAGTTGGAGGCGAGAGGCCTAACCTCGCTCTTGCATTTTGATGGATTACATTTGCAGTTGAGGGCCCAAAACCCCCAGAAACAGCCCCTCCTTCATCTCTATGGCCGGGGCGCACTTTTTTGGGGCAAAAAGTACGACCCAGGACGCAGGTATTAGGGCAACAAGTGCGACCTGGTCCAGAAAATGGCAGAAAACTGCGACCTGGGAGATGAGGGGGGTTTGGTGCTGTTTTATGGCTGGGAGTTGGATTTTGGTGAAGTAGAAAAAAGGAAAAAACAGATGCTGGCTATCCTTACAAATCCTTACAAATGATGTAAGGGCCTAGCCATAATGAGTCAAACTTCCCATGACCTAGGACATCATGGGCCTGGTCATATACTAGAACAAGGTCGCCTTCGCGAAAAGTGCGAGGTTGGACTTTTTGGTCATGCTGAGCTTTGGTGCGTTTTTTGGCCGCTTCCATGGTTTGCAAGGCAACACGGCGGTCTTCGGCGGCACGCTCAAGCATGATAAGTCATTGTTCTAGCGGTGGGGTGTCAGGGAGAAGTTCAACGGCTAGTTGTAGAGAAGGAATTTCACACTTGATTGGTAAGACAACCTCCTCTCCAAAAACGAGGTGAGGAGGGTTATGGTTGGGGGGCAGAGGTGCCCCCAAGCATGGTGTGGTCATGCCAAAATGTATCTAGAAAAATGGGAATCTAAACACATTTTAATGATGTGGTGTGCCATTTGTTCTGGTTATGGTTATGCAGTTTGAGAAAGGGAATTGAGGATTACCAATCTCTTTTGGTACTGCATATGGGGATCAAATGGACTTTACGTTTCCGAATTGGCATACCTGGTGTCACTATCCCAAAAGGAGGATTTGGAGATAATGAATTGATGCTCTCGTAGAAAAGCTATAGGTTGGTCAACAATAATGTCTAAGAGACTGGGTTGCTGATGTAAGATGAGGGAACGATAAGGGGTATCGTCCCGAGAGTGATCTAAAGTGATATGGGACTCTAGAGGTTCTTCTAAATGTGGAAGAATACTGGGTCTAGAGTCCACACGACCAGATACACTAGGAGAGTGGTGGAGAATGGCGTCTCGTGGTCTCTCAAATGTGGGTGCCCCCGTACCCAAACATTGGGTTTTGATGTAATGGCCACAAGGTGGATGTGGTGTCAACGCATGGGTTCGATGTAAGGGGGAAGAGATCAAGTCAGGGGTGGGCATTTCTTCCATAATGTCGTCATCGTGATAGAAGATGGGGTGACTGGTGGAAGAAGAACCACCTGACATGGTGAAGTGGCCAGAATCATCATCATGAGAAGAGAGGTTCACATGCGCATCGTCACAATGGGTGACCGAAGAGGAAGTAGATAACGGATCTACCGATGTTGAGCCCAAGATGACCGCTGAAGGAAGGTCAAGCGAAACAACAGGGGAGGATTCAGATGGAACGTTCCCCAATGGTCTCATGGATGATGACAGGTACAAAATGGTGACTGAGGGCTCCGTAGGCTTAAAAGCGGGAGGCGGAATGTGAATGTCCTCTGGTCCGATTGAAGCGGCCTTGAATTGGCGGTACAAGTCCAAGGAGGACCGGTACTCGTCAAGGCGGGGACAGAGGTGGGTGTAATGGCCGTGAAAATCGCACAAGGCACAAGGGTGATTTGTGCGCAAGTGTTTGAGTTTTGGGAGGGAGTCGGGGATAGTGAGATGGACTTCTGGGAGATCAGAGTCGGGGAATGTCTCGTTGACCAGAAGCTTGAGGTGGGGCAATTCAGGACACATGTGAGTGGCATGACCGACGACATCACACAAAGCGCATCAAATTGCGGGCTTTGGTGGTCGTGGGGGGGTAAGGGATGTCGGGGGGGCCGGATCGTGATGGGTTGCCCCCCTTCGGGCTTTGCCTGTCTTCCCGGGAGCCGTCACAACAGGAGAAGGGTCCTGTGGGGGTGCTGGGGGCACAGTGGCTGTGGAGGAAGCGAGGGGGATCGGTTGAACCGGTGTCAAAGCCATATAAGGTTTGGGGTGACTAGGGGGGGTGGCGGCTGGGGGGTCACGGTACCAGACCGGAATGCCTAAGGTCAAGTTAGGGAGAGAGAGGGTGGCCATGACGGGGACAAAAGATACTCCAGGAGGGGGAGCCAAGAAGGGGATCTGTCCAGCAGGGTAATGACCAGGAGGTACGGCTCCAAGATGGTTAAGGCCAGGGGGGACTGAGCCTGGAGAATAAAGAGGTTCGGGGATACCAGCTGTAGGGGGAGGGCCAGGAGGAGGAGGTCCGGCTGGCGGAGATGAATGGCTAGGAGCGGGTTGCGGAGGGCGGGGAAGAGGTGACTGACTAGCCGAGGCAGGCCGTTGATGGGCAGCCTGAGACGATTGCATCATGCAAACATTCGACAAGCTGGGATCAGTAACAGGAGGGGGGGGAAGATGAGGAAAAGTACCAAGCAGGGTGGAATCTTTATAGACGCCGGGGGAGACACTGGTCAAGGAATCGACGGTTTGCTTGTTGGTTACAGAAGAGATGGTCGTCTCGGAGGAGGTCTGAGATGGCGGCTCATGATAAGATAGCTGGTCAATAGTGACTATCTTCCCATTGTGTGGGAAAGACATCTTGCGGAAAACCGCGGATGGGACAGCAGACATGGCATAGGTGTAGCTTCGCCCCAATGGAATGTTGTAGTCTAGAGGGGCATCAATGACTTCGACATCAACGCAAACGGTCTTACCGGCGAGGGTGATGGGACAGTTACGAAACAGGCCAATGGGTTGGGAGGCATGACCGTCCCACGCTCGAAGGGTGATCGTGGAAGGGGCCCATTCAGGGGATCCGAGTTGCTTCCAAACCGAAGCGGACTCACGGGTGGATGCCCCTCATCGATTATACAGGGATACGGTGGCGTTCAGTTTTGTTGGGATTTGAGAATTTGACGGAAGGAGGAAAGGAGGGTGATCGCGATTGAGTGGCGTCGAAAACAATCATGCGGTCATCGGCGGGATCTCTGAGCAGCACGGCGAGATGGTAGAGCCTTGTTTTGGGAAGGGCATATTTGGGAGGAGTTCAGTGTGGAAATGGCGTGTTGCGCCAAAATCATCTCTGCTATACGGGCGGCGCTCTGACCCGGAAGCGAAGCATTCGAGCGTAATGGTCCCTTTGGAATCTTTGGATGACCTCCCAACTTTGGGTTGAGGGATGTGTAGGAGTCCATTGGATGTCGAAAGAGGCTACGAACACGAAGAGGGGGCTCGGGACCGAGGAGGCGGAGAGAGGCTTGGGAATGCCCAGAGGTTGAAAGTTTGAAGGTTAAGGTCGACGGTTAGAGGTGGATCAGAGTTCATCATGAGGATCTGGTAATTGGAGGAACCAGAAGGGGAAGGTGGAGTGGCCACCTGTCCGTCAGGTGGTTGGGTAGCCATGAATCCCTGCTGTGCATCCACCTGCGCTTGAGGGGGCGGGGAGCGCTGTTGCAGGGGTTGAGAAGGCAAGGGAGGCGAAAAGGCATATGCTGGAGGAGTTGGCGCGCGAGGCTGCGGATAAGGGTAATGGTTAGGTTGGGCAACATTGAGGTAAGCAGGAGGTTGGGCAAAAGGATGAGGCATGCCGTATCCTGGATGCATGCTACCGGGAGGGGGAGAAGTGCAGGAAGTGGTGCCCCCTCCCCCAGGAAAACCATAGCTTATGTGAGGTTGAGCGGATGGATGAGAGATGGGTCCAATGATACTGTTGGCGGCATGGGCTGCCCCCGGTGTATGGGCATCATTGGGTGTGGGAAGATCAGGTAGGACAGTAGGATCATAACCTGTCTGAGCGTAGATCAGGTCATACTTTAATGCCATTTGGAGGGCATCTTCTTCGGTTTGAGGAAAATGGGATGCGACATCTTTCCCGATACGGGACAAGAGAGATCTAAGGAACCAGTCCATGTAGACACGGTCTTCGAAGGGAGGAGATTGGCATAAGCTCCGTCGTCTTCGCCATTCCTGGACATGGGTAGAAAGGCGGGTCGAAGAGGTTTGCTTGAAGGAAGTTAAGAGTTCGATACCAGTGTCATAACGAAGGGGAAGCTAGAAGTAAGATAAAAAAGCCCGGGCAAGAGTTGCAAAGGTGGTATGGGAGGAGGTGGGCTGGTCAACATACCACTTAGATGCTTCGCCTGTAAGCGTGCGTTGGAACAGTCTAAGACGAACAGAGTCATCGATAATGGAGGTAGATGAACACCACATGTGGAAAGATCGAACATGATTTGAAGGATCTTCTCCGGCACGACCTTCAAACTTTGGGATGTCGGAAGGGAGCTTTGTCGGCATAGCGGGCCAACTAGCGTCATGATGTATAGGGTCGTTTATCAACCGGTCCAAATCGGGGAGGCTGAGGCCTGCCAAGAAGGGGAGCACGGGTGAAGCCGAGGTGTTTCTGCTAGTAGTAGTCCCAGCATTGGGGCCGGGATTCCCGCTAGTGTTAGGCCCTGGACCAGACATAGTGGAGGTGACAGGGGGGAGAACCAGAAGAAAAAGGAGAACCCAAAGAATTAGAGAAGGACTGGCTCGACGATGGTGGGACGGAGCAGGTCGATCGACCGGAGACTGAGGGTGAAGGCCAAGGAGGCTCCGGGAAGGGTGCCTTGGGGGCGCAATGATGACAGGAAGAAGGAAACCGACAAGGGCAGAAAGGGACAGAATCAAGAAGGTCAAGGGCAGATAAGGTGCTGGACGATTGATTTTAGAGTCTTTGCCAGGCGGTGTAAACCAGGCGCTTCTTCAGTTAGGGTCAGTGTGTGGTGTGCGTTAATTTTAATTTTTAAACCCTTTCCGTTGTTGAGAGCAAAACAGTGTGCTGCGTAGCTGAAAATAAACCTACAGAGAATAGAATAAAATGCTGAAATAACAGAAAAATAACAGCTACGTATGCATTTATCTAACCCAAGAAGGTGGGTCTCTCAAAACTATGCTAAAAAGAAAGGGAAAAACTATGGAAACACACATAAAGGAAACTCAACAGATCTAGGGTCAAAGGGGACAGAGATCTGGAGGATAAAGCTGCAGACAAGGGGTGCAGATCACAGCCAAGAGACAGAGGCAAGGTGGCTGGAAAAAGGGAAATCAGCAAAAAACCGGGGGGAGGGCAAGGCAGAGGCATTTAGCAGAGGTCCACACAAAACGACAAGAGGTGATTTGAAAGGAAAAGAGGCTGATTTCAAAGGATCTGAAAGTGAGGTAACAGATCTGGAAAAAGAGGGGGCTGAAGCTCTGAAACCGACGGCTGAAACAGTTGAAACTCTTCCACAAAAAGTGGAGGGTACTAAAGCCCTAAGGGGCTGGGTTCCCACTTAGATGAGTAAAAACAGATCAGATCTTGGTCAAGGCGGGCTGAGACAGAGGCGCAGAGAAACACAGCGGAGCCCCTTAGTGAAGGAACTCCAGGAAAAATTAGGAAAAATCTTTGGAAAAAGGCGGTCGCAGGTTAAGACGATCGGAGTTGAGGTCGCGGGGAAACGGGCCAAAGGTGCGTCCGAGTCGCGAGGTTTAGACAAGGTCGACCGTTCCCCTATTTGTTTCGTGGCGATTTTTTGAAAAGTTGCCGTCTCGGGTTGCGGTACAGTCCAAAGCAAGCTTACCTGCGCAATAGGGCCAGAAACACACGGAAGTTAGAAATTTTAGGTTTTTAGGGTTTTATGTGAGAAAAATGACATGAAAAGAGAAAAACTAAGCCGCTAAAAAAGACGCCCTAGGGCCTGAAGTAGCTGGATATGCAGGAAAATGAAAAACGACAGCGGTCGTAATTTAAAACCCGTGTGGAGTCGCCATTTGTTAGTATGAATTCTTGGTCGAAGCGTACGAAAAAGAACCACTTTAGCTACGCATAACTAATAGCCCTAACAACAATAATGGCTGCAAAACATCTTCAGATCTGCAATTAGTAGTTAAAGTGCTGCAACAAACAGATCTATAAATGGAAAGATATTAAGCGGTAAAGTAAAGAGTTTGCTCCATGCATCCAACAGACAAGACAAGAACACGATTTTTTGAATGAATTTTTATATTACAGGGCACCTGGGAGGAAACAAGAAGGTGTATCCAGATCTCCTCAATGGGATGGGTTCTTTGTAGTCCTCGGCACTTCAGATCTAAGCTTTCTCTCTCTTGTAGATGTAGAAAACCCAATGTAGAAGGTAGAGCTCAATGGGAGCAAAATGGCAGAAATGAGACCAAGTGTATAGATCCAGAGTGATCTAATATGCAACCAAAGGTGAAGAATGATGGGGAAAACCCTCCTATTTATAACAAAATATTGGGTCTTTCTAGATCTTGGTGCATGATTAAAATAATGTTAATCACATCTAGACCCACCTCTATGGAATATTTTATTATTATTTGTTGGAGGGAAAGGGTGTTTGACTTGGGTCAAATCCCTTGATTAGTGAAAAATAAATAAATAAATGATTTATTTATTTTTTTAAGGAAGTGGTTGGGGTCGTTTGGTCGTGGCGGGTGAGGGCGTCCGTTCGGGTCGGGTCGGGTCGTTTGGGTGCTGGCGGAGTGAGGGGGCGTCCCGCGTTCGGGTCGGGTCGGGTCGTTTGGTCGTGGCGGGTGGGGGCGTCCGTTCGGGTCGGGTCGGGTCGTTTGGGCCGTGGGCGTCGGTTCGGGTCGGGTCGGGTCGGGTCGTTTGGTCGTGGCGGGTGAGGGCGTCCGTTCGGGTCGGGTTGGGTCGTTTGGGCCGTGGGCGTCCGTTCGGGTCGGGTCGGGTCGGGTCGGGTGGGCGTGCCGGGTGAGGGCGTCCGTTCGGGTCGGGTCGGGTCGGGTGGGCGTGCCGGGTGAGGGCGTCCGTTCGGGTCGGGTGGGGTCGGGTCGTTTGGTCGTGCCGGGTGAGGGCGTCCGTTCGGGTCGGGTCGGGTCGGGTCGGGTCGGGTGGGCGTGCAGTGAGGCGTCGTTCGAATTCGGAGTCGTTCGGTCGTGCGGGCGAGGCGACCGTTCGGGTCGTGTCGTTCGGTCGTGCGGGCGAGGGCGTCTACGCGTTCGGGTGAGGGCGTCCGTTCGGGTCGGGTCGTTCGGTCGTGCCGGGCGAGGGCGTCCGTTCGGGTCGGGTCGGGTCGTTTGGCCGAAAGGCCGCCGTGTCAAATTCTTTAAGTTGTGACCGGGTGCCTTGTGCCGTCGGGCGGCCCGTTGCCGTTGCTCCCATGTGCGTCCGTTTGGTCGGGTCGTTCGGTCGTGCCGGGGCGAGGGCGGCGTCCGTTCGGGTCGGGTCGTTCGGTCGTGCGGGCGAGGGCGTCCGTTCGGGTGAGGGCGTCCGTTCGGGTGTGGGCGTCCGTTCGGGTGGGGTCGTTCGGTCGTGCCGGGCGAGGGCGTCCGTTCGGGTGGGCGTGCCGGGCGAGGGCGTCCGTTCGGGTCGGGTCGGGTCGTTTGGCCCGAGGGCGCCCGTGTCAAATTTGCTAAGTTGTGACCGCCGGGTGCCTTGTGCACGTCCGGGCGGCCCGTTTGCCGTTTGCTGCCATGTGCGTCCGTTTGGTCGGGTCGTTCGGTCGTGCCGGGCGAGGGCGTCCGTTCGGGTCGGGTCGTGCGTCCGTGCGGGTGAGAGCGTCCGTTCGGGTCGGGTCGTTCGGTCGTGCCGGGCGAGGGCGTCCGTTCGGGTGGGCGTGCCGGGCGAGGCGTCGTTCGGGTCGGAGTCGGGTCGTTTGGCCGGCGCCCGTGTCAAATTTGCTAAGTTGTGACCGCCGGGTGCCTTGTGCACGTCGGGTGCTTGGATTCTTGGTTGCTCCCATGTGCGTCGTTTGGTCGGTCGTTCGGTCGTGCCGGGTGAGGGCGTCCGTTCGGGTCGGTCGTTCGGTCGTGCCGGGTGAGGGCGTCCATTCGTGTCGTGCGGCACGATGGCGTCCGTTCGGGTGGGCGTGCCGTGCGAGGGCGTTCGTTCGGGTCGGGTCGGGTCGTTTGGCCCGTGGGCACCCGTGTCAGATTTGCTAAGTTGTGACCGCCCGGGTGCCTTGTGCACGTCCGGGCGGCCCGTTGCCGTTTGCTCCCATGTGCGTCCGTTTGGTCGCTCGTGCCGTGTCACGCCGGGTGACGGCGTCCGTTCGGGTCGGGTCGTTCGGTCGTGCCGGGTGAGGGCGTCCGTTCGTGTCGTGTCGTTTGGTCGTGCGGCACGATGGCGTCCGGTCGGGTCGTGTCGTTCGGTCGTGCCGGGTGAGGGCGTCCGTTCGGGTGAGGGCGTCCGTTCGGTCGGGTCGTTCGGTCGTGCCGGGCGAGGGCGTCCGTTCGGGTGGGCGTGCCGGGCGAGGGCGTCCGTTCGGGTCGGGTCGGGTCGTTTGGCCCGAGGGCGCCCGTGTCAAATTTGCTAAGTTGTGACCGGCCGGGTGCCTTGTGCACGTCCGGGCGGCCCGTTTGCCGTTTGCTCCCATGTGCGTCCGTTTGGTCGGGTCGTTCGGTCGTGCCGGGCGAGGGCGTCCGTTCGAGTCGGGTCGTTCGGTCGTGCCGGGTGAGGGCGTCCGTTCGGGTCGGGTCGTTTGGTCGTGCGACACGATGGCGTCCGTTCGGGTGGGCGTGCCGGGCGAGGGCGTCCGTTCGGGTCGGGTCGGGTCGTTTGGCCCGAGGGCGCCCGTGTCAGATTTGCTAAGTTGTGACCGCCCGGGTGCCTTGTGCACGTCCGGGCGGCCCGTTTGCCGTTTGCTCCAATGTGCGTCCGTTCAGTCGTGCCGGGTGAGGGCGTCCGTTCGTGTCGTGTCGTTTGGTCGTGCGGCACGATGGCGACCGTTCGGGTGGGCGTGCCGGGCGAGGGCGTCCGTTCGGGTCGGGTCGGGTCGTTCGGGCCGAGGGCGCCCGTGTCAGATTTTCTAAGTTGTGACCGCCCGGGTGCCTTGTGCACGTCCGGGCGGGCCGTTTGCCGTTTGCTCCCATGTGCGCTCGTTTGGTCGGGCGTGCCGTGTCGCGCCGGGTGAGGGCGTCCGTTCGTGTGTGCGTGCCGGGTGAGGGCGTCCGTTCGTGTCGTGTCGTTTGGTCGTGCGGCACGATGGCGACCGTTCGAGTGGGCGTGCCGGGCGATGGCGTCCGTTCGGGTCGGGTCGGGTCGTTCGGGCCGAGGGCGCCCGTGTCAGATTTGCTAAGTTGTGACCGCCCGGGTGCCTTGTGCACGTCCGGGCGGCCCGTTTGCCGTTTGCTCCCATGTGCGACCGTTTGGGTGGGCGCGTCGTGTCGCGCCGGGCGAGTTTGTCCGTTCGTGTGGGCGTGCCGTGTGAGGGCGTCCGTTCGTGTCGTGTCGTTTGGTCGTGCGGCACGATGGCGACCGTTCGAGTGGGCGTGCCGGGCGAGGGCGCCCGTTCGGGTCGGGTCCGGTCGAGGGCGCCCGTGTCAGATTTGCTAAGTTGTGACCGCCCGGGTGCCTTGTGCACGTGCGGGCGGGCCGTTTGCCGTTTGCTCCCATGTGCGACCGTTTGGGTGGGCGCGTCGTGTCGCGCCGGGCGAGGGCGTCCGTTCGGGAGTGTGAAATCGTCTGCCGAGAGCGGCGTGGTCGGAGTCGTTGGGTGGTGTGACCGAGGCGCCGTGTCAGACCCACTCGTTGTGACACAGGACATATGCACGTCGGCGGCCGTTGCGTTTGCTCCCATGTGCGACCGTTCGGGTGGGCGTGTCGTGTCGTGCAGGTGGCGTCCGTTCGGGTCGGGAGTGGTTTGGCGAGGCGCCGTGTCGAATTTGCTAAGTTGTGACCGCCGGGTGCCTTGTGCCTGTCCGGGCGGCCCGTTTGCCGTTTGCTCCCATGTGCGTCGTTCGGTGGCGCGCGGGTAATACCAAATGCGGGTGTGACGTGCGTTCGAGTCGGCCCGTGCCGTGCGAGGCGTCCGTTCGGGTGGGGAAGCGCGGTGTCGTGCGGAGTCGAGGCGTCGTTCGAAGCGGGTGTGCCGGGTGAGGTCATCACGTTCGGGTGGGGTCGTTGCGAGGGTGCCCGTGTCCGGTTTGCCAAGTTGTGACCGCCGGGGTGCCTTGTGCACGTCCGGGCGGCCCGTTTGCCGTTTGCTCCCATGTGCGTCCTTACGGGTGGGCGCGTCGTGTCGTTCCGGGTGAGGGCGTCCGTTCGG